>OX456984.1:12815450-13403736 GCA_949752695.1 Melanostoma scalare | reverse complement strand
ACGCGTTGGCTGCACGCATCTCTGCATGCGTTGGCTGCACGCATCTCTGCACGCGTCGACTGCACGCATCTCTGCACACGTCAACTGCACGCATATCTGCACGCGTTGGCTGCACGCATCTCTGCACGCATATCTGCATGCATATCTGCACGCATATCTGCATGCGCATATCTGCACGCATCTCTGCGTGCATATCTGCATGCGCATATCTGCACGCATATCTGCACGCATATCTGCACGCGTATCTGCATGTGCATATCTACACGCATCTCTGCATGCATATCTGGACCCATATCTGCATGCGCATATCTGCACGCATATCTGCACGCATCTCTGCACGCATCTCTGCATGCGCATATCTGCACGCATATCTGCATGCGCATATCTGCACGCATAACTGCATGTGCATATCTGCACGCATCTCTGCATACGCATCTCTGCATGCGCATATCTGCACGTATATCTTCACGCATATCTGCACGTATATCTGCACGCATATCTGCATGCGCATATCTGCACGCATATCTGCATGCGCATATCTGCACGCATATCTGCATGTGCATATCTGCATGCGCATATCTGCATGCGCATATCTGCACGCATATCTGCATGTGCATATCTGCATGTGCATAATCTGCATGTGCATATCTGCATGTGCATATTTTGCATGTGCATATTCTGCATGTGCATATTCTGCATGTGCATATCTGCATGTGCATATTCTGCATGTGCATATTCTGCATGTGCATCTCTGCATGTGCATCTCTGCATGTGCATATTCTGCACGTGCATATCTGCATGTGCATATTCTGCATGTGCATCTCTGCATGTGCATCTCTGCATGTGCATATCTGCATGTGCATATTCTGCATGTGCATCTCTGCATGTGCATCTCTGCATGTGCATATCTGCATTTGCATATTCTGCATGTGCATATTCTGCATGTGCATATTCTGCATGTGCATATCTGCATGCGCATATCTGCATGTGCATATCTGCATGTGCATCTCTGCATGTGCATATCTGCACGTGCATATCTGCATGTGCATATTCTGCATGTGCATATTCTGCATGTGCATCTATGCATGTGCATCTCTGCATGTGCATATTCTGCATGTGCATATCTGCATGTGCATATCTGCATGTGCATATCTGCATGTGCATATCTGCATGTGCATATCTGCACGTGCATATCTGCATGTGCATATTCTGCATGTGCATATTCTGCATGTGCATATCTGCATGTGCATATTCTGCATGTGCATCTCTGCATGTGCATCTCTGCATGTGCATCTCTGCATGTGCATATTCTGCACGTGCATATCTGCATGTGCATATTCTGCATGTGCATCTCTGCATGTGCATCTCTGCATGTGCATATCTGCATGTGCAGATTCTGCATGTGCATCTCTGCATGTGCATCTCTGCATGTGCATCTCTGCATGTGCATCTCTGCATGTGCATCTCTGCATGTGCATATCTGCATGTGCATATTCTGCATGTGCATATTCTGCATGTGCATCTCTCTGCATGTGCATCTCTGCATGTGCATATTCTGCACGTGCATATCTGCATGTGCATATTCTGCATGTGCATCTCTGCATGTGCATCTCTGCATGTGCATATCTGCATGTGCAGATTCTGCATGTGCATCTCTGCATGTGCATCTCTGCATGTGCATCTCTGCATGTGCATATCTGCATGTGCATATTCTGCATGTGCATATTCTGCATGTGCATCTCTCTGCATGTGCATCTCTGCATGTGCATATTCTGCATGTGCATCTCTCTGCATGTGCATCTCTGCATGTGCATCTCTGCATGTGCATCTCTGCATGTGCATATTCTGCATGTGCATATCTGCATGTGCATATCTGCATGTGCATATTCTGCATGTACATCTCTGCATGTGCATCTCTGCATGTGCATCTCTGCATGTTCATATCTGCATGTAAATATCTGCATGTGCATCTCTGCATGTGCATCTCTGCATGTAAATATCTGCATGTGCATATTCTGCATTTGCATATCTGCATGCATGTGCATATCTGCATGTAAATATCTGCATGTGCATATTCTGCATTTGCATATCTGCATGTGCTTATCTGCATGCATCTCTGCATGCGCATTTCTGCACGCATCTCTGCACGCATATCTGCATGCATCTCTGCACGCATATCTGCATGCGCATATCTGCACGCATCTCTGCACGCATCTCTGCACGCATATCTGCATGTGCATATCTGCACGCATCTCTGCACGCATCTCTGCATGCGCATATCTGCATGCGTTGGCTGCACGCATCTCTGCACGCATATCTGCACGCATCTCTGCACGCATATCTGCACGCATCTCTGCACGCATCTCTGCACGCATATCTGAATGCGCATATCTGCACGCATCTCTGCACGCATATCTGCTCGCGTTGGCTGCACGCATCTCTGCACGCATCTCTGCATGCGTCGACTGCACGCATCTCTGCACGCATATCTGCATGCGTTGGCTGCACGCATCTCTGCACGCATATCTGCATGCGTTGGCTGCACGCATCTCTGCATTCATCTCTGCACGCATATCTGCATGCGTTGGCTGCACGCATATCTGCACGCATCTCTGCACGCGTTGGCTGCACGCATATCTGCATGCGTTGGCTGCACGCATATCTGCATGCGTTGGCTGCACGCATCGTCCGTTTAGCAGTCTGCAGAAATGATCTTGATTATTATTATTCATGCATCTCTGCATGTGCATATCTGCATGTGCATATTCTGCATGTGCATCTCTGCATGTGCATCTCTGCATGTGCATATCTGCATTTGCATATTCTGCATGTGCATATTCTGCATGTGCATATTCTGCATGTGCATATCTGCACATATCTGCATGTGCATCTCTGCATGTGCATCTCTGCATGTGCATCTCTGCATGTGCAGAGATGCATGTGCATATTCTGCATGTGCATATCTGCATGCGCATATCTGCATGTGCATATCTGCATGTGCATCTCTGCATGTGCATTTCTGCACGTGCATATCTGCACGTGCATATCTGCATGTGCATATTCTGCATGTGCATATTCTGCATGTGCATCTCTGCATGTGCATCTCTGCATGTGCATATTCTGCATGTGCATATCTGCATGTGCATATCTGCATGTGCATATCTGCATGTGCATATCTGCACGTGCATATCTGCATGTGCATATTCTGCATGTGCATATTCTGCATGTGCATATCTGCATGTGCATATTCTGCATGTGCATCTCTGCATGTGCATCTCTGCATGTGCATCTCTGCATGTGCATATTCTGCACGTGCATATCTGCATGTGCATATTCTGCATGTGCATCTCTGCATGTGCATCTCTGCATGTGCATATCTGCATGTGCAGATTCTGCATGTGCATCTCTGCATGTGCATCTCTGCATGTGCATCTCTGCATGTGCATCTCTGCATGTGCATCTCTGCATGTGCATATCTGCATGTGCATATTCTGCATGTGCATATTCTGCATGTGCATCTCTCTGCATGTGCAACTCTGCATGTGCATATTCTGCACGTGCATATCTGCATGTGCATATTCTGCATGTGCATCTCTCTGCATGTGCATCTCTGCATGTGCATCTCTGCATGTGCATCTCTGCATGTGCATATTCTGCACGTGCATATCTGCATGTGCATATTCTGCATGTGCATCTCTGCATGTGCATCTCTGCATGTGCATCTCTGCATGTGCAGATTCTGCATGTGCATCTCTGCATGTGCATCTCTGCATGTGCATATCTGCATGTGCATATTCTGCATGTGCATATTCTGCATGTGCATATTCTGCATGTGCATCTCTGCATGTGCATCTCTGCATGTACATCTCTGCATGTGCATATCTGCATGTGCATATTCTGCATGTGCATATCTGCATGTGCATATTCTGCATGTGCATATCTGCATGTGCATATTCTGCATGTACATCTCTGCATGTGCATCTCTGCATGTGCATCTCTGCATGTGCATCTCTGCATGTGCATCTCTGCATGTAAATATCTGCATGTGCATATTCTGCATTTGCATATCTGCATGCATGTGCATATCTGCATGTAAATATCTGCATGTGCATATTCTGCATTTGCATATCTGCATGTGCTTATCTGCATGCATCTCTGCATGCGCATTTCTGCACGCATCTCTGCACGCATATCTGCATGCATCTCTGCACGCATATCTGCATGCGCATATCTGCACGCATCTCTGCACGCATATCTGCATGTGCATATCTGCACGCATCTCTGCACGCATCTCTGCATGCGCATATCTGCATGCGTTGGCTGCACGCATCTCTGCACGCATATCTGCACGCATCTCTGCACGCATATCTGCACGCATCTCTGCACGCATCTCTGCACGCATATCTGAATGCGCATATCTGCACGCATCTCTGCACGCATATCTGCTCGCGTTGGCTGCACGCATCTCTGCACGCATCTCTGCATGCGTCGACTGCACGCATCTCTGCACGCATATCTGCATGCGTTGGCTGCACGCATATCTGCATGCGTTGGCTGCACGCATCTCTGCATTCATCTCTGCACGCATATCTGCATGCGTTGGCTGCACGCATATCTGCACGCATCTCTGCACGCGTTGGCTGCACGCATATCTGCATGCGTTGGCTGCACGCATATCTGCATGCGTTGGCTGCACGCATCGTCCGTTTAGCAGTCTGCAGAAATGATCTTGATTATTATTATTCCGCTGAAATGAAATCACCCAAAATCAGTTTGCGCCGACGGCACGCAAACGATGACGGCTCAACTCTAGAAACATCTCAAAAAAGAGTCTAATAACCTTTAGATCGTGTAGATGTAAAATTCTAAAATTCTATGCAAACTTTACAACGAAAAAATTTTAATAAAAATTTCATTAGGTCTCTTTTTTATGCTTCCGACTTAAAAGTGTGTAGGATAGTAAAGTAAATATGTTTATAAGATCAAACTCGCTTTGATTATTTCTACCTAAACTACTTTTAAAAAGTAATTTTTAGCACCTTTGTACGTAGGACACTGACCAGAACTTGTGTCTAATAAAAAAATACATACAAGTACCTACGCAAAAAAAAAACAGTCAAAAGAACTGAAGTCAACGCCGCTGCCCGTGTCGGCACTTTAGTTTTCTAAGTAGGTACTCACATTCACATTAGGTGCTCCAAGCTAAGAACTTTTTGACAAATAACTGTTAGTGTCGTGTGCATAAAACTCAAGTGGGCAGTAAAATCCGGAATGTAGTTTAGCAAAAAAAAACCTTGTGGAGGTGTATAAAAGTTGTTTCTTATTTGGCAGACTTTGATAATTAACATGAATAATATACACCTGATTAACTATACGCACTTCAATTAAATAATATTATTCCACTGTCTGCTGCGTATTACATCAAACAGCATTTTGAATTGTTAAACTTAAATCTGCCTACATAATCTATTTTTCCGCAATTGAAACAAATATAAAAATAATGGCTAGCTGCATAACTTTGTATGCAAATGTTACGGTAATGATTGCAGTTTGTAATCTTACACCAAAGAATACAAAAAAAACATTTTCTTTCTGTTAAACTATAAGGATTTTAAGGACTCAACCGAACAAGACTTTTCATGAATCAAGGGAATAATCTATTTGAATGTAGGAGTGACTGGGTTAGATGAAAGCGTATAGCAAACTCTTGCGTGTGCAACTTTCAGTAAAAGTTAATTGCAAGAAGAACAAGGAAAATAAAAATATCTTTAAAAATCAGTCAGTAAATGTTATAAATTTTTACTATTAATCTTTATATTCCCTCTTCCACAAAGCTTGTCTCACTCTCTTCGATGTTTAATAAACTTCGTAAGTTCATTATTGGCTGCGTTCGAGAATGGTATCCGGATAGCTTGTTGTTGTTGTTCACATGTTAAACATTTAGCAAAGATGCACACCATTTCTGTCAAATTGAGAAACCAAAGCTATCTGTGAATTTTCGGTATACCTCAGATACCTTAGCGAACAGCTGATACAAACATATATTTTAGCATAAGAGTATTTTAAAACGAATGGGAAATCGAAAAAACTAAGTTATAATCTTCTAGCAACAATATTTTGAATGTTTTTCTGTTTTCAAAAGTCGAATTTTAATATTTCACAGCTGTTGTCTGCAGCAATCTGGAAAAGATATCTATATCGTTCGAAAAGATATCCAAGATACGGCTATCCGAGATAGGCTATCCGATAGGTTCTCGAACGCGCCCATTCCCTCCACACTCTTCCTACATCCTACTGACGAAGGCCTTAACTGTAAAATGAATTTTTCTCAATAATTAAGGTGCACACAAAGTGAATTTGCTCATTTTCCTCTGTTTTATTATTTTTCAAAGACGAAAAAAGTTTAATGAATTGTGTGTCAGCAGTGCTGCAAAAAGGAGTGCAGAGGTAATTACATTAAATAATCAATGCCCTACGTCCTCGGTACGGTAGATACCGATTCACCTGGAAAATTGTATTATTTATGAAGATTCATATGCGTAGTTGCGCATACCTTTACATCTCGACTTAATCAACTCAGTCTTTGCATACTTTTATAACGCCGTGCATTCATCTTTGAAAGAATTAAAAAGTATACCTAGTGGAGTGTTTTCATGTGCTATCTACGTATAGAGTGGATGAAGAACGTAACTAACCAGAGTCAATATAAATAATTTGACACTGACATTTGACAGTGACTTTTGTGAAAAGAGAAAAGAACAATGCAATGCTCGAAAAGAGTAGATATTTATGTTCCTATTGAGAATTTATAATGTTTGTGTTGTTGTTGTGTTGTGACTGGGTTTGGCGTTTTATTTTTAAGCTCCTTTTGTAAACCAATCTTCCCTTCACTCTTACCTCACTAAAGAATTACACTCAAACAGCTGCGTTGTACTTGACCTTGAATTTGAGTAGATTGCCCTCTAAAATTTTCATCTTCACATGTATTCCCATATGACTTCAAATTTATCCAACCACCTTAATGATGACAAAAAAAAATAATAAAACCTGTTTCCCCTTTTTTGTGGTGTTACGTGATTAAAATTTAAATTGAGGAGGGCAGTAGTGTGTGATATGATATATTATTAATGGTGTTGTCATAAAAAAATAACTGTGTAATTCTTTTTAACTAAGCTCTGCATGCAAGGATCCTTAAGACTATGGTTAGGGTACCTACACAAAATCACATTCAGATACTCTACACAAATACCACCTGATTTAGTTTTACCTTTGCTGAAATTGCGTTTGCTGAAAGTTTAATCAATGAAGTCCTCGTTGGTATGGTTATGTAGGTGGGGCTTTGTGAAAATTTTGAATTATATTCCAGTAGCACACATTAACAAAACACACAAAATATCTTTAAATTTTTCACTTAGATATTTTTTCACAGTTTTTCTGATTTTTCACTTAAAAGAATATGGCTGTGGGATGAAAAGCTACTTCAAGTTGAACCGCACTCAACTGATGACTATGGATCTTTATCGATTCTCCCGAGCGAGTACTTTGCGAATACTGGATGTACAGATAGAATTTTTCCAAGCCGAAACCGTGAAAGAGCAGAGGTATGACGTATGATATAAGTGTATGACGTGTATCCCCCAATCCTAACACTATAAGAGAGAGCAACATAAATGTACACTGTACAGTCAAAAAAGGACTGCGAGTTGTGAGTTTGTTGGTTATCCAGCGGTCTCAATCGCGCACGTGCGTCTAATGTTAGGTATCCAACAGAACGTATTGCAATCGTTTGAACTGAATGCCAAGTAAAATGGTACTGAGGCATAAATGTTTCCGAGACGTTGTAGAAGCATGACATTGTTGAATGTATTTTTTTTTTTGTTTTTTTTTAGTTTTTTTTATATTAACAGGTCCGCTTAAGTGGCGCACCTACTCATAGGCGGTAATATGATATATTATGTTTTCTGCTTTATAGATAACAATATTAAATTTCTTTTATAGCAACCCGGCAAATTTGTAGTTCCAGACTGAAAACAAAGTGAACTGGCTTCCGGCTGACAACATTATCGCTAATAATCGTGCATCGGCACTTGAAAGAATATGGCTGTTGCTACAAAAGATACTGATTGATACATTTTAGGAGGTCTGATTCGAGAAAAGCTTTTGAGATTAAAAAATGTAAACAAAAATTAATTTTAGGTTTAGAGCGAAAGCAGTGAATAGAGAGATAACATAGGGAAAATTCGAAGAGATACGCATGTGAATATGCATAACATAAACAAAAGGTTTGATCGGGGGAATCAATTACAATAATGACACCTCCTTTGGGAACTTAGAACATGATATCGAAAACACATAAATAAGGCATGGCTTGCTTCTGTTAATATTTGTAAACAAAGATGTTGCAGATTCAGTTTCAAAATGATAAAAATAATAAATTATTTCGCTTTCCAATTTATATTTTTTACATACCTAGATGATTTATGTGTCAATTGACTTTAGTCATTTATTATCAATTTTTTAAGGTGAACAGAAATTAAATCATTTATGACTTGGGCGCCACTTTGTTCAATTTTAACATTACAAAATGGAAAGTAGTTGCATTAGTGAGTTCAGCGTTTTATTAAGACTCGTTATTGCACAAGCGGCTTAGATGGCTGGGTCATGTAGAGCGAATGGACACCAACGCTCCGTGCCGGAAAGTCTTCGAATCCAATCCCGAGGGACGGCGCAGTAGAGAAAGACCGCGACTCAGGTCTCAGGTGGCGCACGCAAGTAGGAGAGGACCTCAACCAACTTGGCGTGCAAAACTGGAGGCAGCTAGCTAGGGACCGAGATGGCTGGAGAAACATGTTGGTTGATGCGCTAGCCCGACCCGGACTGTAACGCCACCTTAAGTAAGTAAGTAAGTCATGGCACAAGCTATAAGATTCTCTATAAAACGCAATAAATATTACATTTTCATCACTTCACCAAAGTCTCTGACTTAAGGCAGGGGCTTGCATAACGTGTTTCGACCAGAGATTAACAGCTTGTTTCTGACCAACAAGTTTAAGGTGTACTCTGCACTATTTCTTGGAGAAAGAAAAAGCACCTTATTAGTTAATATAGCATTTACTTACAACCAAATTCAGAAATCGATTTGGATTCCGATTAAATATAATCAAATACTCTAGCATCATCTGTTTTGAGCTCGATCATCAGGCGAAAACATTTTTATGAGGGAACCCTTTGACCTCTTTTGACATATTTTTTCATGTATGGACGTAGAACCCGTATAATCAGTGTAGTTGTCCCATCTTACCAGTTTGTAAAAAAAAACTCTCTAATTTTTTATGAAATTCATCTTAAATAGATTCGGTAAGACTACGCCACGAATTCGATTTGCAAAGCTTACGTCTCAAACTTACTCAACAACAACACTGTAAAGCATTTGACGTTCGACAAACAGCTGATTCATTGACAAAACCCTTAGCAAAAAGTTTTACTGGAGAAAAATTCATTGAAAAAAAATTACTCATACGCCCAAGTGAACCTTACATTTTAACTTAGTAATTCATTTAGTTCATAAAGAAAATAGCATATAGAGTTGTTTCGCGATTATGTTGAGTTATCTTTGAAATCGTTTTTTTCGGCGCCTTTTTTAACGTAAGATTCAAATCCATCACCGAAATCTCTGCTTGAAAACTTAAACAATTACAACACGCACTAATGTGTATGTATGAGCAAAAAAAAGTTAATACGTAATAAAAGCTGTCTGCCCATGAAAGCAAAAATCATTTGCAGTTTGCACACAAAAGTTTCTGAACAATTTGATTAAGTCATTGTCAGCAACACACACATATTTCGTGCTTAAAGATACTGGGGGTTAAATATTATTTTAAATTGGTTAATTTGGTATCTCCGAAAATTGTTTTAATTGGATTTTGGCTGTGACTCCTTGGGAAGAATCTAATAACATTTTTTAGTTGTGATGATGCATTACTCAATCAGACCCCGATCTTATGTTTAGTTTACATATCTCAGTTTAGCAAACACGTGGTTGATTATTTTAGTGGTAAAGGCAAGTGGAGTTCTAAGTGGTTTCGTTGAAACAAAATAGCATTACGACGGATAAGAGAAATACAAGCTCTCTTAAGTTTGTAGTCAGTAAGATGATAATATGCGCGTTAGCTTTGGACTTTCCTTTATCATTGAGTTTGAGCATTTTGTTGGATTCAACTCCAACTTTTGAGGAAAAGAAGTCGATATAACATATTTCCATTGTCAGACAACCCACTTTGAAGACATTGAGAAGTAAGTCAATAATGCGTAGCTCATCTACGTAAATAGGTTTGTTCGTTGAAGCCCTGGGGTTGCCATAGGGTCGCCACAAAGCGTTTTTTGAGAAACCTAAATTCGCCCTGAATGTCAAATTGAGTGTTTTTTGAGCCATAGGTTTGCCATAGGTTTTCCCCAAACTCGCCCTTGCTTTTTGCTGTGGCGATTTGAGGGCTGTCAAATGGCATGTGTTTTTATTTAAATGACAGAGATGTGTGGCGATTTGTGGTTTAGCGTTTTTTGAGGACTGGAAAACCCAGGTTTTTTTGGCAACTCATGGGGTTGTCAAGAAAACCTGGGTCAACCCTGGGGAAAGTTCAACGAACAGACCTAATAGGTCTGTTCGTTGAACTTTCCCCAGGGTTGACCCAGGTTTTCTTGACAACCCTATGAGTTGTCAAAAAAACTTGGGTTTTCCAGTCCTCAAAAAACACTACACCACAAATCACCACACATCCCTGTCATTAAAAAAAAAATACATGCCATTTGACAGCCCTCAAATCGCCACAGCAAAAAGCTAGGGCGAGTTTGGGGAAAACCTATGGCAAACCTATGGCTCAAAAAAACACTCAATTTGACATTCAGGGCGAATTTAGGTTTCTCAAAAAACGCTTTGTGGCGACCATAGGGCAACCCCAGGGCTTCAACGAACAAACCTAATGTTAGCTTTTTATATTGGTATTTACCAAACCGCTTTTTTATTGCAGTAATGAAAAAATCGAATTTTTATAGGAAACTAGGTTCACTTACGAGCTCTTCGTCGTTCAGACTTAGCTCACATTTTCCGAATTTTTAACGGAAAAATTTTGATGGAAATGGTATTTTTTCCAGAATGCCCCCATTTATGATGTCATTGATTTTGGACTCGGTTTTTGTGAGATCCCACATTGTGGTAGCAGGTGCCTTTTCTGAAACAGCAGCCACATTGAAAGATGGATTTATGGCTGATTACCGTTAAAAATTTAAACTATTGAACAATCGCCATTTAAAATTGCGAGACATTCCGACGATTTCCGTTAAAAGCTAACAGTCATTACAAAATCAACTCTGGCCGATGATAAGCTCCTTACCTTGAAATCATCTAATCTGTGGTGCAAAGTGAAGAAGCTTTAGCTTGCAGCAAGCTTGAAAGTTGCACTGCTGAACTATTCATTTATTTGCTTGAGATTTCTCCCAGCAATTACTGACTGTAAGTAACAGTTGTCCTCCTGTCTACGAATCGAGCAGTTCGACTTCGTTTTCTCCCGAATTTTGTCTCATCGAAAGAGGTGCTCACAAATAAAGTACTTCAAAACATCATCGCCAACCACAAAAATAACTAATGGTTGAATGTGCGAGCCATTTTAGCACCTATGATGTAGCTGTAGATGACTCAATTCTTTTGACTGTGTAACAACTAACAACAGCGAAGCAGTAGTCACAAAATATCCAGCAGTGTTTTTGAACTCCTTGGCTTATCAACGCTCTTCTTCTTCTTTCCATTTCCGGCGTTACGAGTAGTGATCTTGAAACGATCACAACTCTCCCACTTTTCTGCTTCACACTAGTGATCCGCCTGTGGGGTACGCCGCGTTGACCTCAGAAAGCGTCGGCAAGCCTCCCGGTTTTGGATTGTTCCATGTCTGAGGCCAACCAAATGCTGCTGTTTTTGCATTTGCTTGTAAGAGGAGCGTTTTGGCCTGCCTGCTTATCAACGCTCTATGCCATGGAACACGTTTCGTACCAAGGATTATGAATGCAATTCACAAAACTATATTCAAGGAAAATTCAAAGCTGAGGAAGTTCTCATATCGACAATTCCGACGATTCCAACCGATCTACATCTGATTTTAAAATAATTCAACTATTATTCAAATGGCCCCTGCTATGGTGTACTTAACCAGTTAAGTATATATTTTACAGCCAAAGGGTACTCAACTTCTAGAACCGTAACCAAGAATCGTATTTTTTACTCGTAAAACATTTAAATTTTTTAAATAAACTGTGCCCAAAATCATAAACAATTTCAGTTACGATTGTTAAAATTGTATTTATTATAGAAACTCAATTCGTATTGATTATTTTAACTTACATAATTAAATTTTAAATTTTATTCCGTTGAAATTATATTTCTCATTTGCCTTATAGCAGTTACTAACCTAGGTTCACATCCAGCACTTAGTGACAAATAATTCTCCGGTGATGCCTTCAACAAGGTCAAAATTTGGCTCAAATAATTTGTAATAGGTAGTCCAAGTTCTTCCACCACATTTCCTAAATACTCAATGTCAACTGACAATTGTTTCGCAGCTCCTGCCTGCAAGGATTTAATCTGTAAAATCTGACTCTGGTACATGACACAGCATTGTTCCACAACAAGAGAAAGTAACACATCAGCGCAAGGTATATTCTGTGAATACTTGATGCTGCACATTTCCAAACCAATCTTCAAAAGAGCAGAAGGTGATAACAGGAGTGGTTCTAAGTGTTGTGGCAAGGTTAAAAGATACTGTCCGATCTGAGTGATGCACTCCTGTGGTGCAAAACTGAAGGCAGGCAAATCCATTTCGACAGCATTGTTGGGACTATTGTGTGGCTGAATATTTCTCAACTGTGTCTCGATAGGAGAGAGCAGAATGGTCAAACTTATGTCGTGGGTTTCCATGAAGCTCGCTTTGAGAGCTTCATAAATTGAAGGAAAAAGAACAGTCGACGATGGATCGCTTCTTTTTTGTTGATAATCTTTTATGGTGGCCATTAGACGCTTGAGTTCAGACTTTTCGCATATTGAAAATATTGTTAGGTCTGGACATGTGCTCATGTTGGATAATTTATCTTCTAGAGAAGCCATTTTCTCATGTAAGAACTTTTCGAATTTCCCAAGTTTGTTTTGGAAATCACTTAAACACTGCAGAAGAGACATGCAGTTTTGGAGCAACGTCCAATTTTGCTCCGAGTGAATACTCAAATTTAGCTGCCGCTGAGTCTTAACATAGTTCTCTAGTACTCTCTTGAAAGCTCCACCAAAAATTCCGATCATCTTACACAGACTAAGATTACCGGTGATGATTTCACACCGCTGACAAGCCTCATTCTGCCACTCGAAGACCTTACGATTGGAGTCCTCCAGTTGGTGAATGGAATCACCAGCATTCGTCTGGCCGATAGAGATCTTGTCGATTTGGTTGAAAAGGTGATTCTCTTCGATCCGCGGATATTGTTGAATGAACTTTTGGAAATAGTCGAATACCGATTCAGCTAAAGATTGTCTTTTCTGATCAGGGAGAGTGATTGCGTTGTTAACTAACAAAGTGTTCAATTGGCCTACAAACATTTTGTTTGCATTGGCAAACTTTTCAAGAATCGCCAGCTTCTCATTAGAGTTTTTAAGAATTTGAAGAATTTGAGCTTCTCTAGGAGGTTGCAAAGAAGGAAGCACCTCTGTTAGAATTATAAACGGTTGATCTCTAGAAGAAAAGCCAAAAACTTGTTCACACCACTTAACTTGTTTTTGGCAGTTCTCTGACAGTTGTTCGTAAAAATTTTGAAGGAAATTGTTAGAATTGTCAGCAAGTTCAGTAGTTTCTTTCCATTGTTGCTGGACTGAAGTCTTTTGAACTGCCCGATAGTACTGCTTTAGTTGAGGAAGTCGTGAAATCCCATCAAAAATCTTTACATACTTTTGAGAACTCTCCAAGTCAGACGTAGAGAAAGCCTGTACGACACTGGGACTGGCAAGAGCTTCAAGTCTGTTTTTAAAATCTTCCACCTGACTCACCCTTTCTGAATGACCAGATAGTTTCTCCTGAGCAACTAATGATTTTTGCAATAAAATGAGTTTTTCACAAACAGATACCAAATCATTTCGTTCGAAGCTATCTTCTAGCTCGGCAATAAGATTGCCCCAACCATCAGACT
The DNA here is from genome assembly GCA_949752695.1 of Melanostoma scalare. Taxonomy (NCBI): domain Eukaryota; kingdom Metazoa; phylum Arthropoda; class Insecta; order Diptera; family Syrphidae; genus Melanostoma; species Melanostoma scalare. The sequence goes on along the minus strand of OX456984.1, from coordinate 13,389,522 downwards.
CTTGAAGACTCTCTTTAATAATTTGTAGTTTTGTCTGGAGTCTGTTTAGTTTTTCCAATGATTCCATACAGTCGCCGGTTTCTTCTTGGACTGCTTGAACTTCGGAGCGCACTTGTTTCATCCGTTGTTGTAGAGATTCCACATCGGAGTGTAGATTCTTGACATCTTTGATTATACGTGGAAGGTTAGCAATCAACTGTTGGCTGGTATCTTCCACAGCAAAGTTAACTTGCTGCACATAAAGTTGTAATTTTGACACGAAAGAAGAAATGAAGAGGTTCTTATCTTTACCATCGAAATTTCGAAAATTTGTGTTTATCCAATCGGTTGAATTGAAATTGGCTTCAGAAAGAGCAGAAATATCCATTGTGAGTAAGAAACAATACAACAGAGTTAAAATTTAGAATAGTTTCGCAGAAAACACAAAATTATTTTGTGCAAAGGCAAATGTTTACTTTTTGAGGACGTTGAAAGTTGACGTGACGTAAAGAGATGTCATCTGGGTGTCATCGTCGTCAACGTAAAGTAGTGTGAATGCATTCAGCAAATCTTATTGCGCAAAAGTAAAAAACTCATTTTGAACTATTTTTTTTTCTATCAACTAATTTTTGTATTTCATTGCAAATCTTTTTGGAGACAATTGTTGAAATTTGAGAGGATGAATAGAAGGGAGTAAGATCGATTCACTAAAAAAAAACTTTATTCACTGTGGATTGTGTTAGCTTACTTATTCTCTGAAATTTCATCCTCAGTATAATGTGGATTTCCATGCATCTGCTACTGCAGAAGTGCAGAAAAGTAAAGTGGGACGGATGAAGATTATGAAGCACACAAGTTGAAAAGAGAGACGAATAGGATTATGGCTGCGGATGATGGTTTATGGGTGCAGATGAACATGCCATAACAAGAAAGTGCTGATGGTGCGTTTCCTCTCTGTCAGACAAGTATGAATTTTACATCTTGTGTCTTTTTCCTTTTTTCATCTGCGCTTGCAGATGCATTTAAATCCACCATTATAAGTGCAGATGAACATGTTCAATGAGGTTTTCCATTGGTAAAATGAATCAATCTTTTTTTTAACCAAATCTGTCAAAATGATAATTTTGACATTATTTACGTTCAAATTATTGATTTTTTCTTTCAGTTCTTGGATCAGTTTCGCGAGTACAAATTTTCATTCAATTAAAACTAAACACATGAAATGAATCATAGCTTTTGTTACTTAACGCCTGAACTGAATTCTCTCAAAAAAAAAAACAGTTTGAAGAGCCATGCGGAAAATGACATTTCGATTGTTTACAAATGTTTGCTTTTACCAAGCGACATTTTTTATCCACAAAAACTGAAAAGTGAAGCTTTTTCTATTTTTTTAACAATAAATCAATCTTATTAAACAAAGTTAGCAATTTTAACAAAAATGTCTGAAGCATGGGACATGGAAATCAAAGCAATAAAAAACAAACGTAATACTTACCGTGAAAAATTGGAAAAACGTAAAAAGGAGCGACATGATATCCTTTCGTCTACTGCTACATTGTTGTCGTCACCAAACAGTGGAACAAGCATAAAAAAAGATCCATCCGAAGATTCACCAGTTCCGATCAAAACAGAATCTGGTTTGTTATCTTTTTGTTCGTTTAAAAATGCGTTGTTCTTTTTATGGACCAAATTGTTTTCCAGAGGCCGACACTGAAATTGAAAAGACAATTTTGCAAATGCTGTCGTCTAGCTCCTTAGTTCTCCCTATTATATCAACCCAGTTTACTGAGAAGCTGGAAAGAAATCTAGAGAAGGCTGCGCCAAAGGAACTAGTCAACTATATTCTCAACAAACTGTCCAACCAAGGCGCAATTGGGTAAGATGAAAGGCTTTCATTTATTCCTAAGGTACTTTATTTTTCTTTGAAGGATCAAAAGTGTTACCATTGGCAAAGAGGTTGGGTGCGAGGTGATCTCGGTGCAGAGAACTGCTGTCTTGAATCTTTACAAAGAGTTCGTCTCTGAGACGTACGGAGTTAAGGACGAGTTCAAACGAAAATGTAAGTACATATCTCTACTCAAAATCCGGATCCTTTTGATTAAATATTTAACTTCCAGATGAAAATGATGACGAAGATGACGACAGTAACTCAAGGAAAGCGATTAAAACTGAATCAGACAGGAAAATCAACAAGGACAGCAGTAGCAATGATGCGTCTGATGACATTATGGTTTGTTAAAAATAACTTTCTGTTTTGCGCAATACTCGATTTCGAGCGTTTATTTCTTTCCAGTCCCTGCTTTCTATGCCCTCGACCAGAGAAAAACAAAGTAAACAGGTTGGTGAAGAAATCTTGGAACTTCTTACAAAGCCCACTGCCAAGGAGAGATCCCTAGCGGAAAAATTCAAGTCACATGGTGGTGCTCAGGTTATGGAGTTTTGTCCGTATGGCACAAAGATAGAGTGTCTCAAGGCACAGCAAGCTACGGCGGAGATGGCTGCTAAGAAGCGTAGGGAAATTGAACAAAGTTCGTCGTGTGACAAAGTCGAAGATTCTAATGCCGAAACAAACTCCAGTGGCACCCCAGACGAATCATCAAATACAAACTCCGACGAGTGCAAAAAAGAGGAGCCTGTTCCTTTGCTGGTAACGCCAATTGAAGAGATCATCATCGAGAACACCGACAAATGTACAAAATTGCATTTTAAAAAAATCATCCAATCGCACACGGATGAATCATTGGGTGATTGCAGTTTCCTCAACACATGTTTCCATATGGCTACTTGCAAGTAAGTACATCAAACTCAATGTTTTACTTGTGCATCCTCTGAAAGTTATTCTATGCAGATACGTCCACTATGAAGTCGATGCGCATCCAAACATTAACAACAACAAGCACGAGGACGTCAAGACCAATTTATGTATTAAGAGGAACACAGATCCCAGTGTTGCTCTGTACCCACCTCAATGGATTCAATGTGATTTGAGGTGAAATTTAAAAACATTTTTGTACGAAATACAACAATAGTCTTTCTTTCAGGTATCTGGATATGACAGTATTGGGAAAATTTGCCGTGGTTATGGCCGATCCTCCATGGGATATTCACATGGAACTGCCTTATGGTAAGTGGGCAATCCGCAGTCTTTCCGTTTGACCGTTTTTTTTTCAGGAACCATGTCTGACGATGAAATGAGGCAACTTGGGGTCCCTGCCTTGCAAGATGACGGCCTAATCTTCCTCTGGGTGACCGGTCGGGCTATGGAACTAGGCAGAGAATGTCTAAAACTCTGGGGGTATGTCAAAAGTAAAAAGAAAAACTAATTTCAAAACTAATCCTAAATGATTGTTACTAGCTACGAACGCGTCGACGAGCTGATTTGGGTGAAAACCAACCAACTCCAGAGAATTATTCGGACCGGTCGAACTGGTCATTGGCTAAACCATGGCAAGGAGCACTGCCTGGTTGGAATGAAAGGCAATCCCACAAATTTAAATCGCGGTCTAGACTGTGATGTTATTGTTGCTGAAGTTCGAGCTACAAGTCACAAGCCAGACGAGATCTATGGAATTATTGAGAGACTGAGCCCGGGTACACGAAAGATCGAACTGTTCGGACGTCCGCATAACGTCCAGCCGAACTGGATTACCTTGGGCAACCAGTTGGATGGTATACGTTTGGTTGATCCAGAACTGATTACCCAATTTCAGAAACGATATCCTGATGGCAACTGTATGGCACCAGCACAGGGTGTCAAGAAGTAGCCATACTCTGCCGGTCATTTATTGAAGAATGAAATAAAATAACTACTTTTTCGTAAACTTAGTTTATGATTGCCAAAATTCATAATAGGCCAACAAACAACCTTAATTTTGGTTGCATTGGCTTATTTTCTTCTATTCGTGAAAAGGGCTTGTTTTTCAACGATATCATGCCCCAACAACTGTTGGATATTTGTATTTCTTAAGTAAAGACTAGAAAACAAAACTACTCTACCATTGCAAATAGCAAACCTTGCAAAAAGCTTTCAATCACTGCTTGAGCTAGAATAATCACATACCAGTGACAAGCTGCCTTTAGGACTTGCACTTTCATCTATTTTGTCAGACATTTCCTCCACGGCTTTTGGCATCTCAAAGCTACTGTTCACATCTGTTGATGTGTCATTTACTTCCTGTTCATCCTCTTTCTTCTTTTTTATACCCAAATCTTTGAAGTTCAGCTTGGCATTGATCAGTTTTTGTCGTTTCAAACCACCAAATGTTGTTTGTGTTGCCCCCGGAAGAGCTGGTCGCATCAAAATATCCAGTCTCTTCTCTTCGTCACGTTCCTTAGCTGGTTTAGATTGCAGTTTCATCAACGAAGCCATCTGCCGATCTTGTTCGTTTTCAGGCAACAGACTTATTTCCAAACTATTCTTTTGCAGCAACTTGTCATCTAATTCTTTTTGTACTTTGAGTTCCTTTCTCTTTTTCTGTAAGACAAAGGGCACACAGTTAAGTGATGTTTGGTTCGTCCAAGAATCTAAACTTACTCTAAATTCTGCTCTGAGTTTTGAATTTGCTTCATAACAATCATCCCAAACATTTTCGTTTCTTTCATACAGTTTTTCTAGTATCGGTTTAGCATCTTCTCCGGACTTAACATCCTTCGCTAAATGCTCCAACTTATACATGGGATCATCAAACAAGCGCTTTTGAACTTCCTTGGTCTCAGGAACAACCTGTTCGTTTTGTAGCGGATCCCAACGATTTTCTTGACGCCTGGCACCGGACATTATAACATAGTCCAGATTCCCAGGGTCTGTTTTGATTTCAAAGTGGTTGTCACATAAGTGGCACTTCATTCGGAACTGAAACACTGGTGTCGAGTAATACATTCCTACTTTCTTTTTCTCAGCATTGTACCTAACACCCATGCCAATGTGATTATTGCATCCTTCACACCAAATGTTATAGGGCATCTCGAAACGTATAATCAGAATGCCAACATGGAGCTTCCGAGCCCTTTCGCGTAGGGCATGAGTGCCAAGGAACTTGTTGAGACCACCTTTTTTCGGATCATAGTCCGGAGGATAGTATTTGTTTTGACCTTTGCGTTCACCCATTTTGCTTAGAGTTTATTTAATAGACAAAAAGACGAAAATTATTAAATAAACAAGAATCTGCTTCGCTCCTTCCAAAACGTAAATATACGATGCTGCTAGGGAACGTGAAACGTCAGTTCAATTTTTCAGTGAATCCAAGTTTTCCATTGCTTGGGACAAATACGATGTTTTGTTTTACGAGCTAACGCGGTGGCTGCACTATTGCTACGATATTAGTAAATTGAGCTAACAACTTTTTCAATTTTCTTCTTTTTTTTAGCTTAATGCTGGGTTTACATGCATCTGCAACTGCGGAAGTTCAGAAAAGTAAAGCGAGACGGATGAAGATTACAAAGCACAAAAGTTAAAAAGAGAGACGAATAGTGGTGGATTTACATGCATCTGCAAGTGCGGATGAAAATCGGAAAAAGACACAAGATGTAAAATTCATACTTGTCTGATAGAGAGGGAACGAACCTCCTAGTTATGGTTGCAGATGAAAAATTATGGGTGCAGATGAACATGTTCATCTGCAACCATAATTTTTCATCTGCAACCATAATCCTATTCGTCTCTCTTTTTAACCTTTGTGCTTTGTAATCTTCATCCATCTCGCTTTACTTTTCTGAACTTCCGCAGTTGCAGATGCATGTAAACCCAGCATAGGATTATGGTTGCAGATGAAAAATTATGGTTGCAGATGAACGTGTTCATCTGCACCCATAATTTTTCATCTGCAACCATAACTAGGAAGTTCGTTCCCTCTCTATCAGACAAGTATGAATTTTACATCTTGTGTCTTTTTCCGATTTTCATCTGAACTTGCAGATGCATGTAAATCCACCATAACTTATTCTGAATTCACGAAAAAGATGAAACATTTGTCAGTGTTTTCCAACATAATAATTAATTGCAAACTATAGAAATTATTGGCTAAATAGACGAAATTGCTTTTTATTTGGCAATGTGCCAGTAACTGTCAAATTCTGTTAAATCAACTTTTTCTATTTCAACGATACTGCAATACTGGCACCTCTATTTATCAGAAAATTTGCCAATATTTTATATGTCGCTTAAATTGACAATTTTGTAAAACTTTATCAAACTATTAGCAAAAACTTCGTTCATGAAAAATTTTTTCAAAGGTGATCATACTTGTTGCGAATAGTTTCCAAACTCAGAAAGGAGTTTCTTTAATGTTTTCCGCTTTTTCTGTTCATTTCGCATATATCTATTTCATTTTACATAAATATAGATTTGCCTTTCACAGCAGCCTTCAATGAAAAATAGAAAGTAACAATGGCGATGTTCATACTGGTCGATTTGTTGAAGCAACAAATCGACCAAAGTGTTCACATTAGCCGTATTTTATTTTCCCCGTGATCTGATCCGGATCAGATTTTCTTTGAAAAATATATGTATTAACAAAAACAACACAAGATCCAGAAATTTTTTGGATCACAATTGCAAATCCAGTTTTTAGTTCCTAGTCCCACATCTAGGGTTAATTTTTCATCGCATATGTTGTCAGCCTAAGCTGAATGTGAACGGAAAAAAAATTAAACGTCAAAATAGAAAAAAATTACAAAGGCAAAATATCAAAGGCATGAAGAATGAAATTATTTTATCCAAACAAAACGTAAGAAATTCATTATTCCAAAAGTAGCTACTTAATATTTCAACCAACATTTTTGATTTCAGATCACCTAACATTTAACACCACCGCTTTCTTTATCTAAAAACTTGTTTTACTCAATAATTGTTCTCATCTATAAAAGATAAAACCAAAAGAAAAAAATCTTGTCGCAGACAATTCTACTTGTCCCACCTATCTTACGACCAGGAACCCGAACTTGCAGTGACTACGATTGTATGGAAGGAATTTCTAAGATTTACGAGAAGCATTTTAAGCGGCGAAATCCAGACACCCCAACAATAACTTCGACATCAGCCAGTTCGATTTTGTTAACCAGCTAGTCGATATCAGTTGTCTAGTGTACAAGGGGTCCACAAACACATACGCCCCATGCAACAAGGAATGGATCAAAGAAAAGATTTACGTCCTATTGCGACAAGCAGTGGGTAGTACAAACTAAACTAACACAGTTGTAGACCCTTCCCAGTTGACTTCTTTCTGAAAACTACGTAAACCAAATTCTATGTTCTTTTTTTAAGTAAATATATGTAACTTGTGTATTCCTACAGACAATGGTCAGATGAAACAATACCCAGTGACGACAACGTATCCTATAGGACACCCGTATCCCTACAAACAGCGGAAGTGCACAGTCAGGCAGCGAAATTCGAGAAGTGCTAACTCAAATGAGAATAATAACAACTCGCCCAACAGCATTGTGTCCAACTACACAAACGGTGGTGGGAGAATACCATCGTATGTTGCATCTGCTGCCGATACCCAGCAGCCCTCGGTATATATAACGCGAGGAACGCACATTCCACCGCTGCATGCTGCAGTGCAAAACGCTCAAGCAGCGGCTGTTATTGTAACAGAAGCAGCCGCTAACGAAGCCACAGCTGGTTGTCATCAACAACTTATTGGAGCCTATAATCATCCTGGTGCTCCTGCTGGTGTTTATATCAAATATGGCCAGATATATTTTGCACACCCAACTGTTTCAGTGAAACAATGGCAAAGTACCTGAAAGAAATTTGTATGGATTTAAAGTGCTTATTGGTGAAATAGGCAGTCCTTGCAGCTTATCAAGTCGCAGTCTATTCAAGCAAAAAACGAATCGGGCAAGGTATGTTTATCAAATGATGTTGTTTTTGGACAAATAATCACTTCGAAAATGTTACATTTATAGGATTTAGAGAAGACACTCAAACAGCAATCGAAGTGGCTTCTCTTGATGCGTTACGTTCATTATTTGGAATTCGGGTAAACATGAAGCCATTCAGTTTTGCACTCCAAGTTGAGAAGGGCGTCAGCGTCAAAGCAAGCAAGCGTTTCCAAAAATAAAATGATAAATGAATATGAAATGTTTTTTTAGTTAAAATGTATTTAATTCTCCTAAGATACAACAAAACTATATTTTGACAAGGTGTGGGAGGACTACGCATCTCTTACGACGCGCCAACAGATATGGTCCAGAAATGATTAATTTTGATTTTTCACATTTGGGGTATGCGGTGTCTTCTGTTTCGCCTTCAGAGTATATTCTCTTCCGCTTTTTCCGGCTTAGTTGTTTTCTTTGAGGCGTTGGGTTTTCCTTTAGTCTACTTTTTAATGTAATTCTACCGGAAAAGTTCTCCTGAAACTATAAAAAAATAATAAAAAATTTTAAGGTTTCAGATTTATTGTTTAACTACCACTATGAGCACTAGGAGCTTGTAAACTTTCAAGACTGCTATACTGAAAGGCTGGAAGTTTTCGATTTAGCATGAGCTGCTGTCCAACCACTTCTCGTCCTAGTAATGTTTCTAGTGTACCAGAAAGGGAGAATATTCTCCAGTGGTGTTAGTGAAGCTGGAAACTTTTAAAGAACAACAGCATACAAACAAAACAACGAAAAAAAAGTAGAGATACCGGTGAAAGATTTTTGAAAATATTTTTTATATTGGTTGTCATCTGTCAAACTGTAGAAGCGATTGCAGCCAACATTTAAAAATAATTTTTTTTTGTGATCCAAGTTGTTTTATTATCAGATCTGATCCGGATCAGATCACAAAGGATAATAAAACACGGCTATTGTTCAACGAATCGACCGCAAATCAATACCGACAAATTGGTGAAACAGAGAAGGAGAACAAGAAAACAATCGCATTTATTCGCACGAAGCTTCAACAAATCGACCAATGTGAACTTCGACAATGAAATGATGAAAACAAAGTCTGAGAAATCGCAACTTGTATTTTACTTCTGTTTATCAAAAAATTATGTTTTATCATCTGGTGCAGCTTTCGATAATTAAGAACAAAATGATAATAAATTAAAATGTTTTGCATGGTTTAAGATTTTGTTAAAACGTGAATTCAAAATAGATGATGCATGCATTGTGTAACGTGTAATAGCAAATTTGGGACAAATAAAAAAATGTGGTTTGGCTCTACTGATTTACGAAACATGTCAAATAAAGTTGTTTGAAAAATGAAAACGAATTCGAATGGGCGCATAACTTCGTTCTAATAAATGTAAAAATAGATTTGCTTTGTATTTTGTAAACACTTAACAGAAAACAGCATACAACTCGAACTAAAACAGAAACAAAAAAATGGAATTTCCAAGTATGGAATTAAAACTCATAGAATTAGTGAGAAATCAACCCTGTTTATACGATAGGAGACATCCTTTATACACAAATAAAGCAATGCGTGACGAAAAGTTCGAATCCTTCTCTAGGGTACTGAATGTACCAGGTAAATATTAACATTCAAATACTGAGCATTCAATGACATTTTATTTTTATTTTTAAGCCAGAAAACTGAAAGATCGTTGGAGAACTCTGCGTGATAAATATTATAAGGAGATAAGAAAACCACCATGTGGTAGTGCTGTTTCGGTTATCAAAAAGAAATGGAAATGGATGGACCATCTAGCATTTTTGGAAGACATTGATAATTCTTATTTAAGGTTAAAAGACTAGCAACTTTTCAAAATAGATAATTACATATCTAAAGCCGTGTTCTTCTACAGGGTTAATAAAAGCCATAATGAATCAGAAACTGAGGGAGAGACGGAAGAAGATTGTGGGTCAATAAGCACATCCTTTCATAAAGTCGAGTTTCCTATGATGGATGAATTTAGTTTTGAAGAATGTGTTGAGATGGAAAATACAGAAAAAAGTATTGACAAAATAAATGAATGCACTAATGGGTCTTCCGACTCCATAAATTTGTCCAAAGAAGTACACTTTACGCAACCTGTAGCTGTGGAAAAGAGTGCACAACAACTATTTTTTGATTGCTTAGCAAAACAAACAGAAGATGCTCAGCTCAGTGATCAGGAATTCGCCAACCTGCAAATGGAATTACTAAAAACTTTTAACAAAATTATATACGAAATGTGAAAAAACCCTTAATGGAAAATGTCTCGAGTCTAGCAAGCCTTGCAGTTCAAAATATGTATGAAACAAGGTACAAAGTAACTCCTTAATTTGTTCACTTAGATTATAAGTTTCGTATAAAGAGCATTAGTATTTTAAAAATAATTATTATCTTCTTTTTAATGTTTGACGCTGTGAGAGAGAAGCCAAGTCATTGGGGGTCCGGGTAGAACAACTCCAAAATCTAAGTTTGGTTTTATACAGACAATTGGACGGTAATCATATTAAAAATAACGCGAATCGGGCTCGGGCAAGTTCTCTTTTAAAAAATGAAAGTATTTGGAATGCGTTAGGTACCAATGCTGTTCGGGCTTTGTTGCCACACTTGTTATTTATTTATTTGCGTTTTGCTTAAAAGTTCGTTGCCGGAGGCAAGATTATAATTTCGATTAATTTTTTAAGATAATTTAATTTAATTTAATTTTGGTGGGGGCATAACCCCCATATATTCGGCTTAATACAAGCTATTACTTAATCTAACTTACAGACTAAAACTTAATAGCTAATTTTATAACCGAGTATTGCTTAACTGACTGAGAACATCGTTCAGTCAACTGGAGCAATTTTTTCGCTATAACGACCTGGATTTTCTGTCGCTCCAGTATCAACTATCAACAACCATACAGTAGGATGTTAGGGTTTCGTAATCTCTTTGGTTTCTAAAATATCGGAAATATTTCTTTAAAACTTTCGGTTCCCTTAACCGCATTCCTTAAAAACCACTTAAAACCACTTCAATGAAATAGACCCGACAGGTGATTTCATCGTAAAATGAAAAATTCTATAACCAACAAAAGTTGGTGACCAAAAACTTTGTTCAATAAATTTCATTTTATTTGAAATATTTATAAAACTTTCGTAAAAACTTTAAATTCGATCAAATCTTTTATTAGATGTAGGTACTTGTACAACATAAACTAATTCAAATATTAATCTTCTTTAATTACACCTTTCACGGTCGAACGTCTAATGATGAGTGGAATCGTTTTCAGAATGAACGTTCCTGTCTTTATTCAGTAAAGGTCCTAAAGGAATTGGAACCCTCATCGACTGGGGATGTTATAGGACCTTCGTCAGACGGGGATGTTATAGATTCGGCCATCCTAACGTCTTCGTCGTCCTCGTCGAAATCTATGTCGAATTCTATCCATTTCTTCATACGATCAGCTGACCATACAGCTTGGTAGGGTTTTTGTGTTCGAGGTGCAAAAGGCATGTCCACAACCTCATATCTGTCGTGAGGAAGTACAGCTTTTACTACGTATGGACCTCGATACTTCGCTTCCAGTTTTCTTGTGGTTCCGGAAGAAGCTGGAGCGTCATTGAGAGACAGAACTAAATCTCCTACCTGATACTGTTTGGCTTTAGGGTGTTTCGAATCGTGTCGCTGTTTTTGTTTCTGTTGGTTATCTGTTATTGCATTGGATCCTTCCTTACGTATTACAATCAAATCTTGGACACTTTGATTGAAGTTTACATTTTGAGCAAGAACGTCTGGAAAAGGATCTCTCGGTATGTATCCCATTAGTAACTGATGCGCCGTTTTCTTTGTAGTTGCATTAATAGTATTATTGATGCCCCATTGTACTATTTTAATCTTCTGGTCCCATCTTTCATCGTCTTCAACCGTTGCTAACAGAGCGTTTAATATTGTTCTATTATACCGTTCGACCTGACCGTTCGCTCTTGGGGTCTTGGTTGCATTAAGAATGTGGGTTATGCCATAGCTTTTTAAGTAGTCGATAAATGATTTCGAGGTAAAGGCAGTGCCTCTGTCTGACACGACGCGACGAGGAGTTCCGAAAATGTGGATTACATCCGTCAAGAAATTTAAAACGGGCTTCGTTTGGGTACTCGGCAATGCTTTGATGAGGACATACTTAGTAAATGCGTCGACTAGAACTATCAAGTATTGATTGCCTTTTGTGGATTTAACAAAGGGACCAAGATGATCCACATGGACGGTGTCAAATGGCACAGCAACTTTTTCGATCATGTAGAGCTCTCCTCTTGGCTGTGCTTCTTTGCTTCTTTTAAAATATTGAGGAATTTTTCCAACTTTACCATTCCATCTTCGAATGAATTCGCAAGTAAAACATAGTCATCCATGTAGCTCACCACGGCTTCGTTCTTCATTTTATTTTTAATTTTGCACATTAGTTTTTGAAAGTATGCGGGTGCATTGGCCAAGCCGAAGGGCATAACTTTAAATTCGTATAGGCCGTCTGGTGTTATGAAGGCAGTCAAATGAGTATGCTCGTCTTTAATTGGTATTTGATAATATCCGGAAGCAAGATCTAACAATATGAAGTATCTGTAGCCAGCGAGATTGTTGATTTGTTCCTCAACGAGTGGGAATGGACAATTGATTTTTTTTGTAACTGAGTTGAGTTTTCTGTAGTCCACGCACATCCTATCTTCTCCATTTTTCTTTTTGACGAGTAGAACAGGTGAAGCGAAATCAGACTCTGATTCTTTTATTACTCCGTTCTTGAGAAGATCGGCAACCATGGATGAAAGGGTTTCTCTTTTGGCATAAGGTATTTTGTAAGGATGGTGAACTATTGGCTTTTGTGACAGCAATTCTATCTCCATTTGGACCAAATCTGTTCTACCCAGTTCTTGAAGATTCATAGCAACGCAGTGACGAAAATTGTTGAGAAGTGTAAGTAGTGTTTCGACGTTGAACTCAGGGTTGATGTTTATATCAGCGGTTGTAATGGGAAGTAACGTCGTTTGTTGAATGCAACTAACGTTGAGATCGTACTTCTCTTTGCGGTGAACGGTGAGGATACCTCCTTCTTTTTTTAATTCACATTCGGGATTGTTGAGTATATCTTTTCCAATCAGGACGGATTCGGGGAGAATTTCATCTGCAACGACTATAGCACAAATGGAGAAAGAAGCACTGTCAATTTGAACTTCGCAAGGTACACAACCTAGCACCTTACATTTTCCACCAGCGAACCCCTGTAGAACAGCGTCACATTTCGTAAGTGGAAGCTTTAATTTCGCGGCTATAGCTTCGGAAACGATAGAACGTTCACTTCCTGAGTCCAGCAATGCAGTATAACGGTCTCCATTAATAATGACTGGTTTGTAGTAACTGTCAGAACATGAGATGACATTGACTCTAGTTCTCTTTTCTTCCGAGTTAATAGGTCGCATTTTGGTATCTGTGTTTGTTTGCCATTGCCTTTTTCGTGTCTGAGTACATTGTCTGGCGTAATGTCCGGGTTGATTGCAATTGTAGCAGCATATATCAGTTCTTTTCTTCTGAGAGTCGTAAGTTGAATGAAAACCTTTACTCATCATTGGTCTTGAATACATTGAAGGCGTTACTTGGCTTGTACTTGGTCTTGGCCGGAAACTTTTTCTGATGCTGTCACATAATTTGATTTTTTCTACAAGGTCTGGAATGTCTTTGAAGTTACTAGTTGCTAAATTTGCACTCATTTCACGATCGTTAAGTCCGGTTAAAATATAATGTATAATAGATTTGTCAGTCAGGTTTATTCTCTTTCCCATCATATTCATTTCGAAGCAATAACTTTCGACGTTTTCATCTGGTCGTCGTATTTTTCTAATAAGCTCCTGGTGAATCTCGATCTCATTATATCGGTTCGGAAAGTTTAGCTTCAATCCATTTGCCAGTTGTTCCCAGGATATTGTGGATTCCTGTAATGTATCCCACCAAAACTTCGCTGATCCAAGCAATTTGGAGGCAGCTGCCATCAAAAGAGGTTTTTCTTCCCATTCATAAACCTTTCTTAAATTTTCCACTCGAGTAACCCATCCTTCCGCTGACATCGATGATATTTCACTAGGTGAAAACGTAGGGAGTGTATCTGCAATCTCTCTAATGCTGCACTGGATTTTATGGCTACGTTTTTCAGGCGCAGGTGCACCTGATCTGGAAAACATCGTTAAACTTTCTCGTAGGGATTTTTCTTGTGCCAAAAATTGCCGCTCTTTTGCTATGATGTCCTTTTCTCGACGGATTATGTCCCATTCTCTTGCACGAAGCGTTTCGTCGTCCAACATGCAGTCAGGAGAGCATTCTCCTGAAACAGGTTGTTCAGAATTGTGTATTGATTGTGGTTGTTCGTTCTCGTGCTCAAGAATCCGACGAAGAAGTTGTCGCTTTGTTCCATTCAGAGGCAAATCTCGTTTAAGCAGCTCTTCACGGAGTTCCTTAATTGTTTTATTTTCCATTGTGGGCTTTTAAATATATTTCAAATTATTAATTTTAAATTTTAATCCTCGAGTTTTAAATATATTTCTGCTTTCGAATACCTGTGAACAGAATAAAACCGACATAAATACTTTGTTTTACTTTTGCAAACACAAATAATTTTCACATTACATGATTTCACCGGACGCATGCTCAACAAAATAAAAATATCCTGTTGCCAACCGGCGATATGTTCCAAATCTGTTCATTCCTTTGCTACAAAATTTACTTTCTGTCTTTCACATTTTCAAATAAAGCTTCTAGAGCAATCGTTGCAACTTTGTTCATTTGCAGAACAAACAACTTCTTTCTCTTTTACTTCTTTTTTTTTGTTTGTTTATCTATTACCACTGAATGGAAAGAGAGATTTTATAAACTAAAATATCCCAACTCCAAAAGGTAAAACAACTTTCTCTTTCTTTCATCTTCTACCGCTCAATGGAAAGAGATGTTCTATAAACTAAAACTTCGAAATTCCAATGAGTAAAAGAGACAAGAACCACAGCGTGAATAAAGTAGTAGCCCTATAGCAACAACTCATATTTTGAATTTTATGAAATTTATCGCCATTGAACCAAACAGAAATAACATGAACGAACATGCATCCAATGAATATCAAATCATGCACAACACTTTAAAATAACTCAAAACACCGACCCAATTATATTTTGTAAACCAAAATGTAATTTAGCCCTTTTTCTTTCTTTGACAATAATTTTTTTTTCATAGACCTCTACTTCTTACCAAGTCTTTTTTTCGAATCCCACTTCTGAATTTATAAAACTTTCGTAAAAACTTTAAATTCGATCAAATCTTTTATTAGATGTAGGTTAGGTTAGGTTAGGTTTAAATGGCTGTCAGGAAAACAAACTGACACACTTAGACCAATATTAGGTCCATTGTGATACCATAAGTATTATGCGAGGGAGTACCTCACTTAACAAAACCATTTGGAGCTTTTAATAGGTTTGTTCGTTGAAGCCCTGGGGTTGCACTAGGGTCGCCACAAAGCGTTTTTTGAGAAACCTAAATTCACCCTGAATGTCAAATTGTGTGTATTTTGAGCCATAGGTTTGCCATAGGTTTTCCCCAAACTCGCCCTACCTTTTTGCTGTGGCGATTTGAGGGCTGTCAAATGGCATGTGTTTTTATTTAAATGACAGGGATATGTGGCGATTTGTGGTTTAGCGTTTTTTGAGGACTGGAAAACCTAGGTTTTTTTGAGAACTCATGGGGTTGTCAAGAAAACCTGGGTCAACCCTGGGGAAAGTTCAACGAACAGACCTAATAAAGCGAAGGATATGCAGGGGATCTGTGTGTGCCAGATCGCTTGGATCATCAAGAAAATATTTTCCTAGATGCCGCTTTCTTTTAAAAGAGAGTGCAGGACATGAGCAGAGGAGGTGTGGGATTGTCTCCTCCTCCTCCTCATCTAAGCAACTTCTGCAGAAGTCATTTGAGGGAACGCCAAGTCTTATGGCGTGTCTTCCTATCAGACAATGTCCGGTGATGACATTGATTACGGAGCTAACTTGCAATCTGGCAATTGATAACAAATGTCTTGTGCGTTTTGGATCTAGACCAGGCCATATCCGTTTTGTTGCCACGCACGTGGTGATATTGTACCACCTATGATTTGTTCTATCCATTGCCTCTTGCTTTAGCATAAGTTTACATGTAGCGATTGGTATACCAATATTCAACCTGCTGGTTGAGATCGGTAGAACGGTTCCTTCTCTGGCGAGTTTATCGGCTTTGCAGTTACCCACGATATCTCTGTGCCCCGGCACCCAAATAAGGTGAATATTGAACTGTTCAGCCATCTCCTTAAGAGACAAGCGACAGTTGAGGGCGGTTACTGAGTTCGTAGAAACAGCGCCGAGTGATTTGAGGGCTGCTTGACTATCTGAGAAAATCCGGATATTCGTTGAGGATATCACGTTTTCTTTTAACCATGATAGGACCTCTTTGATCGCCAGAATTTCCGCTTGGAACACGCTACAATGGTTTGGAAGGCGGAACGAGAGACTTACGTTAAGTCGGTTTGAGTACACCCCACAGCCTACCCCTTCTTCGGTTTTTGAACCGTCTGTATAGAAATGAATTGAATCATCTCTCAAAAATTCTTCGTCTTCCCAGGTCGTTCTCGGTGGGATTGAGACTTGGAACTTATTATCAAAAACCAATTGGGGGATGGTGTAGTCGGAGTGACAGGGGATTGATCCGAATAAATTCAGGATTGCAGCATGACCGATGTTGTTATCGGTCCATTGGGAGATAGCTCTCATACGAGTGGCTGCACTGGCGGCCATTTGTTTGCTGAAGATATCTAGTGGTGTGAGGTTTAGGAGTGTATTTAGTGCAGCTGAGGGTGTTGATCTCAGTGCTCCGCTTATACACAGACAGGCTGTTCGTTGGACCTTGCTTAAATTGTCGCAGTAGGTCCTTTTATCAAGAGCGGTCCACCATACCACTACTCCGTATGTGAGTATTGGTCTGATGACCGCGGTGTAGAGCCAGTGGGTGATTTGGGGGGAGAAACCCCATTTGTTACCAATGGCTTTTTTGCAGGAAAATAAGGCCACGGTGGATTTCCTGATTCTTTCCTGTATATTGGCTTTCCAATTTAGCTTTTTGTCTAGGATTATACCTAGATATTTGGCTTCGTTTGAAAGTACAAGTGAGATTCCATTTATTGATGGAGTTATTAGTTGAGGAATTTTATATTTCCTGGTGAAGAGAACGAGTTCAGTTTTCTGGGGGTTGACCCCTAGATCACATTTTCCCGCCCATTTTACAAGTTTATTTAGAGCGGTCTGCATCAGGTCCGTAAGGACGTGAGCATGTTTGCCGGACACCGCAATGGAGACGTCATCTGCATATGCAATCACTTTGAATCCCTCAGTTTCTAAGTCAACTAGAAGTTCATTGACTACTATATTCCATAGAAGAGGGGATAGGACTCCGCCTTGCGGCGTTCCTCTACTGACAGATCTCTTTGCAGAGAAGTTTCCTAGAGTAGAGTTGATTCTCCTGCTTTTTAGCATTAGATTTATCAACTCCACTATGGAATCATCTACTTTGAGCTTCGTCAGTGCCTTTGTAATTGCAGAGTTGCTGACGTTGTTGAAGGCGCCCTCTATGTCGAGGAAGGCGGCCAGAGTGAATTCTTTGTGATGGAGGGAATATTCTATAGTACGTACCAGGGTGTGTAGGGCCGTTTCTACAGATTTTCCCTTGCAGTAGGCGTGTTGTGCTGTAGATAACAATTTTGGATCTATAGCTGTACGCAGGTGGATATCAATCAGTCGTTCTAAAGTTTTAAGAAGGAAAGATGATAGACTTATTGGTCGGAGATCTTTTGGGTTTACGTGGGATGATTTCCCAGCCTTAGGTATAAACACCACCTTGACTTCTCTCCACTGAGTGGGGATATAGTTCAAGGTGGTACAGCCGATGAGAATTACTTCAAGGACAGGGATAATAATGTCCGCGGCCTTTTGAAGTTCAGCTGGAATTATACCATCAGGTCCAGGGGATTTGTATGGGTCAAAGCTGTTAATGGCCCAAACTAGTTTTTCCCTTGTAATCAGATCGGGGTTGTTTGTTATTATGCTACCTGGTTCTGTGGAATCATAGTTGCATAAGTTCTTAGAGCTTCCTGGAAAGTGAGTGTCCAGAAGCAAATTGAGCGTTTCTTCGCAGGATTCTGTCCAGCCGTCAGCTGTTTTCAAACTGCTAGGCATGGTCGGACTCTTTGAGAGGATTTTTCTTAATCTAGAAGCTTCTGAAGTATCTTCTATTTTTCCACAGAAGTTTCTCCAGGAAGTTCTTTTATTCTTCCTCAGTTGATATTTATAAGTTTTGAGGGATTCCTTGTAGGAGTCCCAGTCTATTAAAGTTTTAGATTGTTTAGCTCGGTTGAAAAGTTTTCTACATTCCTTCCTGAGCGGTTCTAGCCCCGAGCTCCACCACAGTGGTTTCTGTTTTCCTCTTATTTTTATAAGAGGACAGGATTTCTGCAGTGAATGGTTAAGGGCAGTGGTAAGATCATTGACTTTTTTGTCTAGATCCTGTTTGTTTCTAGGGTTTTGTAAAAGTTCAGGTTTAATAAACTTTTTCAAAATTACCCGATATTTTTGCCAATCAGTTTTCCGATAGTTTCGGAAGATTGGTTGCTTGAGAGGTTCCTCATTTAGATCAAATTGAATGTATCTATGATCAGCAAAGGAGTGTTCAGTAGATACTTTCCAATTAGTAATCCTATGATGAACCGAATCGGAGACAAGAGTGATATCTAACACTTCTTGTCTGTTTTTGGTAATGAATGTTGGTTCATTGCCAATATTACTTACTATAAGGTTAGTACTTAAAATAAAATCAAAAAGTGACTCACCCCTTTCATTTATGTCAGTACTACCCCATACTGTGTGATGCGCATTAGCATCGCATCCAATGATGAGGCAGATCTTCTGCCGTTCTGCTGCAGCGACAATACTTTTAAATAAGTCGCATGGAGGAGGGCCAGGATGGTCATGGCCGAGGTAAGCTGATACCAGCCAGTAGATGTTGTCACTGGTCTGGTATCTTATTGTGGTTACATCACGATTGCTGTAATGAGGGAGTAAAAATACATTAGTGCTACTTCTTACCAATATGCAGGATCTGGGTTCACCTTTGTCCTTCATATACAGTAGAGTATATCCAGGAGTCCTTAGTCCTTGAACGATGGACTTGATGATCCAAGGCTCTTGGATAAGGACAATGTCTTCCCCCCTCTTGTTTAGACGGAGAAGAAGGGAGGCCGAAGCCTGCTTGGAGTGTTGGAGGTTAATCTGAGTTAGCTGCACCATCTTGGGAACAACTAAGTAGACTAACCCCCACCACGGTCTGGTTGAGGTCGTCGTCTGTTTCGCTCTCAGAGTTTGACCTAAGAAGGTCATCCTCGCTGAGCGAAACCTCGTTAGCGGAGTCATCAGTCTCCAAGTCGGAGAATTTGACGACGTTTTGGGCATCAGAGTCATCAGTCTCCAAGTCGGAGAATTTGACGACGTTTTGGGCATCCAAGTCGGATGTGGAGGGTTTGTTATCATACGTTTCAGCAGAGGATGTGCCGAGTTCGTCTATCTCCATGGATGGAGGGTCGACTTGCCCTGCGGGTTCTTCCACTGAAGACGCACTTTTTGTTTTGGAAGATGGAACGATGTTCTGTTCTTCATCTTTTTTGTATATTTTTAAGGCAATATTAGACCAGCCGAACCGAATCACGCCTTTTGTCGCAGCCAGGGGAGCTAGGGAGTCCTTATTGATGACTATTATAGCCGATCTATAGTGACCCTCCGGCTCTTCCAGCTTCGCGACTTTCCAGTCATGGGTAGGAAGGGCTGGATTGCCGAATTGAATCATTTTCATGATTGTTTCTTTGCAGGAGAGTTCTGCTGGTAATCTAGCGCGAGCTCTAGGCCTGCAAGGGATATCCTCCCTTGACACGACTTCAAGCTTAGCACCAGGCCAGAGTCCCTCTAACCTGCTTATCGCAAGCTTATATAGATCGCGCGATCTCTCTCCATCAAACGCGATTAACCTGACGCGCCCCTGATACCATCCTGCGTCCTCAAAGATGGCAGGTTCCCCTGGGTTTTCCATCATAAGAGTCCAGTAGGAGGCCTGGAGCTTGTTCATGATGATCGCCCATTGATCGAAAGAGATCGCACCATCCGCGTTACTCCTGTCAATGACAGCGAAAATGGGTTTGTCCTTCAGTGCGTCACTGTACGACATGTCTTTTTTGGAGCTGAGGGTGTTTGGTTTTTGCACCTTAGGCCTTTTGGCGTTCGGGGTTGACTGCTCGAACGAGCGTTGGCGCTTAGACGTTGAGTCTTCGCTGTGTTTTTCATTTATTGCAATGATTTTCATTGCCCACTCAAGTTTGGCAGATTGCTTTGAATCAAGCTTAGGTTTAGGTACCGCACCTAACACCTTCGCAATTTTCTCCGCATTCCGCCTTTCTTTGTGGTTTGGGAGTGTAGGGAGGCTGGGATGCCCTTCGTTGTCCGTTCCACTGTAAGACACAGTTTCACCTTCAACTTGGGGGTTAGGGGGATTGGAAACCCTTTCGTTTTCAGTTCCACTGTAAGTCACAGTTTCACATTCAACTTGGGGGTTAGGAGGATTGGAAACCCTTTTGTTATCAGTTCCACTGTAAGTCACAGTTTCACCTCCAACTTTGGGTTTAGGGGGATTGGAAACCCTTTTGTTATCAGTTCCACTGTAAGTCACAGTTTCACCTCCAACTTTGGGTTTAGGGGGATTGGACACCCTTTCGTTGTTTGTCCCACTGTAAGTCACAGTTTCGCCTACAACTTGGGGGAGGGAAGGAGTGTTTCCGGAGCTCAAAGGAGGTCCTCCCCTTTCAGCCACGGAGCCGAAAGTCTCGGCACCCGTACCGTCCGGGTTGGTCGACCTTGAGTCCTTTGACATAGGATGGGATGAGGTGGGAGGTTGGGGCAGTGTTTTTGATGAGGGTAGCCCTTTCGTCAACATATCACAGTTCGCGTTGGAACCGAAAGTCTCGGCCCCTCTACTTGCTGCAACAGTCTTCTCCGGGGTCCCTTCAATACGGGCAGTATGAGTGGAAGTGTTACAAAGAGTCACTGCAACTCTTCCACTGGTATGGGCATCCTCCTTAGGAGGGGCGTTAGAACCAGAGGGCTCTCCACATTTCTTGGTTGGCTTGTTAGGCCTTCCTCGAACTGCAGTCGGCTCCCCAGCCCTTCCGCAAATCGCTTTTTCTTCCGTCTTCGTAAATAAATTTGTCACTGGCGACTTATCCTCTTTCGAGGCCAAGCCATCGCCGGCAGTCGCGACACCTGCCGACTTTTGAACGTATATCCCCGTTCGTTTTTTATACCTTTTATTTACTTTTTCCATTTTTCAGTTTTCAAGTTTTCTAACATTGAGGTTTTGTTTTGAGTTATGTTGGTTGGTCAGGTTCTGCAGCTGGATTGCTGGAGAAGATGTCCATAAGCACCCCCACCACGACAAGGTCAACTCATAGGGGGTGTTAGATGTAGGTACTTGTACAACATAAACTAATTCAAATATTAATCTTCTTTAATTACACCTTTCACGGTCGAACGTCTAATGATGAGTGGAATCGTTTTCAGAATGAACGTTCCTGTCTTTATTCAGTAAAGGTCCTAAAGGAATTGGAACCCTCATCGACTGGGGATGTTATAGGACCTTCGTCAGACGGGGATGTTATATATTTACCAATTTTATAGCACAATTATTTCATTTGAATAAAATTTGTGCACATAACTTGGCATCACAGTCAAATAATACCCAACTGTCAGAGGTTTTGTTTCTGTCACCTGTCAGCCTGTCGCAACGAGTGGAAAACCTCTTCGAGTAAAAAAAAAATTGTTGAAAGAAAACCGAAAGGGTAAAAAGTCGCGTGTCCACAAACTTCTGCCACGTAAAATAAGTGCAAAATCTCAACTAGAACTTAAGGTAACATGATTATTTATACAAACGAAGGAAATCCTTTTGGATTAAAACTCCTGGTGCTGACAAAGTTTGCAAAGAAAAACGCGACAGTGAAAAAAGTTAACCTCAATGGTAAATCATTAAAAATGTGTGTCCCTTTTAAGTGTATTTTTAAAATAGCCTCCTTCTTTGAATAGATCCAGCGATTAAAGGTATTAAACAATTGCCAATATTGGAACTTGATTGCGGATTGCAACTCTTTTCAACAACCGCAGCAGCAAGGATCCTCTTTCCCGACGAGGGGCAAGCTAGGGATGAAGTAAGTATAACATAAAATTTCATCACAGGATTTCGTTTTTAAAAGTCTATTTAAGTGGCTAGAATGGTCGGTGACGCAGTTGGCTCCAGCATTAGCTCACAATATGGGCGTTGGTCATCGAGCTGACCCAAATGCTCTTCCGGTTTTGAATGCTTTGGTGAAAAAACTCGACGACCGATTAAAGGCTTCACCATTTATCGCCGCTAATAAGATAACATCTGCTGATCTCTGTGTATGGTGCTTGTTGGCTCCCGATGGAACTCTGAAGGGTGCACAAAATATTGAAAATGTACTCGCTTGGTATCGCAAAATTACTGCCCTTCCGGAAATCAAGGCTGCTCTCACCGAACAGCCCTTGAAAGAGCTTAGTTTTAACTCATTACAGCAGTCAAACCGTTTTGGAGGTCTTCATCATGTCGTACTTTCGACACCAAGTGAAGACTGCTCAAAACTCTTAGCAGAGACTGCCGGTAACATTGCTGAGACCATAACTGACGAAGAGAAAGAGGCTGCGAGAGCTGCGTTTATATTCACCGCAGCTAAACAACGCAAGGAACCACGAACTGTTCTTCCAAAGAAAGGAGAGCGCAACGTTCTCATAACATCGGCTCTGCCTTACGTAAATAATGTCCCTCATCTTGGCAATATAATTGGCTGTGTTCTATCTGCAGACATATATGCAAGATATGCTCGATCTTGTGGATACAATACTTTGTATGTAAGTGGTACCGATGAATACGGTACAGCAACTGAGAACAAAGCCGTTGCCGAGGGGCTGACGCCTAAGGAGATTTGTGACAAGTACTTTGAGCTGCACAACTCGATTTATCGTTGGTTTGGAATTGGATTTGATTATTTTGGAAGAACAACTACAGCCGAGCAGACTGAGTAAGTTGATCGCGGCTGTTGATGAGTTTAAGTTTTAACATGTTCTTCCTTTAGGGTTGTTCAGCAGGCTTTTCATGACATTTACAACGCGGGGTACATGCTGACTGAGAGTGTTGAGCAGCTTCTGTGTCAGAAGTGTGATCGATTTTTGGCCGATCGGTAAGTTTCTATGATATTCTGAATAGAAAGTTGTTGAATCGTTTGTTTCAGTTTTGTTGAGGGAACTTGCCCTCATCCTGGTTGTGGGTATGAAGATGCTCGTGGTGACCAATGCGATAAATGCAGCAAACTAGTCAACGCAATCGAACTAATCCGTCCACGCTGCAAGACTTGTAATTCGGCACCGGTAATTCGCAGCTCGGAACAGCTGTTTCTTGATCTTCCCAAAATTGAACACAAGCTGAAGGAATGGGTAGAGAAGTCGGAAGGTGGCTGGACAAACAACGCTCGAGTTATCACTCGATCGTGGTTACGAGAAGGTCTGAAGCCACGTTGCATAACGCGAGACTTGAAATGGGGCATTCCAGTGCCACTCAAAGGTTTTGAATCAAAAGTATTCTACGTGTGGTTTGATGCTCCGTACGGCTATGTATCCATTACAAAGCGATACAGCAAAGAACACTATACAGAATGGTGGCAACCGGCTGCTGATGTAAATGTCGAATTATTCCAATTCATGGCGAAGGACAATGTGCCATTCCATTCGGTCATGTTCCCGTCTTCTCTTTTGGCTACAAACAAGGGCCATACTCTTGTATCGCATATCATGGCAACGGAATATCTTAACTATGAGGATGGAAAGTTCAGCAAGAGTCGCGGTATCGGAGTGTTTGGAAACGATGCTCAGGAGACTGGTATACCTGCTGATGTATGGCGGTTCTACTTAGCCTCGGCGAGACCAGAGGGACAAGACTCGAGTTTCAGTTGGAACGACCTTGGTGCGAGAAATAATTCCGAGTTGCTGAATAACTTGGGTAACTTTGTCAACCGAGCATTGGTGTTCTGCGAGAAAAATTACGACTCGACTATCCCACCGATGACTTTGACCAAAGAAGAACTAGTTCTCTTAGCTCTTGTTAATCGTGAGATTAAGGGTTATGTACAGTCCTTGGAAAAAGCTCGTCTTAGAGATGGTGTGCGACACATTCTATCGATTTCAAGGCATGGAAATGGTTACATGCAAACGCAACAGCCATGGGTGCTTCTGAAAGGAACCGACGATGAAAAGGGGCGGGCGGCTACAATTATCGGTTTGTGCTGCAACATTGCCTGCTTGTTGGCCAGTCTTTTGTTCCCATACATGCCATCGACAGCAAGGATTTTATTTGACCAGCTCAATACGAAGCAACCTAGTATAAATCCAGAGCAACCACTATGTAGTATTCTCCTTCAGAGTGGTCATAAAATAGGCAAGCCGGCACCTCTCTTCACAAAAATCGAACAGTCGCGCATTGATGAACTTAAGAAAAAGTATGCTGGTCCCCAGGTTGTGAGTTCTAGTTCGGGTGGTGCTGCATCGGTGACCGAACTCGAAAAATCAGTTGCTGAGCAAGGAGAAAAGGTACGTGCCCTCAAGCAGGGCAAAGCTGACAAGCTAGTATGGCAGCCCGAGGTTAATATTTTGTTGGAGCTTAAAAAAAATTTGGCAGATGCCCAAGCTGCAGCTAAAGCATCGCCACCATCTACGATCTCTATTTCAATTGCTGATCTTGAAAAAGCAATAAGTGCTCAAGGGGACAAGGTTAGAGCGCTTAAGCAAAGTAAAGCCGATAAGTCTGTTGTGCAGCCGGAAGTAAGCATTTTACTCGATCTTAAAAAGCAATTAGCGAATGCTCAAGCTTCTCCTGTAAATGTCGCATCAAGTGCTCCTCAGGTAGCAGCATCCATCTCGTCAAGTGCAGTTGAACTAGAAAAAGCGGTTAGTGCACAGGGTGAAAAGGTTCGTGCGCTTAAACAGAGCAAGGCCGATAAATCAGTTTGGCAACCTGAAGTCAACATTTTATTAGACCTTAAAAAACAACTTGCCAACGCTCAAGCTCAGTCACCCGCAGAAGCAACACCCGCATCATCTTGCAATAAAACCGAAAAACTGGAAGATCAACAAGAAAAAGTGAAAGAACTTGAAGCTAGAATTTCCAAACAGGTAAGATGATCTTTAAAAATGATTTTTCTCTTATGTTATTATTTTGAATTACTCAGGGTGAAAAGGTTCGCCAGCTGAAAAGTTCCTCCGACGCAAGCGTCTGGAAACCAGAAGTCGATGCTTTGTTGGCTCTGAAGAAAGAATTATCAGCCATCACTGGCGTATCAGAATCACCAGCATCAGGAAAAAATAAGAAGAAGAAATGATATCCGGTTATTGGTTTCATTTCGACACTTTACGCCCCGCGATATTGAGGACTGATATCTCCTACCTCCGGTTATTTGATCTTATATGCTCTTTAAATTAGTAATTTATTTCATTGTTTTTGATGATTTTTTGTTTTCTTCATCATGCACACAACAAAACGCTTTTTTTACACTGATGCATTTATACGAAAATAAAAAGGATACATCTTCGCACGAATTTTAAGTTTTTCGATTTTTGTTTTGGTCGATTTCTTTTTTGTTTGTATGTAGTTGTAGATGTGGTTTTCCGTTGTTTATGTTCGCGTTTGTGTTGACCTGTCCTATATTTAGTTGAGTCGAAACTGATTTATACTTGCTTTGAACGGAAAACCGTTTAAGACATAAAATAAAATAAGAAAATCACACAATCTTATGGTTAAGTAACCCTATTAATCAATCACTTAAAGTTAAAGGATGTTTTTTTAATTTTCGAAGAAGCAAGAGATTCTATTGCTTTTTTTTGACGAGCCAAATGATTCCATCGCCATAATCGGTTGTATAAATAAATTTTGTGGTGATTTTAATTCACCACAAATGTCAATAAACAAATGATTATTACAATAGGACTTAAACTTACGACCTTCTCTCCAAACAACTCTTTTCTTTAGTAAATTAAACTGTGCTAATAAGTCTTCTTCATAAATAATCGTTTAATCATTTATTTATTCGCCTATTCGCCATATTAGGCTTATATAGTTTTAACAGAGGAATGGAATACTTTATAACTATTTAAAAATTACTTTACACTTACATAACATTTAACTTTCAATAATAATTTATAAATGTACTTCTAGTGGAAAATATCGATTTATTAATAAAGTCATAGACGTTTTGAAGTTATATTCGACTGTGTATTATTTTGACATCTTAAAATTTTTGAATTTTTCGTGTGATTGTGAAACTGCTTCGGTCATAGGAACGCTATCTACAAAGTGCCACACTGTCAAATCTGTACTAGAAAAGCACGGGTCACACACGGCTGCCAGCGGCGAGTAGAGTAGCCGTTACTGTTACTGATCAGATTTGTGGGACCACGAAATTCACCACACTCGCTGCCAGCCGTCGAGTATTTCGCAGCGGCTGGCATAGTCGAACATGTTGAACTCTTGACTGCTAGCAGCGGCTGCCAAAATCGAAAAAGGTTGTGTATTTTTTATTTTTTTTCCAAAATTTTATGTCAAAAATCATAAATAGGTTTAAGAATTAGTTCAAAAGCAATCTTTGTATTTTTCAGTAGCTGTTTGTTTAGAGGAGCTGGTGAGTAGCAGCCAATAGTGTGACCGGGCTGCCAGCCTCTGCCTGCTTCTACTACTGCTAGCTGGTAAGAAGCGGTTGCCAGGCAGGCCTGTGTGACTCGTGCTTAAGGGATAGTGAAAAGCTCGAGTAAGAAAGTAGAACTCAAAACACATGGTAGGTATAGGGAAGACGCCGTCTGCCAAGCGGATTCTGTGGGAAGATAAAACCAACCAAATACTCATACTAAAATTTGGCAATAGGTCAATTTAAGAAAACTGCACTATTTCATGATGTAAAGAAGGCTTAAGAAAGTCCTAGAAAAACATACTTTCATCTATTCACATCGCTGAACTGCCGTGAAGCAGAGTGTATTCAATTTTGGTAAATTGTTTGCTTACTAAGTTATGGTTATTTAAGATTAGGTACATAATGTATAAGGTTTAAAAACAAGATTTTATATTTTTCAGTGTTTTGTGTAAATTTCAAGAAATATAAGCTTAACCATGAGTTCTGAAGTTGAGAATAATTTAAAATCGTAATGCCACTTGTGACGTTTTCTTGTACTTCCTTCGCAAATTTCAGTTAATTTAATTTTCAATATTATATTATTTTATTAAGGTCAACGGTCATCACAGGTTAACCTAAAAGGGCAATAGATCGATCTTATACCAAAACTCGTTGTTTACTTAGTGTAACACAAAGTTATGTGTTCTGCTTCATAAGTCGCAATTGATATTATTTATAATTAGACACCGCAGCTCTTGAATTGTAGAAGCTCACCTAACCGATTATAGCCGTTTAAAATAATTAAAAAACTCCGACGAAACAAACACTGGGTATCTATGAATTAATTTTAAGAGACTAAAATCACCAAGCCTTTATATTGTCTGCGAAATGAGGAGTAATAACACCACATCCACATCCTATAATCGGTGAGATCAATTAACACTTTCTTATAATTTTATTTAGAAAAGTAAAAGAAAAACTCCCCAGAATGATACTTTTAATTGTTTCCGTTTCCCCTTTACAGTAATTATACTAGTTACCTAATGCTAAGTACTCCATGTGTTGATAGGTCACAAAAGTTATGTTTCTTTCAAACAGTGAAAGTTCTTTATTCGACAAAACTTTTAACTAACCAAAAGTAAATTAATCAGACACATTACGCAAGTGTCAACGGCATCTTGGCACATGCGGATCGCAGAATGAAAAGTTGTGCCGTCACGTTTTTAAATATAATTATTCTATGAAAGTTTTATCAATATTTGTCTTGGGGCTGTAAATGGACAGAAGTTCAATTGGAGCTATTCAATAGTAGACTAGACGTAACAGTTCCACCGGTATTATTCAATAGATTTTTTTTTAATATGAAAATATGACTTGAATAATAATTTTTTTTTTTTTTTAAATATGCATGAAAGAAAGGCACGTTTGTTAATCCACAGCTTATTACAAAGGTGTGCAACATTTGAAGTCTTTAGCCGATATTCTTAAGCAGATACTACGCGAACACAAAGTATGTTTTATTCCGGCATTGAACTCGTTAAAGAGGTATGTTCTTTCAGTTGTCCTGGAAATCGAACAGAAATGGTGATTTGAAAGACATTTCAGTTATCCATACGTTCATAGAATTAAAAAAAAAAAAAAATTATTACTATTACTAGCTTACTGGCGCGTACGCAGACGAATGAATCAAACAAGTAGGAAGTCTTTGATCCCTTCGAGATCATAGCCACGTATGAGGAATAACGGAAAATACATTTTTTTGTCGACTTCGAATGGCTTGAGGGAGAAAGTGCTGTTTATGGCGGCGAGTGTAACCCGTACAAAAGCAGATATGTGTTTCTGCGATTTGAACCTTGGAACTTCAATTGCAACATGCAGCCATTAGTACAGTAAATAAACAAATGTTTTTAAAAACACAACTGTAACACCACCAGACTTGAAGGATGAAAATTTGAACATTTCCCAGAGCTAACTATTAGGCAGTCTATGAACTTAACCCTCCAACTCCAAAGTACCAAAGACTACATTTCTTCATTCAATCCCTCCATCACAAGAATTTCTTTTTTATTTTCAAAATGAAATTCCATGCCCGAATGAGATTGCCATTCAATGAATACTGCACCGAAATTCTTTTTATTACTATTTTCTTCTTATAGCATATGCATTATTCACATAAATATAAAGAAAATATGCACCTACCTTACCCATTTGCAACCGCTGATATGTTTGCCAATGTATTTGCTTACACGATCTTACGCCAAGTCAACTGGGTTGATTCTTATTTTCCTTTAGATAGGCCTAGTGATCTGCTTTTGTTTGATCTAATTGGAAATGGCAAACAACACGCATGAAATACTCTCGATTGGCAATCAATCTCTTCAGGGAATCGTGATGTTCCTAACTTCTCTTTTACTATCCCCGCTTAGATATAAATTTATTCTTTTTTTACCATGAATGTACAACTGTCAGAACAACATAAAATATAATTGAATTATAAAGCTCATCGAGATAGATTTAGTGACCAGCTCATACATTAGTAGTTCAGGGCAGTTTTCTGAAACGAATAGTCAAAGTGAGCTAAAATTTTTGTGTTAAGTCTTTCGTTGCATGGTGACAGTCAGGTTTATATGACATTCAATCTTTTAAAATTGTCTTCAATCGTAATATTGACTGTGGAAGAACTCAGCCTATTGCCAATAATAAGGCTCTTGTGAAAATGCTTGAGCCAAGAATACACTGTCATCAAGAAAGGACAACCAGCACCAACATCTTGGAAAAAACATCACCAGACGTAGTTATAACAATGACGAAGTTGTGGCCTTTTTCAGGTTGCTCTGCAAAGGACTTTTTATCACAATCAGGTCCATGAAGTAGTAGATGACGTAGGACACTTTAGTTTATATGGGAAAACAGATTTTTCGGAATGTTTTTGGAGTCAAGGCTGTAAGGCGACAATGATTAAAATGGCTGGGTCATGTAGAGTGGATGTAAACTTTCCAACCGATTAAATCTTTGAGTCCACCCCTGAGGGACGGTGTTATAGTGATAGATAATTTTTAAAGTGGCATACTCAGGGACCCAGTTAGCTGTAGATCCTTGTTGGCTGAGACCCTTTCAGGCTGTAAATAGTCAGCTGTTTTAGTTCTCCGTGACGATCGTTTTTAACAGCCTGCTTTATTTTGATAAATCAGAGTGTTAAAGATCGATTGAGAAAACTCCCTTCTTATGCCAACGAGAAGTTAATTGTTGTGGATGTTATTTTTTAATATGAAAATATGATAATCCTTACAGCAGAGAGGTGCTTCCATCAATGTCAAAGTCAACGCCAATTAATGTCATATCCAACCAAAAACCATCATCTTTGTTTAATGGCTTCATTTTAATCAAGAAATAAAAACCATCCACTTATCAATTGCCCTTCATCCCATCACTCAACTGTTCAAACAATAACTCTACTTCTTTTTTCTTCATTTAAACCAACGCTCTTCAGTACTCAGGTGCCTAAAATACCAAATACCTAAGCGAAACCTATGAAATTTCAAACAAAATAGCATTCAACACCAAAATGGCCCGGAACATAAAAAAATGAAAAACCACTTTGCACTTGGTAGACATTAGACAAACACTTCACCAAAAAGAAAGATTTCACGAAGAACTTCAAGATATTACCAAAGTCAAACCATTTCTAGCGATAGGCTCAAAGAAAGAAAGAAAAACTACTCGCGCTCTCTTCTGCGGATATGTATTGCGATACTCTCATTCACAAGACCAAGACCACAACAAAACCGGCCAAGAAAAGCAAATTCAACCATACGGGCATGTGTGCGTTTAATGGAATTGTATATTCAGTTGGTATCTTGAGGAGGGTCTGGTTAAAGAAATCCAATAGCCAAGCGTCAGTTTCTTCTGAACCATCGTGTGGAGCTGAGACTTTGATGACTTTTCGCTATCGAGTCCGTGTCGCGATCAACTTTTAAAAGAGAATATAGTGCTTGTGATTCGGTCTATAAAATTGATAGTTTCTTAACTTTCCATCTAAGATAAAT
Organism: Melanostoma scalare; assembly: GCA_949752695.1. NCBI lineage: Eukaryota > Metazoa > Arthropoda > Insecta > Diptera > Syrphidae > Melanostoma > Melanostoma scalare. Next base: position 13,358,789 of record OX456984.1, on the reverse strand, counting down.
ATATACCAAATTAGTACAGTGACGCAAAGAATTATGCGACCATGTGTAATTGATGAAAATACTAAAAGTGTTTCTGCATATCAAAGAAGGCGTGTATCTTTTATTTTTTTATTTTTTGGTGAAAACAATTTGCCTACTTACCCAGTGAATGTGAATCGGGCCACATAACCACATTTTTCATATTTCTTTTTTTTTTCTTTACCTTACGTCCGTCTTACACCTTTATTGCTCGCGACTCGCGAGAGGTGCAAATCTACACCAAGGCAAAGTGGATATATAAATATAAAAAAAAAGACTGTAAAGTGAACCTCGTCATCACTGCGAGTGATCCAAGAAAGTTAAGAGCTGAAAAGAAAAAAAGTACACTTCATGTGAAGCTGTGCGCGCATTCCGGATGTCGTTTACGTTATGAATTGAATCGCGTGTATCGTCCGTCGTTGATCTGTTCGCCTTCTCATATGACAACTGTGGTGCAAAGCACATACAAAGTGCTAATAAGGAATGCATGAAACGATCCCCCTTCCTCTTTAGCGGGTAAATTGAAGAAGACAAAACAGGTAACCTATCTCCAAGTGGACACATTGGAGAGGATACTTGCATTTAAAGTTGATTTCTGCACCTGGTCAAGGTAGTTTGTGGATGTGGATGCAGATGATTATGGTTGCCCGTTTGTGAGAATAACCGTTTCTTGAACTATTTCTCTTGCACACCGGAAAGTTGGACTCAATCTTAAACGATCGAAACTTGTTTCGATATATCACAGCATTAATTGGGAATAGCAGTTATATTTCATCTAAGGTAGGACATCTCAAAAACAAAAAGTAATTATTTTCAACGCTTGACACTTAAACAATCTATCTTCTTGGTTAAGTTAAGAAACAGGGTAGTCAAGTTCATCGGAATGGAATTCCCTTATAGCTAGTGTCAGTGTGTGTTGCTTCAGAGATCTTTCTTCGTGAAAGTGAAAGCATATTATTCGGAGGGACACGCAATAATTTCTTCTTTTCTGTTGAAAATATTTCGGAATCCGAATGCAATGTTTTGTATTTTTCTTTCTTTCGTATGCAGGATTTTACTTGACTGCCAATCTTTTACAAACCATCGCGAAGATTAAACATACATTTTGAATACCAGCCATTTAACCTGAAGTTCAACGAAATAGAAAGTTTTCTGCCAAACAAAAAAACAAAACAAAAGAAAAACAGAGAAAGAATGGCGAAAAATTGATGCAAAGGTGGAAAAGAAGAAAACAAATCATTACTTTTCGTTACAGTTTGTAACTTTTAATAAACATTTTTGGAGTTTTTGTTCAGACAACACATCGAGTTTCTTGGAACCGTATAGAGAATTGAATATGGTTACTCAACAGCAGGAGATGCGGTTGAGCTTTGCTAAAGTAAATGACTATTTTGTGTATCTCAATCTTGATTTCGTAATGTTACGTAAAAATGCATCATGGTTGAGGGTTTTCCAAAATGAGTTTATATTATTTTAAATGTTTTGATGCCATTAGTGTGACATGCCAATAGGATTAATGCCGACAGTTTACAATCAATTTAGTCTCACTTATATTCTCCCTTGATTGTAACTTCACACGCGAGCTGGTTATTTGGCAATGATGATAGTGTGCCGCATTGTTAGCTAGGCATACCTTTAATGATCGAGTTTCCCATCAATGCTTACAAGTTGAAGCCACTAGCGCTGTTCAAAAACTGATAAGATTTACCAACTTGTTTTCATAATTGGTAGAGCAATTATAAAGAACCTCGTCAAAAGATAACGTTTAACAAGTTTCTAAAACAAGAAGTCTCGAAAAAATTGATATTTGTTTTATTTTTATCATGTGCTTAAGGCTTAATAAGAGATTGTATGTGTATTACATAACTTATTATGTATGGTCTGATGGAATTTATTTTTGTTGCCAAATCATAGCTAGAGGGGGTTTAAAAATTACATCTCCAACAAGCCATAAATACGATGTTCAAATGATAAGGCTTAAGCAGCGATAAGTCAACGATAAGTAACAGATTCGCATAGAAAACCATCGTTAGTCTTTAGAAGATTTGCTTTTTTGCACTGATGGTTGACTTGGCAAAAAAAGGCATTTGATCGAACACCACAAGACATAGTATGGACGATCCTTAGATAATGAGAAGTTCCAGAGGCCTAAGTGCGATGAAGTGATTGAGAATATGTATATGATGGAGCAGTAACTAGGATGTCAAGGTGGAATAACCGAAACTTTTCATGTAACTACCTGTGGGAATTTAGGAAAAACACCAAAATACATCAACTATTTTTTTTGTGCTGACGATGGAGATTTCACAAATCAGGATCCTACATTGCCACTACGTGCACTTATATTTATGTAAACGTTTTAGAAAGAAGTGGATAACGTATAAGTCTATAAAAGACTGAGCGCCTGCCCTGTCCGCTTCTAATCCAGATCCTATTCCAACATTTTATTGATTAGAAATGTGCCTCCCAACTGTGAAAACCTCAAATATCTGGGATATATTACCAATAGCAAAGCAACTTATCATGATGATTTCAAAAACCGTAAAATGGATCGATTTGTCACCATTTTCTGTTATAGAAAATTACCCTCTAAGATAAAGGGAAGTGTCTACACTGCGGTTCCCACAGCTCCCACATACGGTACAAAATAAAAGACAATGTAGTATGAGAGCAAGTTGACGGCAGCTGAGATATAGAAAGATACTCTGTATGGATACTGGATAATTCAAACCCGGGAGGCTAAAAGTTGTAAAGTACGCTTATGCCTTGTTTGAAGCCTACCAAGAGTCTCAAAAACAAAGTTGAACCAGATAACACATTCTATCACATCAAATCACGTTATTTGATATTGACTATCAAAATAAAAGTCATAATTTTTGCTTTGAACTTGACAATTTCAAAACTTTAACTTATTAAAAGCAGGGACAATTAAGATTTACAAAGTTTCCTGTTGATCGCAAAGGACTTGTCCAAATGGCATTGTGTTCTCAAGATTCTACGTATACGGTGCTAATGTATGGAAAAAATTCGATGAATAGACACAAAAAAAAATTCAGGAAAACTTAAGCTACGTGCGTACACGATTGCCAGGTCTGCAAATATTGCCGGGTAACAACAAATTAATTTGCAGAAAAATTGTTTCGCTGCTAATTTGTAGACAAATATCTGCCAATTTATTTTGTAGATATCTGGCAATCGCATACACACCAAATTAATTTCTAGAAAAATTTGTTCATCTATCATTTTGAAGACAAATTAATTAGCAGATGTCGCAATCGTGTGTACACAAATTTTTTTCATTTTCTGACGTTTCTGCAAATGTCTGGCGATAAATAAATTTGTAGACCCACTTTAAAGAACATTTGCAAATTTATTCATTGGCAGGCAATTTTGGCAAAGATTACAAGATAAATTCAATTTGTGTGTACACAATTTGCAGAAATCTACAAATGTCTGCAAATCTATTGCCAGCTATTTGGCCAAATTAGTTAGTCGACATTGTCAGCCAAGTATTTGGCAACAGATTTGCAAAAATTTGTTGATTTGTGCAAACCGAACACACAAATTCAATTTTCACCTCATTGTCAGCTCAGTTTCACACATTATCAGACGTTTGCAGACCTGACAATGATTGTTAGATCTACCATAATCGTGTACACTTAGCTTTAGTTTAGTATGTGAAATAGTGTTGTTCACGCCCTGTTCTAATTTTGTTGGATTCAACAGTCCCAAACAGATAATTTAATATCTTGCATCCCAAATAAACAATACGAATGAAGGCGATATAGTTTGAAGCGATTCGACGTTCCCAAGCAACATCGCCACACATTTCTGCAAGGAAATAACAAATAGTAAGCCTAACTATCATCTTGAAAAATCAAAGTGGAAATGTATATAAATTATCAGAAAGTATATTCATTCCGAAGTTTGAGCCATACGAACTTCAAGCCAATGATTTAAAATAAGCAGTTCAACTTCATGCGACTCACAGGTCACAGCTCAAATTGAGCTGAAAACTTGGAAATAAAAAAGTTCTGCTACATTTCTTGTCAAGATTCTTCCCTTGATAGCACAATGAATCTATATTTATGTTTCAAAAAATATCTTTAAAAAGAATAAACAGGTATAAGAATCGGTTGACAAGTAACGGTTTCTTAACACACACACAGTAATTAAGTAAACGAAAGAGTTGAGCTTAAAACTCATTTATATAATGTGAACACTCACTCTGATAAACTTTTTTTTCTGTTTATCTGTTTTGAACCTTTTAGAATGCAACCTGGCTCATATTGGGCTGCTTATCTCCAATCAATAACAACTAAACCAACCAAAACCATCGACAAACATTAAGAGATTCCGTTTTTCGGAGGGAAAGTGCAAGATTAAAATACAAAAGTGAAACTTAATTGAATCACACGCACTAAATCAACAACAAAAAAATTTGTTGTCTGGCTAAGATGCTTAATATGTGCTATTCGTGTTCATTCAATTCGAACAAGAATAAGAAAATGATAAGTTCACGCAGACAGCATAGACGTAGAAAGCTCAATTTACACATTCCAGAATGATGTTCCCACTCAGGTGTGACCGAATATGGAAATAATGTTTTTTCTTCTCTTCAAATCAATGAATACTTAGATGAAGTCAATAACCTAGAGAAATTTAAGGCGACATTTGCGTGGCATTTTTTTTAGCCAACTTTAAGTGCTAAAAGAATCATATTGAGCACATAAAAGATTTGGGAGCAGATTGAGGTTGTTTGAGATTGTTGTTTGGTTCAAGCACTTTTTTTTTCCTAAATTATTTTCTTAGATTGTATTTAAATCTTAAATACATTTTTTTTTTCACAGACATCATCGCTCCAAAGACATCATACTCTCATCAAACCTCTTCAAACTAATTGTGCTGAATATTTTTAGTGATTTAATTGTTGTTGACAGTGAATTAAAATTTTTAAACAAAAAGTGACAACACCTTTAGAATACAAAAAAAAAATGTGCTAAATTCTTCAAAAACTAAATAAAATGCCTACGAATAATAGAATTTGGACGAACATTACGGTGTGCATAGTTCTGCTGCTTGCATTTTGTGGTAAGTAGTCTTATTTTTAAGTTTTTATAATAAAAAAAAAAAACTCAGGAAGAATAGTGAATCAAATTGAAAATTCCAGTGGAATAACAATTTTTTTTGACATTTCTCTTTTGAATTAAATCATTTTCAACGATAAAGCAATCACACAAATGGACTGTACGGCAACTGGCAGCGCTAAAAACCTAACAAGATGTAATGAAGTTAAACATTCTGGTTGTTAGTCTTTTGCGTGCAATCATCTGCATACAAATTTATGGAGAAACTGTCTACTACTTGGCAGGCAATTGGTTTAACCTAGAAACATCTCCCTCTGTTTCATCTTTATTCAAAGATCAAGTCTGGCATTCAGAGTGTGCTGTACGTGTTTGGGTTTTACAAGATGGTGTTCATTGACTCTTGTGTTGTGACTAAACCAGCACAAATCATGGAAAATGTAAATTAAGTGACACTTTTTGAGCTTAAATAGCCTAAATGTATGAGATCTTCTCGTAAAGAATGCATACAAACTGCATATTTGATAGTAGTCCTAGTTTTTAATAACAGAACTTTTTGTTTAAGACTAGACCTTATTAGGGCCCTTCACACGAATGAAGAAATAGCTTTCACATATTGTGAAGGTTTTCATTTTTTCGTTTGTCCCTTCTAACCTAGACGATAACAGTGAGTGAATTGTTTATTTTTCCCACCCGTATCCACAATAACTAATTTGAAGGTGTTAGCACATTTAACTGGGTTAATGTAACCGTTCGTGCGTATGACATTGTGAAATTTCATTTCTAATATTTTCAATCACTCAACAGAAACTATAACTATATAGGAACCAACTCAAAGCAGAAGCAATTATTTACAACCTAAGTGTGTTTTGCTGAACATTGAACATTTGTGGTTACTCCAAGATGGCACCGCAGATCTTAAAAAACATTATTAATTTCTAGAAATGCAATATCGCATGTCTACGATGAAATGATATGCTCCAAGAGTTCCTACTAAATTTCATTTTACTTATTTTCTCCTAACTGAGCCTGCTTAGAGTTGGCTTCATGGTTTGTTGCTGAAAGGTATGCAATTGCTTGTGAAATTTGTTTTATGTTGTTTGTTTATGCATTGTGATTTGATGAAATTGCGAATGCTTTAACGGTGTTAATGATCGTTTTTGGTTATAGCATGTCCATGAAAATACTTCGAAATCAAAAATGTCTTCCTGTTTCCTGTTGTTAGGGGGAATACATTAGCTTTATTTAATCAAGAGATGTGAGAAAATATTTCAAAATACTCTCCTACAATTGTGATAAAGCGTCAAAATTAAGCTCTATTTGAGTTAGAGGAGTTCTCCTTTAGAAAGGCACTGAGCACTGACTCCATTAAGATACCTACCATTTGAAAGACAGTAGTAAAACCTATCGCTCTGATTTTTTTGTTTTACAATTGAATCAAATAGTGTTTATCAATTCGGTAAGACTACATCATTTACATAAAGTAGGCCTTCTCCCTTCAAAAATTGCTATGGTATGGATGGAATATAGAAATTCACCACCATGGCTAGAAAAAAAATATTCCTGGAAAGTGCACATTCCATTGATCGCCAAAACCCGTAAGTTGCAAATGCAAAATTAGGTCTGACTGGGAAGTGTGTCAGCAAACACACCAATTGGTCATTTATCTTCAATACGAAATCAGATGTCATAAACCAGCTTGGCTATAGCGCCTTAACCCATCAGCAAGAGAAACATTGAGACCAAAACATTCTAAACCGGCAGCAGCACAGCAGCCTAAAAGAATCTGTGTCCGCGATTGTGCGAGTTCTCTTCGAATATATTGTGTCATGCTCTTGGTTCGGTTTCCGTAAGAATCTTTTAACGGAATTCTGTTTCAGGTTTGTCCAAGTAGAGAGACGTAAGCTTTTTGTGACGTCTTTTCAGCAATTTCTTAGACTTATAATGTTTTGATAATACACAATATCCACACACACGAACCTACTCTTCGTAAAAACATACATTACGAAGATGCTTGATTAGAATGTGTTGTTCGATGTTAAAGAATCGCATGAATAGACTCACTATTTGTGAAACTGGTTATCCAATGGTTAGTTAGTTAGTTCAAAGCGATTCATTTGATAGTATTTTCTTGCATATGCGGTTGCTTGTTTATTTATCTTGAGTTATGTTATGACTTTTTTTTAGCTATGAATATTGAATGGTTTCAACTGTAATACTTAAATTGGTCACAATGGTCAACTACAGGAGTTGTTTGAGTTACTTTTGTGGATTCAGATTCAAGTGCTCCATTTAAATTTGTTTAAGATCCGTTGTACAAAGACTGCTTGTCTTAAAAGTTTATTGCGAAGCTCTAACAGTTACCACAAATGATGTTGTAAGCAATTTGTTTCCAAACCGTTTCGGATTATTTCTAACAGTTCTTGGTTGGAGTGTTACTATAGCATCTGTTTACTTCGGATCAACACACAGAAAAACATGTCTCTTTTTGATTACGATAACATATTGACAGAAAGTCTTAATATTTTTATTTAACTGTCCTCTTCCTTTTAAAAGATGGGGTGTTTTTAAGACATTTTGCTTTGTCTTTTCATTAATATCTTGAGACAAGTTTGAGGAGTGTTCTTCTAAACCGAATACAATCAGACGCCAGAAAATACGTGACAAGAATTATTTCAGTGCAGTAGAAATTAAAAATCTAATTATTAAACTTTATCTACCCACAAGGTAGAGTTGCTAAATCCAACAACATATTACAGTGGCCCATGAACTATGAGGAGGGTCTGGTCTGGAGTCTACGAAACAGCGAACATTAATTGCCTTGAAGAGCGCCTTCTACCTTAGCCGTTCAGAATGGACAAGTATAGGAAAAGTCCCTCAAATGCGTAAGTCTTCGAGGTCCAAAAGCTTTTTTGTGCCACTATATCACTTTGTGTGGTGCCAGTGGTGTAGTGTTTATAGCATGTCTACCTGTTGCGTGGGAGGTTCGAGGTTCAAACCCCAGAAACTTCAAGGAAAAAGTGTTTTCCACGGATATTGCTTTTTGTATGAAAGTGAAATTTTCTGCGATAGTAATTTCATGCCATCAAAGGGGTTTTCTTGAATCGGCAAACAATTAAAGGTCATTTCCATCGCCACACAAGGAAAATTGCGCTATGCTGCGGTGCTCCCCGCTCTATTGCAAGGCCATATTTGTTTACTTATTTACTTTTATCACTTTTTTGGAACTCCCAACAAACTTAGATTTCCTTAGCCTTATGCGCTCTGATACAACGCGCAAATTTTGCAATATTTTCTACGGTAATCATTTAGTCCAGAAGAAGTGAAATCATCCCTGGAAAAATTGATTGATTCATTTTTATAAGGATGGTTTTGTACTCATCTGTGTACCAGGGCATAGTGATGAATCATTGACTGCTTGTATTAACTCGTATCCACGCAAATTGTGTTATTACGAGATCTCAAGCGATCAGCATGACTGATCACTATCAACAGAAAAGCATATCGGTCCTACGATGGGAGTTATAACCGCACCATGTCTCATACTGAGACATACATAAATAGTTATTTCTGTTCTCATCTTACTCAAAACCATTTGATTCAATTAGTATCTTGATTTTATAGTGTCTCCTAACCGAGCTTATTCTCATATAAATACCACGTCAGCTCAAATTAGTTAAACAAATAGGAGGCTAAATTGAATTCCTGTGTAGTACAATGGGTGATAATTATGAAAGCCTTGCTGTTTATTTAATTTAATCTAAGAGCCTTTATAGTAATAATACCATTCTCTACATCTACTTTATTTCATATGTGCCTTGACATACTTTTAATATTTTTCATTTCTGTGTTCTACTTTGAAAACTCTTTTGTTCTTAAACGGAATAATGAAAAGATTACATTAGCCTCCATATTGTGAACATCACGTACACACTTCATTGTAACTTAGTTTCTCTGGTCGTTCTCGTTGATGTGTTATTTAATTTCACTCTGTCTTATGTTGGTGGGAAGAAATGCAAAATGAAGCAAATCTGCATGTGTTCGTGATATGAAAAAAATTGTGTTATCTGTTCGAGAAAGACATAACACCAATTCAGCGTTATAGTGCCTTTTGAAATGGCAAAAGAACACATGAAATATTAATTTTCACATGCACTGAGTCAGACAACTTTTCATTCGATTTAAATTCTTCAATTTGAAATTGTTTTTTAAATTTACTAAGTGAAAGCATACGCTATTTTAAGAACAATCTCTCTCAAATTTGAAGCTCCTTACTTAGTCTAGTCATATGAAAAATGCGATAGACCCCCCTAGCTCTGTTGTGCTGCCTAACTTATTTAATGTTCTGGTAATGATCGCTATGAAACTGTAATCAAAGTCCATTTGTAAGCAACGAATCCCCATCACAAACATTTTATTGCTCATAAAAAACTATTTTTTATTATTCTTGAAATACAAAGTTGGCTTGATAGTCGAAGCTAAAACCAAACTCCTCTACAGAAATAAGATCTTTACCATTAACGGTTGCCTATAAGTGTGTATTAATTTCTCAAATAATGAAACACACTTTTTATGTAACAAACTGGAAAACAAGAATACACTCTTGCATTTTAATGCATCCAACAACCAATCCATAAAAAAGAAACAATGCTCGAAGCTATTAGACTCTATATAGTGCAATACTCCTCTTAAAGGCATCGTGTATAAGACTTTTGCGGCGCCACTTCAAGTGCTCCAAAAACTAATTGAATTGGCTAACGTAGTGGAACACCACCATGAAATAGTGGGCATCGGGATTTACATTGGGCCTATGAAATAGATGGCTTTTACCTTTAGTTGTGCATAATCATATAGTCACTACACATGAAGGAGGACTTATCAAAGTGTGGTAGAAAGTGAAAAGCCCTGTACACATTTCTACTGAGCCAATAAGAAGTGTAACTATGGATGTGGAACTGTTGCCTATCTAAACGATGCCATTGAACTCTGCGCGTCTGTAGTCAGCACACTCTTTCACTTCATTTTTTTTATACTATAACAAAAGTAGTGGGTGCTCAACACCAAACCACTTCTTCCGAGACTTTGTTTGGTAAAAGACATTGACCCGAGATAAATGTTAGCAACGCAGTAAAAGCAAAAGTTTTAAAATGAGATTTATTTTATTCCCTTTTTTCTTCAATGTTAGTTGCATACTTTTTCTGAAGATTCTCAAACCAATGAACCTTCTCTAAGTTATACTCACAAAGGAGTTGTTAAGATAAATCGCAGCATTTAACATAAATTAAGTTGATTGTGGTAGTTGTTCACCTATTCTTCCTCTCTCTTTTGAATTTGAGCTATTGGAATGGACAAACCGGTTAGGGTTTATTATTAAAAGAAACCGTTACGTTATTTGAATATTGAAGTATTTACCAGCATTACTTCAGCTAATGTTTTCACAGAAGCCGAATTAATAGTGAACTTAGCGTCTGCTGTTTTCTTTTATAATAATTACTGTGCAATGGTTGGTTGAACCTTATCTTTTTGCTGTACACCATAAGAGCGTAAAGTACAACATCAATTGGCACTCTCTTCAAGATAAATGCAGGGCAGAACTTACCGTGGGTCTTGACCATCGACACATATAAAACTTGTTTTCAAGTTGTCAAGGGCAAACAAAAGAGTTTATAAACGAACTTTTTTTTCTTCTACCATAATTATTTTGACATAACTATGAGAGGTTATGGTTATGTCTCGATTTGATTTAATCTCAAATCCGTTGCCTTTAATTTTTCACTACTAAAAGCTGGTTCTAAATTTGCATATCAATGGCCAAATCGTTAGATTTTTTCTGATTATTTTGCACGTTTTGATTTCCCTCGTTCGGTATATGACATTTGGCTTCATTACGACTCTTTAAGTCGCTATCCCAACAACATCTATCTTCGTTTTGTGCAACTTTCATTTGTCACGACCTCAGGTTACCTATGGTATTGCTGTCATTGTCACCCGCATAACCATATACGAGTACCATGTTGGTGTAAATATATAAAAGAGTGTATCACAGACATGTTAAACTAAAACCTCAAGATATGGTTTTATTTTCTTTCAACTGACAGAGCTGCGGGTTTCAAGTTAGTCATGTTTCAACTGTTTATGGGTTAAAAGTACGATATCCGCAATGTTGCAATATAGGTGCCTCAATTTGTGCGTCATTTGTGCTGTGTCGCAAGTTTATGTGACTCTGATTTATAAGTTGTGGCAATCATTCATGCTAGCTGTGAGTCAACAAATAACTGTTGAGTTTAATTTGACTGGGTTTTCTCGAAGGAGACATACCTCTAAATAATATTATGCAATCAGATACTATTCACTAACCTCATAAATTCAAAGGCATGGAATAAAGTAAATTCGCTGAGAGAGGTACCGTTACTAAGAGCTCTTTATGCCGACACTTACTTGTGTATTGGCTATTATTTTGACCTGCGATAACCCGATACTTTCACCAATCATTGTTGCTTATTTCTTTTTGAGTTTTATCACATGATTAGGCACAGTAAATTTTCAATTGCTGTCTTGAGAGATTATTTTTATTAGTTTCGTCCAGAGAAATATCTTTAAGAGGAATGTGATCAATTTACTTCGATTGATGCCAGCAAGAGTACATATTCAAAGCAGCTTGTCGTGCAAATACTTTGTTTACGAAACTGAAACGATATCTGGTGTAAGTAAGATCGTAGGGTGGTACATGTGGTCTCATTTTAAACGTGTCAGACCAGTAAATAAATAAATAATTAGGGTGGTGCTGCAGTGAGAAACCCCAGGGCCTAGCGCATTTCTCACAATCATACCTGAGGGAATGGATGGGAGTTATAATTTTCTGCTGATACTTCGCAGCTTTAATGGCAATGAATTTATTAACGGAGGACTTGGCAATTCCTCGCGAAAGGCGATACAGTGGAAAAAACATTTAATTAATAACGAGTTTGATTTTCTAGATCGGACCGAAACCAACAGCCTTCAAAGGGAGTTAAGTAACTCTCAAAGATTTAGAAATGTTATCTTCTTTTATCTTTATTTTAATGTAAGGGTCAGGAGAAGTGCATATGCATTCCAAGGGTTGCTGGAAGTGATGTGTGAAATCGGTGTGTTTTGACCTTTTCAGATGCTATAAATACACTGATATAACAAATGAAGAGGTGTTACAATGTCATTAAAAACTCCACACAGTGTCATCTTTCTATTGTCTCAAGAAAATATGTAACTTCACCTTTGGTCATAAGCCCTAGAAATAATAAATATTTTGAGTAGGAATTGGAAGTGGGTTTGACCTTCATTGGTTACAACTTCGTATAACTTGTAAACTAATAAACCCACACAACACTATTTCATTTATATCCATCAACCATCACTTAAAAGTCAGTATTCGCTTGCCTTCATTCAAGCTCAATGTCCAACAATCGATCAAACATTATCGACGTGTGCTCATTGAATTTGGGTTATCCCAGCATCAATACGTTCTAATCTTTTTCATTATACCATAAGGTGTTGTTTACTTAACCTAAAACTCAATGATCAAAGAACATCTCAAAGATATTAATGGAAAGCACACCCATTACCCCCAACCAACTTAGAAACAAGAACTGCGGACAGGTGTGCTCAAAGAAGCGCCCACAAACATCTCATATTATTCACTCGAACTTAAGCCCTGAGGCAGAGCAGTGCAAAAGCCAGACAATAAGAAAATTGAAAAGAAATTTCAAACTGGAAAGAACCGAATAAAAAAACATGCAAGGCCAGTGAAAGCATTCTTCACAATCTCTACTTTTTAATTCACTGTATGGTCTGGTCCCAAACTGAATTTTAATGAGTTTGTATAAAAGCTTTAGGGAAATAATCATCAGCTGTCAAGCTGACCAACAATGTTGACTTCGCTTAAAACCGATTATTTATCGATCCTTATCTGGGCTGTACTTGAATTGAATTTGAAAGGCCAAACTACAACAAGGAGGTATGGGACCTGGAAAAAAAGTAAAACATTCCAGTTCGACGATAAAAATAATTCGAAGTACACCAAAAGAAAACAAAACAATTACATTCTGTGAAAAATGCGAAAAGTGAAATTTTTATTCACTCCCAACAAACAACAATATAAGAGAAAAAAAAAGATTTCACTGAGCCGATCTTGATCTGAAGGTAACAGAGACAGTGATGATAGAAATGGAGATGCCTGAGATGATAATGATGCTTCAGCAGCATTAATGTGGGGAAAAATGAAAATGAAGATTATGCTGTGGCATGGTATAAAAAATAAAAAGATTATGGGTTTGTTTGTTCATTCTTCACGTGTTCCAAATACGCATGCATTTTTCAGTAACTCGACTATTCACTACATGGCACTTGTCACGTACTTGAAAGTCAATTTTTACTCTTAGTTGAACGAGCTTACGGAATCAACTGCCCCAGGAGGTAATCTAACAAGAGCAAAGAAAGGTAGCTCTTTGCATTGGAGGATGATTTTGCTGTGAAGTATTACCCCAAATCGGATATTAAATAAGTCCCTAAATGGTTATGAAACAAGTCACGAAAAGGTTTATGAAATATTTCCCAGAATGACCCTGCTGTTAAGAGTTCAATGTAGTCCTTAATGTTCAGAGTTTGAAGTTTTGCGAAGGTTTGAGAAGTGCCGTATACTACATAACCTTTCAAAGTATTGAAAATTGTTTACATGGAATTCAAATCGTCTATCAAAAATCGGGTGTTTTTCTGTCAAAATCTGAAGACATTCTTCATAGCTCATGCTGGGGACATATTTTATCACAAAGTAGGTACCCAATGTTTTCGCTCAATTTCCCAAATTCGTGTTTCAGATGAAAAATTATTTCAGTTTAACTATCAATTTGGATTTTGATTGCTTATGTAAAAAGTGGTGCATCATGTGTGAGTCGATTTTCTACTCCAAATTATAAAATCTCTAGGGATGTCCCATTTAGCGCTGAAACTCTGTTATACTGACTTCTTCGCTGACAATTAAATAATTAGCACACATTTTACCACTTTACTTGTCAGCACGTCGAAGAAACAAGTCGCTCGTTCCTAGAAAAAAGAAAAAAACAACTCGCGGATCATTTACCTACAATCATTACGAGTGATCAACAACGTTAATGACGCCAATTATTCAACGGCATTCTAGACAAACAAAATAAGAAAGAATAAGAAGAAAGAAGAGGAAAACAAAATTGCTCAAAAACATCCAAGCATTGTTTCAATTTATATACGAATCTGTGTAATTTTTTAAAATGTCCACAGGCGACGGCATCCAATATGGTGGCTAATGTCCTAACACAGTACCCATTGACTGTTGTTGATACCTTTTTGTCGATTACATTGCTGAAGCATGGCGCTGCTATGAGCCAACGAGAACCCGCTTATAGGACATAATCCGTCTAATCGGAGCGAGTTCTTTGTGGTCCGATGGCTGTTAGGTGCATTTCCACAGCACACTCCGACTGACTGACCGGCCGTGATATAACTTTTTTCCTTAGTTCTCTTTCTTTTTTTCCTGATATTAGATCAGACCTTGATTAAGGTCATTCGCTCTGGTGGACGTCTGGCTTGGCTAGATAGCTTTTTTAAGAAATGAACGTGCATGTTCACAAAACAACTGCAGCACTGTAGTTGAATATGTTTAAGCATACATGGCAGGCAAAGTTTGCATGTTGTGTGCTGCAACAACGAGCTCATTTATTTTCTCTCCCCGTGCTCGTATATCTCTGTAATGGAATTGAAGATGGGTAAAGTAGGAATGAAGGCCAAAGTTGTGCATTTTGTGCAGAACTCTTCGATGGATATTAAATGCAACTTAATCGAAGAAAAATTATTCCCATTGAGAGGAGGTATCTCTGAGGTATTGGATGGATTTAAGGTGACTTCATGACTAACAACACTTTCGATTGCAATCTCCACGCGATATAGCTTGGAGAGGCCTAGAAAGGGCTACTACAATGTAATCCATTCCCCCATTTAGTGGTTATAATAAGACAGAATATAAGATTCGTGATCTCTAAGTTTGATGAGGGTGAAATCGTGGACAAATTTCACTTGAGTCTTCTTAAGACCTTTTAAATTTCCCAAAATGGGAACCGAGCGGCCCATGAGTGTATTGTGTATAAGCAATAACATCAAATCAATTCGTTTCCAGTTTAAATTGAATGCCTGATGGATTAGACGAACAACATAATTTATGCAAATCTATTAATAGAGCTAACAAAAATCATGATTGCTGAAATATTATTTACGATAAGCTCTTTATAATCTTGAATTATTATTTTTAATTTTATTCAAATTTGATTTGTATAAAGATTGCTTCGAAAAACCATGACCGCAAAACAAAACCATACATTTCAAGAAAACCTAAAGACCGTTAATAGAATGTCATTTTTTATAAAGTGACGGGAACAACGTGCAGGCATTAGACGTATATTTTTATTATTTACAAATTGAATACTTCTTTTCTTTTTGACAGATTATAGTAAAATGGTAATTTGTTGCAACAGCCACAAGATCACTATTCAATGTTGACTTTTGATTATAGTTTGACGTCAGCAGTTTGACAGCCTTTTTCTTTATCTGGTCTACTCGTCCCAACAAAAACCTAGTTTTACTTTTGGGGGAATTGAGGGCAAATCCAGGGTTAAAAAACATTCAATTTGAGGTTCAGGACGAGTTGAGGTTTTTCATAAAACGCTTTGTGGCGACCACTCTGGCTGGGATTCAACCAGGGATTCAACCTATAAAAAAGGGTGGGTTTTTTAGTATGTACTTCTAGTTTTAATCAAAAGCGAATATGTTAAGGGTGAGCTTAAAAGTTTTTTTACTAAGCTGGAAATTCAATCTAAATTCATGCCAATTTTAACATTTATTTGTGAAAATATATAAAATATGAAATAATCCGGAGACCACTGTAGCCCAAATCAAATAGACCTACAATACTTCATAACAAAGTAACTTTCAAACAGAAGTAATAAATAAAAGTCATTATACTAAACTAAACTAAACTGACTATTCGATTAAGTATCGATAAGGAGGCGTTTTTATACTTAGATTACACAGTCTTCAAAATAGAGGATGTTTCGGAGTCAGAAGAGCTGGGAGAACCCAATATTAAAAAAATTTAACCTTGTATCAGTTTCCAAATCCTTGACTTATGTTCTAGTTCAATTGGATAAACTTCCTCTTTAATTGATTGAAATCAATAAATTTGAGATAGCAAATTGGTCGACTCTAATTTTCCATTCGTAGCAATGCACTGCCACACTCTATTTAATTTCCCTAATTGATTAAATTGAACTTAGCAGGTTTATGTCTCTGAACATGAACGTAAACTATATTTCTCTAATTCTCTTTAGATTTTGTAAATCTAGGTTCGCAATGAGCTTCAAATCACTTTGTTTGTATTTATTCGTCGTACTTTGGCCGCGCTCATGTGAATAGTCCTTCAATGTAGACATTTCAATCTGATCTGTAGAGATGAAATTGTCATAAATACATAACATCAACCTCTATTATAGGTGTCATATGAACCGCTCCCTATATCTTATTTGAATAAGAAAAGAAATTTAAAAAAAACCAGTCGTGTTAGAACCAACTTTTTCATGATATTGCTGACACTCAAACTATTATGACATTTTCTGATTTATACTTCAAGTTTTAATGCGGAAACACCTTGGTCATACAATCAAAAATTAAGATTACCTTTTGTTTAAAAAAGACATTTGGAATACTTTATTCATTCATGCTAAGTTAGATAGAAGCTTTTATATGAAAAGATTAAAGTAAATAGCCTTGCTACTGATCAGGGGTGTTGCTTGTGAATATCTCATTTATTACAAAATTGTTTTTCGACAAAGAACGGCGATGAGCCTATAAAAGAACTCGAATTAATTTGATACAAATTACATGATTTGTAAAGGCCACTTTGTTTTACGGAAAGTATAAACGACAAAACAGAAAAAGCAATTTATTGAGCCATAAATATTTGGAATATTTCTTTGTATGCTTCGCGTTGTTCTCGAGGACAAACGCCACGTAGGAGGAATCTAACTATTTTCAAGCAATTCATTCGTCCTTTCGCTTGGTTCAATCAAAACTCGAACTTTGCATCGACTTGTAATTATTATTGTGTTCATGAACCGTAAAAACAGGACTCTATTCAAAATCTTTCGATGGACTTGGTCTCAAGAAATATGAACAAGTCACAAACATTATGGACACAAGGATGCTTATCGTACGTCAAAGGTTTGGAATTATTTAAGACGGTGTCTCTATCTTTGCGTTGAGTGAGCTAAAAGCATGCGACGTGTTTATAATATTTGCTTGTATCGAACTACTCGTTTCATCGCTACGCAACTATTAACAAAAACTTGGCCACTCTTGTATACCTTCAATGCATCCTTATTTAAGCTTCATAAAACCTCTGCAAGTAAGGAAACTTAAGATTTTGAACAGTTTGGTTATTTGGGGGACTCAATCTTACTGCAACATAATTTGATTCTTTGCAGTTCCTTATTAAAGCATAATATTAAAGGCTTTCGACTCTTAGTTGATTTTTATTGGATCAAAGACTTTTACATCCTTAAATCCTTTTATTCGATCAATCACATAAAAACCACGAAGTTACTTTACAACTATTATTAACTCAGCACCATGCTGAGTGAAGTAAGAATATTAATCAACAAGATAATAAAAAAGGCATGTAACGCCCGTCAATTAAGTATATCGTGTTCAGTTAACTAACTCACATAGTTTTCACATGCAATCAATCATCGGTCAAGAAACGTAAGAACCGACCTACCTTCATCAACTAAATTTTCCGAGAACATTTGCTGAACGAATTAATGAGAACTTAATGGTTCGCGCACATTCTCAGTGCTAACTCCATGGTAAAGCAAAATAAAAAAAAATGATAAGAAAAACGAACCCACCAACCAAACTCGATTTGCCGGAATACCACTGCGAGTTTATTTAAAAAAATGCGACTTAAACAAGTTGACTGACCTACTGAAAGTTTTAATTTTTCTTATTGAATGCACAGCGTCGGTGTTATCAAGACATTTTTTTATAGCGCATGGTAAAGCAGTAGTCAGCACACCTGAAGATGGAAGTGACATTGCCTTGTCTTGTTTTGGGGCGACGACAACAGCTACACAGCAACTGCAACAACATGTCTATCGGTCTGAGGATTGTCGGAGTTATTATAGCAATGACCTACATCCAGCAAAAATGGCCAGACTAGGACTGGTAACTGGTTCGTGTTTGTATAGTTAGTTTTTTTTTATGATTAAAGCACTAAGCTATAACATGGAAGGAACTATGAGGTTTTTATTATTTATAAGCCTTCACAGGCGATTTCGCACGCGGATCGAAATTTTCTTTGCCTAAATCGTTTACTATGGAATGCTGATGATGATTGTGCGTGAAAGTTTGAACAAAAAGAAGTTTCCACAAGATCTGCGGGGGAAAAGGAGTTAAAATGCAAGTTCAGGAAATAATAAAAACACTTTATTTGGTCGCGTGCAGGTTGGAAGGATTGGCTTGATAGGGATGACATGCGAAGGAGACAAGTGCAAGCATGTTTTTAATGAAGCATTTCAAACGGGTTTTCTTTTTTTTTTTTGTGAACGAGAAGCAAGTGTTGGGAAAGGGTTAATAAAGTTTTTCTGACAGCTTACTGATGGTCCTGTTGTTGTTAATGCGCATGCGTGTGTGGTATAAGAAAAGTGAAAGCAAAAACAACGAAGGTGCAACATTAAAATACAACTGATGACTTTAAACCTTTGCAAAGCCAAATGTGCTATGGTCTGTTGCCCAAGAAGATTGTCAAATGTAATTTTGTTGTCACGCGTGGGAAGGACGAATATCAAAGCATTCTGTTTGGCAGATAGGCAAAGTTGACTTTTGAATTAGTTTATAAACATGTTCATGAGTAACCACAAATTGGTCTTTTGAAGCTGAAATAGGAATTAACCCTTGTGTTTAGATTCAGTATTTAGGACTATCCTGATTTTTACTCAATTAGAAAAGACTCTGTGATAACGAACAAATGTTTACTTGTAGCAGTTTACTCATACCACCTTTGCATCCATCTGCAACAAAAGTCTTGCCTATGCAGGAATTCATTTTTAACGAAAGTTTCGTAGGCTTAAAATAGTTCCCAGGTTGACGCACAAGTCGGAACGTATGTACAAGTGCGTGTTTTGAAAACACTGTAGATTTTTCACTTCATTTTGAACTGCAGAAACTTTAATACTCACAGCTGCAAACAGAACTGTATAGGTACTCCTTTACTTGTTATTTATTTTCCTTTACCTCTATTTTATTTAATTTTAATCATTTTCCTGTCTGCTTACAGAATGCGTCGACTATCTTCCCTCTGTTTCACAAATCTCACCAAAATCGATGAATGTTGGGGAAAGCGAAAAAACATTCAAGCCCACACCAAAGCTCCAAAGTACTTTGTTAGATCCGAGCCGTGACAATAACGAAGACGTATCATTAAGTCACTCAAGAATAGAACGATCAGCCTTGCCTATTCTCAATGATCCCGATGAATCGAAGCAGAGTCCCAACGTCCTTGAAGATGAGGACCTTGATGGACAGAGAGTTGAATCGGGTAGATACTATCAATACAACATTAAGCCCACAGAAACACTTGGTGATTTAACAACGAACGCAGAAATATCAAAAAGCTCTCGCGAAGGTAAAGGTCTTACTGTGGATGATTCTTTTTTATCAAAAGGGGGCCTACGATCGGTTTCATCGGGGTCCCCCAACCCACCATTAGCTCCGAGTTCTGCTATACCGATCTTAGCGACTGCGCCGGTGCCTAATGAGGCGCGTCAAAACCCTAACCCAGATATTCAGGATATCATTACGGGAATAGTAAAGTTACTCAATGGTAATGTCAATGTACACGCGAACAATCAGGTTGGCCATCGGAGACCAACAGCCAGTCGTATAAACAATCGAGGACCACCGAGAATTTCGGATGTGCAGACTCTGCCTATGGACTATGACATTCAGAAGCCACTGCCAGACAGTTCGATACGCCCACCACCATTTCCATTTGACAGGCCAGAGAGGCCATTTATTACAGGAGTGCCAATTCCAGAACAAATAGTTCCTTATCGGCCTGGATTTATAAGCAACCGTCCGCCATGGCATAGAAATCGTCCAAGGCCTCCAATATCAACCACCAGTGTAGGTCGTCGACCTATTCCCCAGTACAAGCCCCCTCCGGATTTGAATGAACATCCAGAACCATCAGATCATCTTGAATTGCCTGATGAACCAGTCAAAGAATCTGAACCGGAAGATGAAGTACAACTTACGACGCTAGAGAATGAAAACGTGAACAACGAAACAGTGGAGGTAGCTCCAACTGACACAACCTATGACAATGACTTGCCAAACGAAGAACACCCAAACCATAAGGACCAAGATAATTCCAGTGAACTTGAATTAGAACTGCCTTCAATGATAACAGAAGAGATTCCAGTGAAAAAGGACGATGTTTTGAAGAAGAAACCAACTTCAAATATAAAATCATCTGAAAAAAAAGTTAACCCTTCTTCTACTGAGGACTACTCCAAGATCATTGAAAGCACCACCGTGCTGAGTTCTGTGGCCACGCCTATGCTTTCATCTTCATCAAACTATGAACCAATGTCGAATGAAGATACTATCAACGCTTCGTCAGAGGATATTATTTTTATGACCACATCGGTGCCCAAAAAGACTCCATCTCTTGAGCTAAGCACAACTTCTTTGTCAGATACACCCAGTATATCAATAAAGCCTCCTGAATCCACTACTTCAACAGAAGTTGTGGTTGAAATGATATCCAGTTCAAGCACTGAAGAGGGCCACAGCACATCCATATCTTCAAGCTCTTCCACTGCACCCTATCATCCCCGACCAGGCATTGTGTTGGATGATCCCGAATTTAAACCCGGTCATGGCCGACCACCTCTTGGAAGACCTAATCGCCCTCAGCCGACAAACATTCAGCCGACTCGACAACAGTTGCCTCCAGGGTATGGAGAAATATTCGATGTCACTTTATCAGCCATTCAAGGACCGGGCTCGGGCACAGGCTCTCAGCAAACCATTAACATTAAGCCTTATGGCTACGGTGGTCAACAGGGAGCACCTGGTAATGGCGACATAATTGTTTCACCTTCAGGCGACGATGGTTTCGTTTCGATAGATGGCAAAAGAACCTACATAAACTTGTTTGGAGACCCTACGGATCCACCAGCAGTTGCAGCGACAACAACTACTGCAACAACTCCAACGTCGCAGTTAGTCAACAATTCTAGTCCACAACCAAAGCCAGCTTATCAAACACCAGGTAGTTTGGGAACAGGATATGCCGTTCCAGAAACAGAAATTGTTGATGTGACCTCCTCGAAGGCTAGTACAAAGCCAACTGGACATACTAACCAAACACCATCTCAGAGACCGCACTACAGACCAAGGACCACTCAGCCACCAGTACGAATAGATACGTGCATCGTCGGAGATGATTCCACTTGTGATCAGGCGCAACATGAACGGTGCAAGACAGAGAATGGCGTTTCCAGTTGTCACTGTCGACCTGGTAAGATTAAATCGAAATTTCCATGTCCTAGAATATTTTTCAGTACTTTTTAAACTACAGGCTATTCACGAAGAAAGCACCGCGAACCATGCAGAAAAGTGGTTTCATTCTTCGTAGGACTACGAGTGGATCGCTTTTATGAACACAAAATTATTTGGGATAACAAGCTTCTTGATAAAAGCAGTGAGCCATTCAGCCAACTTAGCTATGAATCTGCAAGAGCTGTTAGTATTTTCATTTGATTCATCCAATTCCTTCAATTCAAATCTTCTTTTCTTTTAGATGGATTCTGCCATGTCAATGACACCCTATTCCGACGAATTCATTGAAGCGAAGGTAAACAACATTTACAGAGGAGATCCAAGTCAGGGATCACCTGGAGTCTTTGTAAACCTTACACTAAAGGTATATTATTAGACATTTTGTCTTCATAAATCAGTTTAAACTCAACGGTTCTAATCCTTTTGATAGATAGAAGAAAACGCAGAAACTCTTCGACCAAATCTTCGCAGTGATGTTCAAAAACACCTTCTCGGAGTGATACATCGTCGAAATAACAACATTGGTAATTCGGTTCTCTATGTGGAATCACCTCAAGGATCTGTTTCGAACATACAGGATTTGGACGAGTGTCAATCAAATGAGCTTAATGATTGTCATACGCATGCTTCGTGTACAAACATCTGGGGAAGTTTCAAATGCGCCTGTGAAACTGGCTTTCGAGATCCCTGGGCTGACCAGTTTCAACGTGCTGGACGAGAGTGCCAGTCCTGTCCGGATGCTTACTGCAATAATCGTGGTACTTGTAGCTACAATGACGAAGGAGCACAAGCGTGCACCTGTGATGGCAGCCACTATGGTGGACAGTGTGAGATCGACGGTGAAGTACTTGGAGTTGCTATAGGAGCATCGGTAGCAGCTATAATTATAATTGTCCTTACCCTTGTTTGCCTGATAATGTGGTCAAGAAGGTGGCAAAGAGAACAAAAGAACGCAATTGGATCACCAGTTTTTGGATACATGAATACGACACCACTGAAGTCGGCGGGTATGCTGCAGCCTGGCTATCAAGTGACTCTAGAAGACCGAATGCGATGGGCTCAGATTGCGGATGTGATGGCTCAGGCCAATCATTATGGGGTAAGTGGATTGGCAAACATTTTGTATACGCGTTGCTAATTGTTTTTATTCAATTATGAAGGCGGAGCCAATCGCACAGACACGACCATCATCAGCGATGTTTGGATACCCGAATCTTCATGCGATGGGACTTGGAACTATGGGTTCGTATAATTACTCTCAAGACTTTAAAACATACCGAATCTTATTTTATATTCTTAGGTGGAATGTCGCATATGGGTAGCACAATGCAAATGCATCAAAACGGAACCCTTCCACCAGTTCCATTGCCTCGGTAAAAAAGATGCCATCTGAACTAGTTGCAAAATTCATTGATTTGTTTCTTCTTTTTTATTTTGCTCTGAGCAGATTAGGACTGGGGTCGAGATCGAGTGGAATGCGAACATTGGAAAACTCTAGTTCTAGTGAAGAAGAAGATCGAACTGATCTATTGGGAAGGAATTTCCAAGTTCCACGCCCAAAAAGCCGTAGTAACAATAGCATAGCAGTGAGTTCACTGACTTTGTCTGAAATTTATTGTGTAACAATCTTTTTTTTAGAACCAATCGGGCATATACTATGACGTGGATTATGAGCCATCAGGAAATGGTGGTGGAGGTGGAGACATGTATAACAGTTCTCATAGTCAGAGTCATATGTCGACGCACATACCAGGGCCTCAAGGCATACCCATGAGCACGTATACTTCAGGGAGAGCGCCCAGTAGCTATTATATGAAATGATAATATATGTGTGCTTCTATTTTGAAGCTTTGTATGTATTTTGCCATTAAGGACTTGAGGCTGTAAGCCGTTTTAGGAGAATAAGATATACTTCAAATAATTGTTTTTATTTTGGATTAAAAATATTTTTACCGCCGTGACTAGGCCTTTTCAACTAAAAATAAAGGTTTCATGCGAATAGGGTATTTAAATACTTATTATTAACTTGTAGAAATGGTACTCTAAATGCCTCAAAACTCATTTCTTGTATTGTTCGTAGGTTATTATTTGCTTGGGCCTTTATTTTTAGAGAACCACATGACGCTTATCACGAAACGTTTGGTACATAAACAATAAGAAGTCGCTGAAAAAATTCAAAGGTAGTAATACGACATAAGAAAAATAGTATTTACAATGATACAAAAGTATTGTATCGCGTTTTTGTCGATTCTCTTAAAAATTCAAGTGTCAAGGAACAAGGAAGTTTTAGTTGAATTAAGTATGAAACGGCACTACGTTCATTCTAAATTCTGCGCAGACTTACAATTAAAAAACATTTACTGAAAGGCAAATAACACTTCCGTGTTATTAAAACGTTCACCTTCTTGTTGTAGTCATCTCAATTTTAGATATTTTTAAGTAAAATTGTGTAAATAAATAAAGGCTTTATTTTTTATTTAATATTATTGTTTGTATTTAAGAGCACTCTGATGAAAGAAAATTGTTTATACTCGTACTTTTTTCTTTTCTTAATAACATACACGAATATTTATCAGCAAAAATAGTGTTTTGTATGAAAACAAACTAATTTTATGTTTTTTTTAGGATATAACTGTACATAAAAACTTAATAATTATAACACTATCCGAAAATACTGTAACTTAAATAAAATCCCAAAAAATTATATGAGAACTTTCATTTAATACCTATAAACAAAGGTCTTCTAGCTCCTGATTGTCCTGAGAAAAATAATTCGATTTAATTGTTTATGCACACAGAACCAGCCATTGGTGAAAAGCATAATAAAATTAATGGAGATATGTGCTAATAATGTGTATTTTTCAAAATGACGAACGTTCTGATCGACGTTGATCCTTGCGGTTTTGAATTCTAAGATTTTACACGTTTCAGTTTCAGTTCGGTTTTATTTTTTATACGTCTTATACCAAACGCGAAAACGAAATATGTAACATAATGGTGGGACAACAAACCCATGGAGGCCTTCCTATACTTCAAAAGGTAAGATAAATGATAGATACAGCAGATTCACGATTTGCAAAGGCTGCTCAGCTATCAATCGAAAACCTGTTTAAACCAAGGCGATCCAAAACGGGGTAGGTTGATTGTCAAAAATTAAAAAAAAGTCATCAAACAGTTTACATTTGTGACGCTTTTCCTTAAAATCTTTTCCTTTTTCATAGAAGTTTCCGTTTCAATTTACCATTACGACGATAGATTAAAGCATATTTTTTCAAACGTGAAACAAAAAACCCGTAGCTTTTTCAAAAAAAAAGTACCAAAATGATTCAATCAAGCTGGGAAATTTAAAATTTTGGGCAAAAAAATTACAGGGTCGGACTACATTTTCGGGTTCGCTTAATTGTATTGTCAATCCAGCCTATAGCTTAGATGTATTGAAGCAAATGGAAAAATAATTGCAAAAGAAGAATAAAAATAGCGGTGTCCGTGGCGTAGTGGCTAGCATGTCTGCGGTCTGCCTGTCACGTCGGAATTTGAGGTTAAAATTTCACAGAAGCATACAATAGCTTTTCTATGGGCACCACACAGAGTCAGCGAGCACTTCGATAGTGATTCCACTGCCGGCAGACGGCTTTAAAGCCATGCTTGTAAATCTTAAATATTTTTATACTCTGATATGTGAAAAGTAAAGATACTAATAATTATTAGTACAATTGCACTGCCATGAAAGTGCTTTCTTGGTTAGTCGTTTGGAATCGGAAATAAATTGTAGGCAACTTCCACTCCTCATCATTCATACGGCATAATTGAAAAAAATGCGCTATTCCGGTCTCTCCACTCTGTTGCACAACAATTTTTGTTTTCTTTATTGTGAACATCAAAAATAAAAATCAAAGAGCACAGAGCTTAAAACTCAAGCATTGGCTTCATGTTCTGCCACGTGAAAAGAGAACTTTAAATTTTGAGTGCCGATTTCTAGTAATAATTTCAAATTTTAAAAATAATTGAGTAAGTGTATATGTACCTTAAATAAATTGATGTCTGAACTCTGAACGCCTGAACGAGTTTTCCCGTGATGACAGCTCGATTTCACGAAATGACAGGTGTATACGTCTCATTTCGATATTTTCTTTTTCTTTTTTGTATACTTTTGTTCTGTGAAGAAAAAAATATATAAAAATGGCTGAAGAAAACTCCATACTTCACTAATATCGTGTTGCTTTAAAATAAAAAATATTCTGTAATCAACCAATCCAAGTGTGCATTGAAAGATTTTTTACGTATTACGCACAAAACGCAAATAAAGACGACAAATTATCTTTCAAACAGGTGTGAAAATCATTTGTACAGTGGTGTAAAACAATTAAACAGAAGAATACATAAAAACACTCAAAGAAACAAAAATGGACGGAAACGATAGAGAACCATCGTTCGGGCATATGGGACCGATTTCGCCACCCGAAATCAAGCCAGATATTTCCCTATTGAATGGTAACAGCGCCGAGGGATTTTCCCCAGGTCCAGGCAGCCCAGGGCAATTTGTTTCAATTAGTAGCTTGCAGGCAGTGAACGCAATGAATGAATCTCCCACAAACCAGAGTCGCTTACATTCGCAACAACAACATCCACATCAGCAGCAGCCGCAGTATCCGCCGAATCATCCGCTTAGTGGTTCAAAGCACTTGTGCTCAATATGTGGTGATCGGGCCAGTGGCAAACATTATGGCGTCTATAGCTGTGAGGGTTGTAAGGGTTTTTTTAAGAGGACTGTCCGCAAAGACCTCACTTACGCATGTCGCGAAGACAAAAATTGCATTATTGACAAAAGACAACGAAATAGATGCCAATATTGTCGCTACCAGAAATGTTTGACGTGTGGCATGAAGCGAGAAGCTGTCCAGGAAGAGCGTCAGCGTGGGGCTAAAATGGCAAACGCTCGCAACGAAGATCTAAATCCAACGAGCTCAGTACGTGACCTCACCATCGAGAGAATCATCGAATCTGAGCAAAAATCCGAGTCTCGGTGCGGCGACAACGTGGTATCCTTTCTCAGGGTGGCTCCGAATTCGATGGTTCAGACCGAATATAAAGGAGCTGTGTCTCATCTATGCCAAATGGTCAACAAGCAACTATTCCAGATGGTCGAGTATGCTCGTCGTATGCCACATTTTTCACAGTTGCATCGGGAAGATCAAATCTTGCTCTTGAAGTGTAGTTGGAATGAGCTGCTTATTGCTAATGTCGCCTGGCGCAGCATTGAGTATCTCGACATCGAACACACCAACGCTGATGGTAGTGTTGATCGGCGAACGCCAATAAGACCTCCACAGCAATTATGTTTGGCCCCAAACTTCACCTATCATCGCAACAGCGCTATCCAAGCTGGAGTTGCCACTATTTTTGACCGGATTCTCTCAGAGTTGAGTGTAAAAATGAAGCGCTTAAACATAGATCGTTCGGAGCTGTCCTGTCTGAGGGCAATCATTCTCTTCAACCCAGACATACGCGGCCTAAAGAGCCGCAATGACGTCGAGATGTGCCGAGAAAAAGTTTACGCATGTCTAGACGAGCATTGTCGCAACGAACATCCCGGTGATGATAGTCGCTTTGCACAGTTACTACTGAGACTTCCCGCTTTGCGGTCCATCAGTCTTAAATGTCTTGACCATTTGTTCTTTTTCCGGGTAATTGGCGAAAAGCCCATAGAGCATTTCCTCGCCGAAGTTCTTAGCACTCCACTTCCACTACCTTAATTTGGTTAGCACGGGTTTATCTTCTTTATTATTCGCAAGCGCAAGTATTTCTCTTTATTATTTTTTTTTTTCTTTTAATTAATTGGTTTTAAACGAGTTAAATAGTACATAATACGCGTATATAAATAAAAGCATATATAAAAATGCATATATATATAATATATAAATTATCAATATTTATTTTGAAGCAATTTCAAAAGTTGTTATCTTTTAAACGCAATTTAGTATCAAATGCTTTTATTATTGTTTCTTCTTTTACTTCTAAGTTTTTTTTTTTTATTTAGCAGAAACAGAAAGAAGAAGAAAATATTAATTATAGAATAATGTTATTTGGTCATTTGAAGACTTTCACTCAAGATATATTAAAATAAAAGTTACAACAACATTAAAAGAACTGATGTTTTTTATTTCCCATTTGAGATAGTGAAAAAGAACTTCATGAATGAATCGATCCTATCGAGGTAACCGTCGGAGTGGAATTCTCTTCGATCGGAGACATTTTGCTTCGTGGTAGTTCTCCGATCGGACGATCCGACGTTCTCCGATAAGTTTTTGTTGCGGAGATTTTAGTTTTGGGAATGCAATGCATTGCCGCATTTGTGAAAATTTCTTACGACGACAACTAATTCGAAGCAAAGTTGAATCTCGGAAAAAAATGCGTTGCGGAGAAAACTCCGCTCCGACGGTTACCTCGATAGAGCCGAATATTTTGGGGTTTTGTATTGTACTTCGACCTATTCTATTGTACCCCCTTTTTCTTAAGTTTTATTCCTTAATTTTTAAAGTACTTCATTCAAATTGGTTCCTTTGATGAAACTGAGTATCTGGGTTACGTTTAGGAGTTTTAGATCCCTCTCTTCTACGTAGTAGGATCCTAGGCACTTCTTCCTTTGATGTAATAGAGTTTCACAGTCACCTAAGAGGTGGTCAGGAGATTCTTCCTGTTCGTTGCAGTATCTGCACTGGTCATTGCTCTCTATGCCTAGTACTTTTAGGTGTTTTCTTAGTCTGCAGTGTCCGGTTAGGAACCCGGCTAGCATTCTTCCATTGTTTCTACTTAGTTTTATTGCGTCTTTGTAACGTTCTGAGTTGAAAAAGCCAAGTAAAAGCTTGTCTTGGCGCATTTTTAGGAGCTCATTTCAGTGTTTAACTTTGTTGTCTTCCTCCGACTTTTTGATTTCGTTCTTAATGTGGCTCTCCGTTACTCCATAAAAAGGTTCCGGTCCCATGAAAGGTGATCCGGCTGACAGTCTTTGCCAGTTTGTCTGCCTGTTCGTTGCCTTTGATTCCTAGACGTCTTGGTACCCAATAGATTGTAACTTTGTTGTTACAATGTGTTGATCGTAAAATGTGGACTGGTTTGCATAGTACTTCCAGCATTGAACTGAAAAGAATAAGGACGTATTGCAGTTGTCGAATTCGACAAAAAGTCGATTGAATCGAATGATTCTCATGTTGCGTTTGCATTGCATTGTGTAAACTTGTTTGGCCATAGCGAACTACATCAAATTTACATTTCAAAATTGTCATTGCACACATGCAAATAGATGGCTGGCATGCGTACATGCAAACGACCAAAATGAAAGGTAGGGCGAATTCCTAAACGCAATTAAATTCCGATAAATCGTGGTGTCAAGGGACCTCCTATACACAACAAAAAAAAGTTATGATATACAAGAGGTCTTAGGACCGACGGCTGGGAGATCTGGCCATATTTATCGCCATGCCAATGCCAATTGTGTCTTTCTTTTTCTCTTCTTTGCTGTAATTGAAGCAAATGATTGAGAATAATGACAGCAGGTAACAGCAAACAGCACTCTGTTCTGGTCAAAAACTAAAGAAAATAAGAATTCAAAGTAAAAAGAAACAGATACAAGCGATGGATGTAGTAAGAGAGAATTCTTCTCTAAAAATTATTTCTCTTACACAAAAGCTTTGGATTCGAAGTGTGTAAAAGCGATCCCTTAAAAAAACCGGGAGACATTTTCCGACCCTGATAAACTACTGTGGTGACACAGTTTAGCTACCAACAACAGCATAGTAATCTAGGAAAAATAGCACGAATGTCGACTCAATTTACAGCTAATGAAACGCAAATAGTTGTGAAACAATAGATGCCGTCAAACAATTTTTTTCTCAATAAAGTTCTAAGATATCAGGGCCAATTACTGAATGAATTCAAAGTCACAGCTTCAGCTTCCCTCTAGCAACATACGAAAATGAACATGAATGAAGTAAATGAACTTACTTCAGCGCTTCCAGCCAATTAAAAGGCGATTAAAAATTAAGACTAGATTTAAAAAGAAAACAAAAAAAATTAATTTCAACGTGGCTTCGAATGTTTTATTCATCCCATAAAAAAATAAACTCGGTTTATGCTCACAACACGATTAAATGTGTCTGTTGTGTTGTATTTCGGAAGTCTCCAATGTAACCAAACTTCGCCACTATTATATGATTCTATTGCATAACAAAAATCTGTTATTCAATGTAATCTAGAGGAAACTTAACTTCATGGGAATCATCAAGTATTTTACTGCAAGCAAAGCAAAAACTGTTTTTTCGAAACCACGGTCCTATTTCGCAGATCATACACCATATATTCCTTATTTCCATCAGAAATCAGAATCAATAGTAAGGAAACTAAACTAATAAAGTTTTTAAATGTAGCTGAAAGAATACGCACCATGTTGTGGCTTCAGCTTATTTATTTATTTTGATTTTGGGTAAAACTAAAAAGACAAATAAACAAACAATAAAACTAAACTTATTCCGTAGACACACTTTAGTACATTTGTTCGATTTTAGACCCAAAAATCGACTGTTTCGACCATTCAAACACTTTAAAGTAGTCGCTGACGACAATTGGGCGCTCCACATTGACAATACAATACTTTTCCTGGTACAACGCCCACTTCATAGTTATAGTTCCACGTAAGTTCGGTACCAGCTCTTATGTGAGTTGATGCGAAGAAAGCTACCCAAGGGAACCTCAAGTCGTGTGTATCAACAAAGACATTTTGCACAAACAAATTCGGAGAGCAGGAGTGCTACAAATTTAAAAAAAAAAAAGAAGTATTAAAGCCCTGATTTGCAAAAAAAAAATCCAAAACTCACGTTGAAGTATCTTCCCAAATTGCCTCTGACCTTTGCATCCATGACATAACAACATTCGTCTTTACCAAACAGTTTTCGTATTGTTCTGCAAAAAGAAATACCAATATGTTAAAAGTGAATGGGACACATACTTAATGAGATTACGGTTTTTCAGAGGTAGGGTCGTTCGACGTATCCATAGTTTTGTTGGGTTCAAAACTAATTGTCTGTCTTTCCTGGGAATCATGTTCTACATCGGAGCTACTTTTAGTCGAACGCCTTGCTCTCAGTCGAGTGGTAAATTCTTTATCTCTTCCGGAATCATTGGGGGCACGGAAGTCGAAATCATCGTCATCTCTGTCAGCGTTGTAGAAATCCTAATAATGCATAACAACTCGCTATAAGAAAACCCATATAATCAAGACAAACTAATAAAGCCTACTTCATCATCATCCGGCTCGTGAACGTCAGACTCGTAACCCTCCTTGATTTGTTCAGCCACTTCAATATAGTCCAACTCTGCAAAGTATTCGTCTCCTGCATCTAGACCACCTTCATTGGCAACCTGTTCGGTGAGCAGTTGGCCAGCGTAGACACAAATAAAACTTCCTCGAGGCACATCATTGATGCATCGCAGACCCCATCCACGATTAGATGTCTTGAACACTTGTAATTTCGACTGCAAAGGTTGCTGAACAACACGATTCACACAATTAGCTTTGCATTTGCACCTGAAACACAATCGTTACTTGAAATGAGAAAACATAGCCCTAGCTACAATCAAACCTTGAGTTGCATTCATAAATCCCGGTGGGCACATGTTCGTATAATCGTTTGTATTGATATCCAACCATTTCAGTAGGTACAGTGGGCATGCCGTACTTGGCTCCGACATATGTCAGTTCCCAGCATGCACATTTTGTTTTGTCCTGTGGAAAGTATGACTTTCAAAATAAGTAAATGCTTGGCTCAGATTAGAAAAATTTATTTACCGAACAATCGTCTTCGCAGTCGCAGCCACACATAAATTCTTCATCCAAGTTCAATGGTACTCCAGCGGTTGGAATTCGCTCAGCCGAATATTCACATGCTGGTGGCATTGATTCGTCATAGTAGTTTACACAGGGTATTGGCATTTTCTCTTTGCCACATGAGATGTCCTAAGAGAATATAAAAAATAAACTGTATTTAAAGAGCGACTAATTTCCAAAGAAAAACAAGACTTCATAGGAAATACAAATCTTTTGGAATAATTGTTAGTTTCATGTTAAGCCCAGTATATGGAGAAACAAAAGCTTTCTTTGAAGAGCAAAGAAAATGTAAGCTTTTTTAAATCTCTAAGAATTTTCATTTTTGTTATACAATGAGTGGAAATCTTTTGATTGAAACCAAGCCATCATGCCTTGGTTTTATAAGAAAAAATAGATATTCTGGCGGTCTTATTCTAATAGATAGTAATGATTTATTTTACTCACCTTCTTATTAACGAGACATTTTTCGAGGACATACTCGGCTAAGCAATTGGTTTCTGAACTGAAATCAAAGTTATCGACATTCAATTCATTGTCAGTGACTCGAAGATATCTGTGCAACTCTTCTATGTTACGCATTCGTTTGCCGCACGGACCCCGGTAGACAATAAACTTCTTTGATTTTTGCCTAAATACCTGTCTTTCCCAGCCAGAGAGCAATGGCTTTGCCAGAGGACTGTAGAATGATAAGTTATGTGTGACATTGAATGGACAAGCCGGACTGCATAAGTGGGGAACATAATCACGCGGAGGTAGATTTTTTCTTGCAGTATAATAAACCACCTGAAAGTATTTTGGTACGATTTAATACAACAAGAAAACACATTTGATTCATTAATTTGCAGACTTACCTTTCCTTTGGGTTTGTTATCGTCGTCGACAAATATGACGGAATTGTTTAGATGACGAACAGTAGGCACCGGCTGGGCTGCAGTGGTGGTATTTGTGTTTGAATTTTGGTCAGTTCGACTGACACTCTTCTTGGCTACTGAACGGGGTTCTCCGATTTTTTGCTGGGGCTCCTCAGTTTCTTGTACTTGTTGTGACAAAGAGGAATCATCTCCATTGATGTAACGGATGAATGGTTCTGTGCGCTATGGAAAAGAAAGAATTTTTAACTAACATAACTTTCACTAACACGCTAACTGTAGTTCGTTTGAATTTTAATAAATCTTCTTTTGAACAACCTTAAAGTGTATTATTGTACACATTTTGAAAGACGTAAAAGTTATAAAAGTATTGAAATAATACTCGTAACAACACGTTAAAAATAAGATATTTAGTAAGTGAACAACATGGAACAGCATGAATCGTATAACAAAGCACACCGACTCATTCAAGACTGGCGTTTTTATCCAGGCCGTTCCTAAAATGCGTTTAATGTTTTACGTGTATGTACTGTGAAACTTTTTGCTTTCAATGAGAGGAGGCAGATTGTGCCGATGTGCGACAAACAACGAGAATCTTCTCTTATTTTTAAACGCAAACTTTAAGGCGGAAGTAACTTTGTGTGCGTGAGCTTTTGCGGAATAACGTGACGCTTTAGAAAATTAGCCTATGCATATGAAAATGCAAAATTTAAATACAGAAATCGTATGCGGTTGGAAAGGGCTTCTCAAGATCAAGCGAATTGGACGATCGGCCGTTGTCGTGTCCTTCACACAACCACACTCCATTCATTTTTTCTTTTTTGAAAGAGATACCGCGAGAGTCTGTAGGCGTTACTTGTTTGATTAGCGTTAAATCGTAAATTTTTTTAACGCAAATTGAAATTTCTTATTTTACGGTGGAATACTGTTTGGACGAAGGTTGAAATAAGTCTGAATAGGAAACTTTAAACAATGAACTTATTATGAATGAATTTAATTAAAAGGAGAAATGCTCGACAGATTTCTTTGAAATCGGACGAAGACTTTGCAAAATAATTAAATAGGGTAGTGAAGCAGAGCTCGGAGACCACGGAGCCCAGCGCTTTTCTCTCAACCCAACCTTGGTGAGGAATAGGACGAACCAACAATCTTTTCCGGTACCGCACGACTAAGTGAGAAAGCGCTTGGCAGCTTCGGATTATACAAAAGAACTTTTTGTAAAATAATTTTAGGACTGTCTTCACTTTTTAGTAAATATTATCAGATCAGACATTAGTGTAGACTGATAAGACCTAGACAGAATGAAAGATTCGCCAATTTTTGGGGAACAACTTTGATAGACAAAACCGTTTCTACACCAATTATGTTTTTTTTTTTCATCCAGGTGGCAAAATCGGTCCGATAACAGCTCGGTCAACGATTACCCAGGCAATCAACTAAAACAAAAAGTAAATTTCGCGCAAATAGAAGAGTTAAAAGCAATTATTCAAGTACAATAAAAATACTGACTTTCGAGTTCTTTGGGAAACGCCATCTCAGATAGCCTTTTATGCTCACAAGAAAAAAATCCTAATATCAAGGGAAACGAAAGAACGTTGAGCTGTGATATTTGTCCACCTTGCACTCTTCAGTGAAGCAGTTATACTTTAGATTCAATTTTTAAGAAGCTGACGACCCAAAGAATTATGTAGCTTTCCATTTGTTTCTTGAGAGTATTCTCACTTCAAATCAAAAACTGACTGTCACTACTCAGACCCGTGAAAAGCAATCTTTTTGTAAAAAAGGTACGATTTAAGAATGCTCCTCAACACTCCTCGACCCTCCTTTTCGACCAATCGAAAGCAAAATTAGATAAAAAGAAAGTTACTCAAGTTTAGGACTTACCCTTCGAGTTGCATTTAAAGTACTCTTTTGTGAGAGATTGTTTGATTCTTTGTACACTGGTCCAAGACGAGTTGATCCCCTATAAATCCACTCAGAGCGACTTTGTCCTTCAAACAACATTTGAACCAAACTGCAGTCGACATCAATGACACGCGCATAGATCCATTTACCATTATAATCGACCAACATACTCTGACCCTTAGAAGTCTGCACCATAGGTCGATTGACTGCATATTGGGTAAGGTAATTGTGAATGAATTCACGAGACTGATGATGTACATCTTCCCATACGTTTTCAGAGGCCTGGCATACAAGACGAACATCCTTGTGGTTGACATATTGGAAGTAGCCATCGTCATAGAACACGAGGTATCTAGAAAATTCAATAACATCAAGAATGGCTTGTTATGGTTATTTTCACAGAAGAACCTACCTGAACTTATTGCTTTGTTTGAGTGGCTCTGCGATAATTCCGGGATAAAAGGCACTTGGAATAAGCATCTTCTCCTTTCCTCTCGACAGTGATGTTGCATCGAAATATGCAATTACTCGTGATCCTTTCCAAACAAATTATCAAACAGCACATATTAAAAAATTAAAACAACACAACTCACCAATTGGCAATCGAACCTTAGGTGCATCAAAGAAGGCCATATGCTTAGCAGAGACAGTCTTGAGCATTGGATATTTAGATTTGGTAAATTTGATTTTATAATTCTTCGGCTGTTTGGAATACCCAGGATAGCTTTCGACCTCTTCGATTACCTTACACGGAACCCAACTGGCGATTGCTTTGTTTTTAACAGCATAGTACTGTTCATTCACGCAAATATTGCTTCGTTTAACTTCTCCCAACGGCGGAAGCTGCAATTTTTGTTATTGTATTATAATTATAACTTTTTTGTTTTATATCAAGACTCACACTTACATTAGCGGAATTATCTGATTCTGGATTGTACATGCGGCCGCTGTTTAAGTCCAAAGGTGTCAGTTGGCGGAGTTTTATTTTTGGACATTGATACAGACTGTTGTGCATAGTGTCAGCTTTTTTTTGAAGCATTCGAAGTTGATCAGTAACAAATGTTGCATCGTCTTGTAGATTATTTAAGCGTTGTTGCAATATTTGTTTTGTCCATGTGAGTTGGTTGTGAATGTCAACATTTTGCATCACCTTACGAATTGTTCCTTCCAGTTCGGCTTCAAGCATTTGAATGGTTTCTTTGGGTAATTCATTTTCATCTATGTAATAAAAATTTAATTTAATATTAGAAATAATATTTTATCGATATTTGTGGAAGCAGAGCAGTTTTTTTTTTAATAAAACAATTGGTACTAAGGAAAAATCGCCTAAACTCGATAAGCTGAGCCGTGCCTACCAAGATTGCTAGGTTCACACATCCTAAATTTCTCTTAGCAGGTTGTTTATCCAAAAAATGCCAACACCGAAAGCTTGAGGTGGGTTCACAGTCTTATATTTATTTCAAAATGTTACCCTACCCTTTCGTTGCAGTCTTAAAAACCCTTGTGTCTCTGATTTAAACTGTGTTTTGATTTGTTTTAGATAGAAATACTTTAACGGAAGGGAAACAGTCTTTAGTGCATCTTACTGGAAAACTTTATTGAACTTAATTCAGGTGCATTTCAATTTTAGCGTGGTTTATGATGTTCGTTGTTCTTTTTTCCCTACACATGAGAAGAATTTACACTCTCATTAATCTTGTTCGGGTAGTAAAATCTCTCGAAAATTCAGGCTTTTTGAATTTCTTCTTTCTTAATTCAATGTTCGTTGAATAGCAGTTTCACATCTACACTTTCGTAGTTCCGTTTACAACCAACGAAAAACATGCATCATCGTGGACAAAACTGAGTGTATGTAGCCTTATAAGCGAAACCAACTTCCTTTATTTAAACCGATTTAAGTCCTAATGACTATGAATTTTTACATAGAAGCAACACACATATCAACACATTTGATTTTTGCAAGACTGCAGTTTTTTTTTCACTGCGGTAATAGAATTTCGATTCTCGAGAATTTGATCGGGTTATTCAAGTGACAAACAAACAATTCGTGTTATTAGTTATAGGGGTTTCACTGATGACGCTTTCCATTGGACGAAAAGAAGTTCCTATGTGCGCCCAGAACATTGGTTCGATCGTTTCTATTGATACTGAGAAGCGACAACCATTTCTCGCATATAACTCAAATAGAAAATTTTCCTCAAGAATATTTTTTTTATGAGTCATAAGTGTTTCACTTACACAAAGAGAACAGGTTAACATATACTTTTAGTATTTACAAATTAAGGAATGTGTTACGCGACCTTTTGAATGTTAATAAAGTTGTCTTTGAGCAGGCTTTTAAATTTACATCAAACCTACTAACGACCATTTGGCTGATACAAAACAAGACTAACTACACAAATGCTTCATGGTTTGTTTCGTTGAATTTAAGCCAGACAGCAATTTAGATACTCAAGTTTATCAGAAAAACCTTTAAATTTTTCTATTCCCTCTTTGCATCAATGACATTACTGTTTGTTTCGGGTCCTGTTTGGTTCTTTGACTAAACTTATGACAGCGCTTAGTCTTCTAATGCACTCCGTAGTTCAATTTTTTCAAATCGAACAGGACAACCTATAGATCCCTCTCTCAAAATGATCATTTTTCTTTTCAAAAAACAATTTTTATAACAATAAATTTGTTCCTTTACTTTAGTAACCAAACTTACCTTTAACCTTGTCTCCTCCAGTATCACTTTCCTCCTCGTCACTACTGTCAATAATCTCAACAAATTCTGGACAATCAAATGTATTCCCATACAAGAGGGGTTGCTTCTGCTTGAGCGTTTTGCAAAGTGCCTACAAAAAAAAAATATATTAAGTCAAATGAAAGTTATTTTTCAAAAAACTCACCTCATATGACCCCAATGCTCGGTCATAACAATCCTCACACACAAACTGTATTTTAGTTCGTTTTTTAGAAATTTTAAAATAATTCAATGTAAACATTGTTGCTCTGTAGAAATTTTTACATGCCCTCTTGCACTCATAGTTCACGCATTCCTTGTCATGGAACACTTCAAATGAACCCTCACTGCTGGAATCGGTTGAAGGCGCCGATGTAGCTGTCTCTGTGTCATTGTAGTTATTCTCATCGGCCTCATTGTCTTCCTTGTGAGATTCGTCAATCATAAGAAGTGGTTCATCTTCTTCATCATCATTTGGTAGTTGTTTAGATGCAGTTTCCTTTTCCTTATCCGTAGTTTTTTCTTCATCGATTGGTTTATTTGTTTCGGGAATAGTCTGTTTGCCTTCTTGTGGTATTGCTTCCGTTTCCTTATCCTGAACAGCTGTTGAAGAAAGTCCGTTTTGTTCTTTGCTTTGAGAAACAGACTCCTCTTCTGGTTTTGATATTTTCTCAACTGGCACCTCTTCTTTTTTATTGATTACTGAATTGTCTTCATCGTCGTCATCGATTTCAATGACTTCAGGTTCAGTTTCATTCAGGGATTTCTTAGATGCGATAGCTTCTGTAAGTGCGGCATCAGTCTTTTCATTTGGTAATGGAGTTTCGGTTGTTTTTTCAACAACCACTTCTGCTTGTACTTCAGGTGTCTCGACCACTTCAGCCATGACTATGTCTGTTTCATCACCATCCGCTAAAGGTTTCGCCTTCAGATTTTCTTCGGACGAACTGGATTTATCCAAGTTGCTGTTTTCTGATGAAATAACTGAACTGACAACATCCGGAATGTCTTTTTCTGTGGAAACAACTATCTCTACAACATCTTCCTCTTTTGCTTCTAATTCAACTTTTTCTGCTTCTGCGGAACTGTCAGCATCAACAAGATCGTTTTTGGGAGAGTCAGGGTGTACGGTCACAGTTGATTCAACCTCATCAGTGGCTTCTCCTTTATTTAACTTCAAAGAATCTGATTGAAGAGATTCACTTAGAGTTTCTTTATTTGAGTTGTGGCTGTCAACAGTTTCGAGAGAATTGTCGCTTTGCTTCAACTCATCAACAACTTTTGGCACAGTTTCATCTGATTCACAAGATTTTGTACCTTCTTCGTTGGCCTCATTTTCCTTTTCTGGACACTCTTTGTCGTCCGGCTTTGGATCTACCTTTTCAACGTTTTCTGCTGGCTCCAGTGCAATTTCAGACTCTTCTGTAGACAGTGGGGTAGTTTTTTGAGAAGTTTCGCATTCAACTGAAACCATTTCAATATCTCCAGATGTGGTATCTACTTCTGGAATCTCAGAAAGCTTTTCTAATTTTTGTTTTTCATCTATGGACATATCTTCCGTAGTGTTTTTGTTATCTGAAGATTGAAGATCTTCAATTAAGGAATTCTCTGAAACTTCCAAGGTCTCGGAACGCTCTTCTGTAGTTTCCATTTCTTCAGGGGAATTATTGTCTGATAATTCCAAGTGTTTAGAAAGCTGTTCTGTAGACTTTGGGGTAGACTCAAGTGACTTTTCTTCAACAGATGTCTCTGAATATGTTTCTTTATTTTTACTCGAAACTTCGACTTGTGCAATGTCTTTATCGTCATCAGTAAGCATTGCCTCGGAAAGTGTTGTTGAAGGCTCCTTTTGTTCGCTCAAAATTGAAATATCTTTTAAGTCATCCTTAGGAGTATCAACAGTTTCTAAGGCATTTTCTGAGGATGGTGTTGCTTCCCGCATGCATTCATTAGCTGTGTTTTCATTAAGGACCAAAGTTGTTGAAATTTTATCGTCAGATTCCATACTTTCCGTCATTTTATTTAAATTTTCGTCTTCAATTAAAGAAGAACTTTCAATAGAATCGGAGGCTTTCTGGTTTGTTATTTTTTCTTCAGGAATCAGACATTCCAAGTCTTCATCACTTTCACTTGGGTTTTGGGTTTTTACTTCGTCTTCAGTTTGTACTGAGTTTTGTGCAGTTTCTTTTGATTCTGATTCATCACTCTTAAGATTTGTTGATCCTTCTATTTGATTTTCGACTTCTTGTTCTTTTACGGAAGACTCTTTCGTTTCGCTAGTTTTAGTGGCATCGAAAGCAGGAACAGCTTTCTCATTTTCATTTTCCCTAAACAAGTCAATTGTAACATTACTTTTATCAAGTTCTGCAGGAATACTTTCCGTAGAAACCACAACTTCAGTACATTCTGGCAATTCTTCTTTATTCCTCTCTTTCATCGAATCATCAGAATTGACATCTTTGTCCTCTTCTTTAAACTCATCGCTTTTCTCGTCAAGTAATTGTTTTGGAGATTCATTTTCTTTAAGCGTTTCATCCACATTACCTTCAGCTTCACATATTTCTTCATCCGAAACGGGCTCAACCGCTCCAAGAGACAAAGAGTCTTCAAAATAGTCCTCATCAGACTCAACATTTTCGAGTTCTAGTTCCTTTTTCTTCTTTGCTTCATTTTGAGAATCATCTTCACTAGCCGTTTTGAGTTTGTCAGCAGTTTTAGTTGCACTCGCCACATTCTCCAACACTGCTGTTTTTAATTCTGTGTCATATCCTAAGCTATCATCAGAGCTTTCAATATCAGAAAAATATTTTTCCGACTTTTTGGCCACAGGTTTTGCTTCAGATTCTTTAAGAAAGTCTTCAGTTTTGAATTCAAGTAACATATCCTCGTCAGCTGAGTCCATATGCAAAGCAGTATCCTCTTCACTTTGGGTTTCGATTGCAAGTTCTTTTACATCGGCCAATTTATCTTGCGCAGAAGGGCCAACGGCTGGTGTTTCGGTAACATTTTTTTTGTCGCTATTTTCGTGAATAGGTGATGAACCATTTGATGGTGTTTTTACCTTGGGGGTTGATAGAGCAGTTTCACTGGTACAAATCTCTTTTTCTGCCCGATTTTCTGTTGGTTTTTTGTCCATATTGTTTATAGATGGTTAAGCTTTTAATAAAAGTACAATAAACATAATCTTATTAAACCGTAAGTAGATAAAACAAATTATTTTTTCGGTAGCATCAAAAGCAAGCTTCTTTTTGTATAAAAAATTTTGACATCTCATTTGACAGCGGCATTTTTGATCCCAGTATTTGAACGGTTTCCATTTTAAGCACTGAATTCTTTATTCCTCTAAGCTGAAAGAACAATGGCAGTGTTCAGCACAGGAGAAAAATTCACCATTTCATCAGAATTTCGCATAGAATTTACGAAAATTTACTTCAAATAAGCTCTCAATCCAAAACGTTTTTGCTGTTGGGGTAGCTGCAGAAACGCTGTTATCATAATTTTTGCCATCGTTGCAATTCAAATTTATAGAAACGCTGAGTGTTTTTGTTTAAGCCTTGGCCAAACCAACGCGGTGAGATCGTACGATGCGATTGCGATAAGTCAAATCCCTATACATTAAGTCAAACGTTTATGGACGTTTGACTTAATGCATAGGGATTTGACTTATCGCAATCGCATCGTACGATCTCACCGCGTTGGTTTGGCCAAGGCTTTAGTCAGTGTGGATATTCTCATATTTATGTCACTGTGTAATATAATTTTGACAACTGCAATTAGGAGCGTTTTTTGCACGCGGATATACGCTTGTTCAAAATCTTGAGTGCTAACAATAAAATAAGTGGATAATCATTCTCGCTTATTTCTTTAGCGGATATAAACTGCAAGTGCTTCCCATGTTGCCTGCCTTCTGTTTCTTGAAGTTGGTATTTCTTGTTAGCTATCAAATAATAAAGTAGCAAACACAAACTTTAGCCGCCCAAACGAAAAAGAATTACGTTTCAAACGAAAAATAACCACACAATGGATAAAATGTCAAGTTTTTATTCGCTTGTCATCCTTTAGCTTATGCGTTTTAATTTTTTCTTTACCAAAATAAACGTGAATACCGCATTAGAACCTTGAGAGTTCAATCAGAGTGGTGTTTAATATTATATTATAGTCCTTTTATTGCTTTGTCGATATGCTGCAGTTTCAAATTGTTTGTTTTAATCAAATGCAAGATCGAGAAACCAAAAAAAACTAATACCAAAAGTAATCAATTAAACGTAACATGCGTTTCATTTAACTCCTCGTGAAAATGTTCATGTTCATGGTGTCGCAAAAAAATAGCATTACCCTAGTCTGGCATCACTTTAGAAATAAAATGAAAAAAAAAACTGCAACTGTCAACAAAAGAAAAATTTTTTGGCTGGCATAGGCTGTCAACGAAGGGACGTGTTTTGGCTTTTATGAAAAATAACTTTTTGTTTGGAAAAAATAAAATTCCTCTTTTTATTTTTACTTCATAAGACGCTCTAAAAATGGCCGATGATTTGCAAAGTTACAAATTGCAACTTCAGCAGGTTTGTTTTACACTCCGTTTATAAATAAAACCTTGATTATTACCACACCTTTTGATTAGGTCGAAGCTGCTCTACTCACAGACCCTGAAAACTCAGAACTGCTGAAGTTAAAAAAAGACTTGGAAGAGGTCATAGATCTAACACGTGATCTCATAAAAACTCAACTTGAGGAACAAAAGAAATCTTCGTATGTTGAGCCAGCTACTTCTACATCATACTACGATGAAATCGAGGCTGCTTTGCTAGAAGCCGAGAAACTCGTCTGCCCAGCCAAGGTTTGGAAAATTGGTGATAAATGCCAAGCAAAGTGGACTGAAGATGGTGTGTACTATGACGCCACCATCGAGGGTATTACCGATGAAGGAGAGGTTAGTGTGATATTTGAGGCATATCAAAATCGTTCAACGACAACACTGAAAGAGCTTAAAGAACGAACAACCCGCAACGAAGTCTTCCCTTCTACAAAGTAAGTTTTTGCTGTGATTGTTGTGCACAAATAATAAAATCTATTTTTTCCAGGCGACATCGACCGAATCAAAAAGAATACCTCAAAAAACGCAAACAGAAGAAGCAACAACGCTTCAAAGAGTTGGAAGAAGAACGGGAGCACGATAAGAACAAGTGGCTTAACTTCACCACAAAAAATTCAAAGAAACCAGGAATGAAGGTAAAGAGTATATTTGCGTCGCCGCAGAATGTTGAAGGACGTGTTGGCATTGGCACATGTGGCGTATCAGGCAAGGGCATGACGGAGTTTACAGTAGGAGAGAAGTTGAGGAAAGGAACTTAGTTGTTGCTTGTCCATCGTTAGGCTAATTTTTTCACCATAGACCTTGTTTTCAGATCAGTAAACGCATAAACAAACATCTACACACAATAAAAAGGACGTGTTCCGTTACAACTTTACTTGACTTGACTTTTAAAAAAAACAACTAAAACAATCGAATGTCCGTTCGCCTTTCAATGACGTCGATACTCGTGCTGGGATTGAAATGAAGAACACCAAGTTCTTTCAAGGCTTTTTGTTTTTCCTCCAATGGATAATCGTCTCCTTTTAGTGTTTCGAGCAAAAGCATCGCTGGGCCCCGAGGAATGGTCAGGAGTTTACAAATGTCGTGAACTCTGAAAATGAAAAAAAAGAAAATTGAATTTGAGCTCCTTTGCTGTCGTCGGGTTCTTACTTCTTGAACAGCAAATCTGGTCGCCTCGAGTATTGTCCGAAGAGGGCGAATAGATTTCTCGTCATATCATAGTTGAACTGAGCAGCTCCGGCGGCAGAAAACTTGGTATTCATAACCATACTGTCCAAAAAGTAGTCATCCATTTGTTTGGCTATCAAACGAAGGGCCAGATTGAACAGGTCGCTCGAGAGATCTTTCTCCAAGTTGTGTAATGTTGTCACCATCACCTAGAAACATAAGTTTTGGGTGGTTGAACAAAGCTTGCTTGTAAACAAACCTGAAACATCTCTCCGGCGCTAGGTGAGAGCATAAAAGGCTCTCGGGACACGTTATCAGACAGAGACTGCCATTTGTCATGTCTATATGGCATTGATTTCGCTTTGATTTCATTAACTGCTTTCATAGCAAGACTTTTCACAAGCTTATGCTGCCAATGTTCCATCTCCTCCACAGGATGTTCAAATACTGAGTTAATCTCGTTTGCATTTGGCCCTACCAGAGCCGCATGAAGATGGAGGTAGTGCTGAAAAAAGTCCTCGTAATCATTGTTATACAAATTGAATCCTTAAACTTACCACATTCTCACCCCACTCTCTTAGCACCGAATTGATATAATTGATTGCATTCAACACTTGAATACTGTCAACTACAGCGCAGCTATGTAGCTGCACCAATCGTCTTCGGAAATTGTCAATTAGCTCGAGTTGTAGATTCAAAAACTGCAATTGGTGTCCTGGCTGGATGAGAGAATAGTAGCGGTCCTTGATGGCCTCGAGAAGACGTATAAATTGGTCAGCACACTTTGGGATCTTCAATTCGTCATACGTTCCTGGGTCAATGAGCGCCCATGGGTCGTACCCTTGGAGTATCTGGTCCATTTTATCGGCACAGACTGCGAAGCACAACCCTTAAAATTTTGAGAGACAAAACCGCATTCGACTTACATCTTTCTTCAAGGGAAATCCACTTCAGCAGATATGTCGGTTGGGTGATGACCGTAATTGCACTGGGGAAGCTTGCTGGATAGCCAAAAGTTTCCCGAAGCTCGGCTTCAAAAGCCAGTGTCTCATCTAGAAGATGAGCAAACAGGTTTTCATCGTTGCAGATTTCGTCAATATCGGCTGATAGCTTCTCGATTGTCAGCTGAACCAGCCCTCGGATGAATTCGAGCTTAAGGGAATGAATAATTCTCAATACTAGATATGCCTTCAAAATGTGTCAAGCTTACTCGAATATTGAAATCGGTTCGTCCAGCCTTCACAACAGCCGGTTGGAAGCTCCTGCCGATAAACAAGTGTGTCTCCTTGATCCAGTTAAGGATTTGTGTATAGTACCACTCGGGTTTGTCCAAGCGGTTTGTTTGTTTTGTGCCAGTGAAGTGAAATTGGAAACTGAAACAAAGAAAATCATCAACAATGATTCACCTCCAGTTGTATGTTTCTACCGTGTCCGGTACTGCTTTAGGAGAAGCTGAGTAACTGTGCTGATTGGTTGCAAGAGGATACTTGGCGTAACCATGTGCAAGGGTTCTAATTCCTCATTAGGAGATTTAAGCTAAAAGGAAAGGTTATTAGAAGGGCCTCTTTTCATATCTCATCAGTCTACCAAGAACAGGTATTCAGCGAGAAGCGTCAGCTTGGTCAAGTTATCTTTTGATGGGGAAAATTTGAGAGGATCTTGACCTTGGTTTGCCCACCTGATGTTCTTAAGGAGCGTCTCGAATTCACTGCGACAGAAACAAACAAGTTAGCGGATAGTTTTAATACTCTAACCTTATGAGCTCACTTTGAGAATTTCTCCTTTAAAAGCATATGCCAATAGACGGCCGTTCTTACAGCGAACGATTTCAAAAATGGGGCTTCAGCCGTCTCTAGTCGACCAATGACACAGTTTCCAGAACCATGTGCACCACTTAGAGAAAGATACAGGTTAACCATTTTGGTTTCATCCCTTCCATTGATAGCAGAAGTCAATGAAGTGCTGAGAAAAGCAAATTGTCTTACAAAAC
Source organism: Melanostoma scalare (assembly GCA_949752695.1). NCBI lineage: Eukaryota > Metazoa > Arthropoda > Insecta > Diptera > Syrphidae > Melanostoma > Melanostoma scalare. The sequence goes on along the minus strand of OX456984.1, from coordinate 13,313,877 downwards.
CTCATTTGTCCTCCTACAATAACTCAAACCTTATATCCTGAATATCCCTTACAACATTCAAATACTCCACCAATCTTTGTAGATGCCGCACCTTTTCAAGGTGTGGCTTGACTCCACTTAGGATTCGATTAGACTCATGAATCTTCGCAGATAGTTTCTCCCCAAACCTCTTCAGCTTTTCCATTTGAAAATCAATACTTTTGCATGCTTCTTCCCCACTTTGTAGAGCTGTACGAATGCTAGATGTATTTTTTTCATCTTCATAATTGAGCTGTAAGGATATTTTTATAAAAATTCATATAAATTGATGATAAATTTTATATTACCTTCTCTTCAATTTCACTGTAACGCTGTTTGTAACTATCTACAAGACAAGAGGCACGATATAACTTTTTGAAATCGTTTCCAATTTCATTGTTTAATTTTTCGACAACTCGGTCGTCGATGCTAGGCATTTTGTTTTAGTTTAATAACAATTTTTGAAAATATATTTACTGTCCATTTACATTTGTAGGAAATTAATTTAATTTTTTTACACGTCCAAATGTTGACATCACATTTGTCATGTCAGTTTCCTTTGTGAATGGTGCCAAGTCTGCATTTCTTAGCACTACTTGTGTCGATTTGTTCTGTATTTCAAAGTTTTAAGTGTGGTTTTAAGATTTTATAAAAGCCGTGTTTTATTGGGAATTTTTATATTCACTGCACTAATACGCTCAATAAAACGCTATACTCACTAATATAACTTTATTCCATAAACTCCATTTACCAGCCATCCCTGTTGTTCACTTCTGAAAGTGACTTATTTTTGTTCACTTATCGTTGTTCACTTAATCGTTGTTGTTTTCCTATGTGCGATGTTTTGCTAAAGTGACTACAGATTCCCAATAAAACTCGGTTAAAGAACCTTTAAAATTTATAGGTCTAATTCGTTTTCAAAGTGCTCCAATCGAGCTATAGAGTTTTATTTTAACAAAGTAAAAAGGCTTTCTCCACAAATTTTTAAAGTGCTTATGAAATTGTGAGCCAGTATATACTCACAAATGAAAAAAATTATCAGTTCAACTTACAACAGGCTCTCACATCACAAAAAAGATCTGAAGAGAGATTTTTTAATTTGAGCAAGGAGACTCAGTTGTGCGCTGAGAATACGATACCTTCTTTTCCAGGTTTGGATTGTGAAGAGTGGAAAATCGCGTTAATTTGAATCCTTTGATTGAAATTTACTTATTTCTGGAAGCCATATAAACAAACTAGCTGATCTCCCGGCGCGGCGTATCTCGGATTCTACGGTGTATAGCACCGATTCTTCACATTTGAAATATGGAACTTTTGGTCCGTGATCTTGCTGCAAATAAAGTCTATAGGTCTGTTTCTCTGCTTTGTGCACAGAAATTCACAAATCACAATCTATCATATTTTAAGGAGTGGGGGAAAATTTGCTCAGGAACTCTCTAAAAGAGCGTAATTGTCTAAAAAGTGAAGAAATGTCTTGAACAAAACATTCGCATTTTGAATTCCCGTGAATGAAATAAAACCTATGGCATTTCTCAGGCTCTAGAGTCTAGACTATCTATGTTCTAAATTTTGTTCAAAATGGCTCTGTAGTTTTAAAACTTTTTCAATACAAACACTAAGTTCTCATTTACGTTTCCGTTTCGAGGTAGTATGGGGATGAAGTGTAGCCTACGTTACTTTCTAGGCTCTAGACTATCTCTGTTCCAAATTTCTTTCAAATCGGCTAAGTAGTTTTGAGCCTTTTCAATACAAACATACAAAAAATATTTCCTCTTTTTTTTCAAAATTTAATGTGGGTTCAAACCCAAAAATAGATAGATAGACAAAAAGGGCAAGAAATATTATGTGTACGTAGGTATGTTGTTCTGGTATGTCGCATAGCGAAAATCATAAAAAGATTTTCTCAAACATTCCTCAAAACGTTTGCATGGCAGTAGCAGAATAAAAGCTTTCGCCGAAAAGACTCAAAAACTGCTGATTGTAATGAGATCTTATTAAAAGAAAACAACAAATTATCTCCAAATTTGAATTCATTTTGTTGTATAAATAATATAATTTAGATAATTTAATTCGATTGGATCTACGAAAAAATCATTTTATTTAATTAAAAAAAGCCAGTATTACGTGGTAAGGAAAATTTAAGTCGTTAATAAGTTTTAACATTTTTGGGATCAGCATTCGGGTATATAATTTTGAGAACATCTTCCGAACAAAGTTTATTGCCGATCGGATTTTCCTGTAGCAGAGTATACTTTTTTCCATTGAATTCTGTATTCACAAAGGCTGAAAATGGTGTAGATGCTAAGGGAACTTGTTCCCCTGATCCAATCAAAGTGCTTCGTGACACGATCAATGTACTTCCATTAGGTAAATCTTCCAGGGAAGATAAGACTTTTCCATTAAGGATGAAAACTAGGTTGATGCCGTAAAGTCCAAAGATGACTTCAACTTCGTTTCGGAGTTCATCCAGTGTGATTTTCTCTCCATTTGGTTTTTTCGTAATAAGAGTTGCTTTCCTACTGTTGGAAAATCGCGGCTCAACTGAATCGCTTAGCAATATATTCACCCAAGGCGATTCAGGTAGCTTCACTGATTCCGTAGAACATATTGTTATACTTAGCTGAACACCTTTTACATCAAAAACTTCAGATGCGATAACCTGTTTACTTCCAGCTTCAGAATCGTTGTATGGCAAAAACTTTGACTTAACACTTGATTCAATGGTTTCGGCATACTTAAGAGCTGTTTGCGCAATTTGAGAATCAAGTTGGCTGACAGTATAATAAATAACCACAGAATCGGTGGGAATAAGTTGTGCTTTCTTCTTAAGTTTCTGAATGCGATTGATGATTTCTCTTGTAAGGCCTTCCTCGACCAGTTCTTCACTTGGAGCCATATCCATCAAAACGAGTACGTCGTTATCACTGTGTGCCTCAAAGTTTGTTCCTTCCTGCGAAGCAATACAGAAAATAATGCGCACCTCCGAGAGTTCAATCTCATGGCCCATAATTTTAAATACACCAGCCGATAAATGATTCTGAATTTCGTCATTACTAAGTTGCTTGATAGCTGACATGACCGCCTTAAAATCACCTTTCAACCGTTGACCTAGCTGCTTGTGATCAGGCTCAGCGCGTAGAGTTATTCCATATTTTTCCTTATCCGAACTGAGCTCCAATTTGCGCACATTCAACTCACTCATTATGTACTCTTGAAGGCTTTCGATGTCTTTTAAGTACTCATTGTTTTTATGAATGACAATCAAATCCGAAACTGGATACTTAACTGGCAGCAATCGGCGATCTCGCATCACTCGTCCTAGTTCAACAACGGTCTGCATTCGTGCCACTGCCACTTCAATTTTACTTTGCATAAATGAGAAATTAGCCTGAGGAATCATTTGGAAATGCACAGATCCTTCCAATTTTTTCGGCAGTAAAATGTTAAGTCTCTGGAATATGTACTCCGATAGGAATGGAGTAAATGGAGCCATCATAATGACCATGGAAAACAGAACGTCAAACAAGGTGTTTAGTGACTGCAAACATAGGTTGACACCTTGTTCGCCCTTTATACGACGACGATTCAATCTCACGTACCAGTTTGTAAGATGGTCGATGAACTTTGTCAGCCGCGGAACAACCGTGTACAAACGATATGCCTTCATCTCTTTTGTAAAGAACTCAACAAGCGATTCTTTACAAGATAGGATCCAAACATCCATTACATTTTCTTTCTCTTGGTCACCTACCAGCCGCGTTGAATCGAACACGAAGTGTATGTTTTCTTCCTTTTCTAAACGACATACATTTTGTAGTAGGAATCTGTATGCGTTGTACCACGGAAGGAACACGTCTTTGATAACATCACGAACACCTTCTTCCTTGAATCGTAGGTTCTCTGCGCGAACGACAGGCGAGTTGATCAAATATAGCCTCAAAGCATCAGCTCCATACTTTGTCACAACATCCATCGGGTCAGGATAGTTCTTCTTACGCTTTGACATCTTTTGGCCATCAGAAGCAAGAACCAAGCCGTTTGCGATAAGATTTTTAAAGGGAGGTTTGTTAAAAAGTGCGGTCGAAATTACCAACAGAGTATAAAACCAGCCGCGTGTTTGGTCAATTCCTTCAGCAATAAAGTCAGCTGGGAAATTGTTCATGAAATCTTTTTCATTTTCAAAAGGAAAGTGCTGCTGTGCAAAAGGCATGGAGCCTGACTCAAACCAACAATCGAAGACAGGTTTGATTCTTCGTAAAGGAGGGTTTCCTGGAATTGCGGAGGGAATTTCGATATGGTCTATGTTCTCTCTATGTAAATCAGTGACTTTTTGGCCAGACAGAGTCTCCAATTGTTTGATGCTACCAATACAAACAACTTCCTTCTTATCAGGCGACATCCAGATTGGCATTGGTGTTCCCCAGTACCGATTTCGGCTCACCTGAAATTATTACATGTTGTTATTAGAAGAAAAAACTACAGATAACATTCAACTTACAGCCCAGTCACGAGCGTCTTTAAGCCAGTTCCCAAATCTCTTTTCCTTAACAAACTCGGGGACCCAGTAGGTTTTGGAGCTGCAAGCTTGAAGTTTCTCCGTCATGTGTTCCACTCGAATGAACCAAGAAGGAACAGCTTTATAGATCAGTGGAGTATCTGATCGCCAGCAAAATGGATAACTATGCTTTATCTGCCCCAAAGAAACCAAGTTACCGGATTCCTTAAGTTTTGATATGATGTTCTTATCGGCGTCCTTCACGTATTGGCCAGCAAAGTCCGTAACTTGATCTGTGAATCGGCCAGAGTCATCAAGAGGACAGATGACAGGACTGGTCTTAGTTATTAGTCCGCCTTTCATGCAGACGCGGAAATCGTCTTCACCAAAGTAAGGTGCATTGTGAACGATTCCAGTACCAGAGTCGTCCGTAACGTAATCATCATTAAGAACGCAAAATGCATTCACTGCTTTGCCAATTTTTTCAAAATATGAAAACAATGGTTTGTATTTCAATCCAGCACACTGACTGCCTTTGAACTTTTTCAGAACTTCATATTCATTTGGAGTTTTATACACGTAGCTGAGTCGTGATTCGGCCAGGATGAAATTCCGCCCGGACTTGATATCCAGCACTTCAACATAATCCATACCAGCGTTCATGCAAACCGCGTAGTTAGAAGGCAATGTCCAAGGTGTCGTTGTCCAAATAAGAAAGTATGTATTTTTTCGGCTTTCCAATTCAAGAGCCACAGTTACGCATGGATCAACAACATCTTTGTAATTTTGACCTGATTCGAAATTCGAAAGGGGTGTTGTACACGCCGTTGAGTATGGCATGACCTTGACGCCTTCATAAACAAGTCCCTTCTGGAATAGTTCATTGAATACCCACCAAATAGTTTCCATGTACCATGGATAAAGCGTTTTGTAGTCATTCTTGAAATCGATCCAGCGTCCCATTCGTGAAACTACCTCCTCCCAGTTTTTAGCATATTTCATCACAATTTTGCGACATTCATTGTTGTACGCTGCAATACCAATCTTTTCAACATCTTGAGGACCCGTGATACCCAAATCCTTGTCGATTTCGTATTCAACGGGTAGTCCGTGACAATCCCAGCCAAATCTACGTTCAACATGGTATCCTTTTTGATAGGCATATCTTGTAACAATATCTTTTATGGTACCGGCTAAAATGTGGCCATAATGCGGCAAACCAGTTGCAAAGGGAGGTCCATCGTAGAAAGTATACCTAGGAATTTATGGATTCATATACGACTAGACTGTGAAACTATCAAACAAACCTCGGTTTCCCTTTGGACAACTTCATACAGTTTTCAAAAATATTATTTTCACTCCAGTACTGTAATACTCGAGTCTCCTCAAGAGGGAAATTTATCGTCTCCGGAATACGGTTTATATCTTTTCGCTCGATTTTTTCCATTTTGAGATTAAACTAAAATCAGACAGGGATACGAATTTGCACACTCAGCTTTAGCTATTTGGTACGGTAACTGTGTAAATGTAAATTAAACTATTTGACTATTTAAAGGTGATGAAACTTTTCGTTCTGCTCATCCAGTTGACACAAAAACGTGGCTGTGTTCAACTGACAGAACAATTTTTTTTATTTATTTATTTTGACATTTAGGGCTGTTCAGACTATACAATTAGTTGTACAGACTTCGTTTGACGGATGTTGGATGGTCGGGTGTATTTGCGGTCAGGCTTATCAAATTGATAGAGAGGGAAGACACGTCTAGACACGTCTTCATACTTGTCAGATTTACAGATATCGAAACCAAGTTGAAATTCGAAAATAATGCGGTGTTAGCTATTTTACTTACAAAACTATCATGCCTATTATGGAATTCGCAGGATTTTACTCCCGGGGAGTTGACAGGATTCGCGGTAGATTCGTGTTCTCCTTATTTGGTATTAGTGAATTCGACGAATGAGCTGTATTATCAATACCAGAACTACCTTATTGTTTTTCACTGTTTTTGTCTTAGATGAATAAAGAAAAGGTTGTTGTCCTCTCTGGTTCTACTCTGTGCTGCTGTCATGTATGTTGACAAAACGAAAAAATTCATTTAACTTGGTACGCAAACAAATTTGAAACTAAAATAAAGCAAGTTTCAGTTTAAAGTTAAAAGTGATATTTATAGTGGACTCAAATGCATATTATTATGATGTAAGAGAAAACTCATCGAATAGAATTACGCTACCAAAATTAGAGTATTTTGAATGTTTCGGTTGAGAGCCTACATTCAAATAAAATACTCATTAGATTGCATACAAATCGTAATTTTTTTTTTATATACTGTTTTCCATTAGGAAATCTGCATAAATGCTATTGAGAAGTGATGTTTGCAGCAAAATTGTTGCTGCTCCGAATACTGTTTTGTTAAGTTTTTTGCAACATCGGGTTCAGTTTTCATTTGCTCAACTATTTTACGAAATTGTTCCCCATTTAAGGTCCGCTTTCTTAAAAAGAAGTAAAATAAGACTAACATATAAATTTAAACTAACATATTTGCACTTTCCATGTTTTGTTTGTTGATTTCTAGTAAGTTTATGGCCCTTATTGCGAGTGTCGTCTAACATTCGATGCGACAAGGATCGAAAGCTTCGATAAATTTTCCTTTTGGTATTGCGTATCTCTATCGACAAGGATTTCTGTTACTGTGAAAAGCGAAAGTAGTCATTGAGAATAAATCCTATAATTTGATATTTGAGTTAGTTTCAGTTATAATCGAACGCAAAAATACAGACGATAACGACCGAATTCAAAATTGAAAGTATCGAACAATAAGAATACGCAATAACGAATTTCATTTTCGACGTTCGACTATCGACAACCGTCGTTTATCGACAGCCAAACGACACTCGCAATAAGGGCCTATGTCTTTACGAATTTCGATTCGTTACAAAAATGTCGCGAATGAGAAATGGAAAAAATTATATGGAGCGCGAATGGTTTGCGAATTCACTAATACCAAATAAGTTGAACAGAAAAGTCAGTGGTGCAGGTTATGTTACCGACATTCATTCAATTCCATTCGTCGAATTCCATAATAGCAAAATTTTCGCGAATGGTTGAAACTCACGCTAAATAGCATTCGCCGGATTCCATAATAGGGGTGTATATTCAGCTAAATACGTGTATCTGAGATAGATCTCGTGTTACAAAGCAACAAAATAAGCAAATGGAAGTTGCGGGGCAAGAAAAGCAATGGTTTTAATTCGTCTACTGGTTTTGGTTATTTGTAAAAGTAATTTTTTTTTTAATTTAATTGCTCTTCCCTTTTTTACAGGTACATCACGTATGTTTTGCTGAGAGATAAATTGTTGCTTTCGACTGATAAATTTGACCATAATGCTCATACGAGCTCATAGGCGATACTCATACTGGTCGACTTGTTGAAGCAACAAATCGACCAATGTGATTACATTGTTCAACGAATCGACCGCAAGTCAATACCGACAAATTGTCGTAACAGAGAAGGAGGACAGGAAAGCAGTCGCATTAAGCCTTGCGCAAACCAACGCGGTGAGTGCGTGCGATGCGGTTGCGTTAAGTCAAGTCCATATGCATTAAGTCAAACGTCCATAAGATTACATAGGCATTTGACTTAATGCATATGGACTTGACTTACCGCAACCGCATCGCACGCAATCACCGCGTTGGTTTGCGCACTTAGTGAGTTCAGTTTATTGACTGGCATAATTTATGAAGTACAGTATAACTTATACATGATTATATATATGGAATAGAGAGAGACAGGTAGACACTCCACATCTCCCCTGTGAAAAATAATAATTCTTATTTATAGTTTTAATTCATTCTTACAGAGACGATAATGGTATGTATATGTATATACAATATACATTATACATAAGTATTGACTAAATTCAAGTATTAATTCACAAGATTAATATCAAAAATATCTATTTAAAATATTTAGTTAATTGAAGATGAAATCATCTTACTTCGAAGAATAAGTCCATCGATTGGGTTGTTTGCTGGTTCTTCCTGCTCTGGTCGTATAATGACCTGTAGATGTAGTTGTTGTAGGTAGATTTGTTGTTGTTGTTGTTGGACCAGGCAATTCGTTACCAGCATGCAACTTTATCTCCCCTTTTGAAATGTTAGCGCTTGGAGCTTGAAGCTCTCCTTCAATTATTTCTTCTGGTCTATACGGTATATCGTTTCTATGGGCATTGTTGAGATGAAACACATTTCTTCTGTACACTCCAGTGTTAGTTGTAATATAAAAGGAACGAGGGGTATCGGCCTTAGCTTGAATACGCCCCCATTGGTGGATATCCCTTATCCACACAACATCGCCAACTTTGAAATTTCTTGTATCGTAAACCCCATGTCGTTTGTTATAGCTGTTGGCCTGTTGTTGCCTCCGTTGTTCTTCCCTCTTTGTGATTTTGTCCATGTCGACTTGACTTGGCTCAAAATGATCACTTGTCATTGGGAGCATCGAACGAATTTTTCGGCCCATTAACAGTTCGGCTGGGCTTGAACCATTAGCGAGTGGTGTGGCACGGTACTCCAATAGAGCCAACTGAGGATCTTCTACGTTTTTCTTCAACAGCATCTTGACTATTTTAACCGCCGACTCAATGAACCCATTGCTTTGAGCAAAACGAGGGCTGGATGTGATGTGCTTGAATCCCCAGGATTGAGCGAATTGACGAAACTCTGAAGAATGAACTGTGGCGAACTGTGGTCCATTGTCAGTTCTGACTATTTCCGGTATGCCAAACCTGGCGAAAATCGATTTTAAGTGTTTGATAATACATCTTGATGTCTGGTTTTCCAATTGAACTATCTCCGGAAATCTGGAAAAGTAATCACTTATTATTAAAAATGTTTTACCATAACAAACGCAAAGGTCCATTGCTATTGTGTGCCAAGGACGCTCAGGCAATGTGGAACTTATGAGCGGCTCGTGTCTTGGGATCAGATATTGAAGACAGGTGGTACAACTTCGAACAAATTCTTCCATTTCCTTTGAAGACCCAGGCCACCAAACCGACTGCCGCATTCTGCTTTTGCATTTAACGATGCCCAAGTGTCCAGTATGCATTGTTGCTAGCATCTCCTTACGTATAACCGGTGGGATGACTAATCGATTCCCGTGCATCAGGAGTTGGCCATTAATGGATAAATAATGGCGATCATTATAGTATAGTCTTCCTTCTGCGATTATTTTTGAACGATCTGGCCATCCATTTTGGCAGAATCCCATAATTTCTTTGATAACCGGGTCATCTTGCTGTGCCTTTCGAATACTATTTAATTTGTCGGTAGATGCAGGTAGTTCTTCGATGATGCTGTTGACAAAGGTTTCGATTTCTTCGTCATCATTTTGTCCTATTTCTTGCATAGGATTTCGAGACAATGTATCCGCTGCTACTAGATCCTTACCGGGTGTATAAATAATGCTGAAGGTTAGGCCCATCATCTTCATACGAAATCTTTGGATTCTTAGTGTTAAGTCATCGAGGTTTTTGGTCGTAAAGATTGGAATCAACGGCTTGTGATCTGTTTCAATAGTAAAGTGAATTCCAACGATGTAATCCCGAAATTTCTCGCATGCCCACTTGATGCCTAACGCCTCCTTTTCAATTTGGGCATATTTTTTTTCGCTTTCGGACATGGTTCGAGAGGCGTATGCTACGGGCTTGAGAATGCCATCCACATCTGTCTGGAGAAGGACAGCTCCAAGTCCGTAAGATGATGCATCAGACGACACCATGGTTTTGTGTGTCGGATCGTACGCCTTCAGCACTGGAGCAGAAATAAGTGCTCGCTTCAGCTGGATAAAAGCCTCCTCTTGCATCGGCGTCCAAAGGAAATCTATTTGGGACTTTAAAAGCTCATTTAATGGGTGGCATACTGAGGAAAGGTAAGGAACGAACTTACCCAGGTAATTGACCATTCCGAGAAATTGACGTAGTTCTCTTATATTTCGGGGTTGTGGATATTCTTTAATTGCCTGGATTTTCGATGGACAAGGGTGAATGCCTTTTTCGTCAATTTTGTGTCCAAGAAATGTAATAGTTTTGACGCCTATCTGACATTTCGATTTGTTTAATGTGACTCCACTTTGTTCCAGCTTCTTGAGTACAGCACGCAAGTTCAGATCATGCTCTTGTATGTCTTTTCCTTTTACCAACATGTCATCCATTTGGCAGATAACTCCATCACATCCTTCAAGAATACGCTGCATTTCCCTCTGGAACAACTCCGGAGCGGTGCAAATGCCGAAGGGAAGCCTTTGGAAGCAGAACCTTCCAAATGGAGTGAGAAACGTTGTAAGATGCTGTGATTTAGGTGATAGTTTTATCTGCCAGAATCCGTAGTTTGCGTCCAATTTGGTGAAATATTTAGCGCCTTCTAGTTGTGCCAGTGAATGATCAGAGACCGGCATCGGATGGATATCCCGTTGAATTGCTATATTGAGCTTGCCAAGATCAACACAAGGACGAATGTCGCCATCAGGTTTATTGACAATGACCATTGGAGCGCACCATTCAGTCGGTTCATCGACCCTCCTTATCACTTTTAACTGAAGCATTTCATCAAGTTTTGCCTTGAGTTTTGCTTTTAAGGGTATAGGTACACGTCTTGCAGTAGCGATTGCATATGGTTTCGCGTTCGATTGTAATTTAATTTCGTATTCAGTGTCAAGACAACCTAGTTTCCTAAATAGCTTGGGATATTCCAATTTGATATTGACCAATGATTTTTCATTGGTTCGAACATAAGGAGTATTTAAAGCGTTTACTCGTTCTATAATTTTTAAATTTTTACAAGATTTTAAACTCAAAAGTGGTGATTTTAAATTATTTACTATGTAAACATCGGACTTACAGCTATGATTGCCATAAGTTAATTCACAATTCAATACACCTGCTACATCAAGTCTTTCGCCAGATGGGCCACACAACAATTTATCAGATGAATTTATTTTCGCGTGACAAAATTTTGTTTTAAAATATTGTAGTGGCAAGACGTCAACCGGTGATCCTGTATCCAACATGAAAGTTATCTGTTTTCTGTTCACAGTTATGTCCGCTGTCCACCTTTCAACCTCAGAATTTTTGCCTACCACCGTTCCAATAAACAACGGTTCTTCTTCTTCTTCTACGTGAAATATTTTATCGCTGTTCTTAGATTTTTGTCTGCATACACTACTGAAATGATTCCACTTTCTGCACAAACGGCATTGTTTGCCATTTGCGGGGCATTTTTGTTTCCCATGTTTCCCCTGCGCCCCACACCATTGACATTGACCATCTCTTTGCTTCATATCATCATTTCTTTGCTTTGTTGGTTCTCCTTTATTTTTGAAAGAGCTTTGTGTGGGTGCTGATGGTTTCTGTTTGTGCGAATGAGAGCGAATGCTATTAACCGTGCCTGTGCTGGTAGTTGCAGTTGACAGATCTACTTGTTGTCTTCTAACTGCATCGTGCTGTCTGACTGTTTGTATAGCCTTTTCTAGCGTTAATTCCGATTCTAACTGCAGCCTCTCTGATAACCGTCTGTCTCGTACCCCAACGACCAACCGATCCCGTAACATTTCGTCGCGCAGCGCAGCATAATTGCAATTCTCTGAAAGCAAGTAAAGTGCCGTAATGAAATCTTCGATGCTTTCTCCCTCTAACTGGCTTCGAGAATTGAACTTTGCCCGTTCGTAGATCACGTTATGCTTTATAACAAAGAATTTTTCAAATGCGTTTAACACCGGCATAAACTTCTTTTCATCAGCTGAACTTAGCTTGAACGAAAGAAAAATGTCATCTGCCTGATCGCCCATAAGGTACACGAGGGTGTTCACTTGCTCCACTTCGTTTCTTTTATCTAGCCCCGAAGCTATTCTAAAGCGATCAAATCGACGTCTCCATCGTGGCCAATCTGTTGGACTAAAGGAAAAATGCTCCGGCGCTTGAACAGTAAAGTTATTACCCGACAAATGTTGCATTACAGCTTGAGCGGGTGGATCTTCATTCACCATTTATTATTTTTTTTTTTTCTTAGCGAACGACCGATTATTTAATTTAATACTTCCTATTTCGACACCGCTGCCACCATGTAGTGTTCGCACTTAGTGAGTTCAGTTTATTGACTGGCATAATTTATGAAGTACAGTATAACTTATACATGATTATATATATGGAATAGAGAGAGACAGGTAGACACTCCACACTTTAATTCGCACGAAGTTTCAACAAATCGACCAATGTAAACTACGTCATAAGCCCTGTTCACACTGTACAATTAGCTGGACAGACTTAGGCTTGACCTTCATACGACCGCTTGTCCAACTTGTTGGATGGTTTTCAAAAATTTTTGAAAATCTAGAAGTTGGATGGAGTGGAAGGGTATGTGACATAAAGTTGGACGACAAGCTTGATAAGTGTGAACGCAAACTACATCAGACCATCCAACTTCCATCAAACCAGAGATAAGAAATTAATTAGATGGCAATCCTTTACTTCTCTTGCCCCGCAACAACCATTTGTTTACATTGTTGTTTTTGTAATCTCATCCTCTATCTGTGAATACGTGAAAGCTGTACTCAAAGTGGTAGTAGTGAGATTTGCTGTACTCAAAGTGGTAGTAGTTAGATTTTGTGTGTGGACTGGAAGCTGTACTCAAAGTAGTAGAGGTGATTTTCGGTAAATCAGCTTGTAGGCAGTTTCAATGTGTGTGTGAAGTTTGCCATCTAATTAATTTCTTATCTCTGCATCAAACGAAGTCTGTCCAACTAATTGTACAATGTGAACAGGGCTATACTGACCTGAACAATCTGAACATTAAAGAGTGTAAGCTAGCCCTTAAGCTACTTTTTCATTATTACATGGATCTGGTTGCACTGAAATTTCAAACAAAACGCAAATAACTTCACTTGTATTTATAACTTTTGACAGACAATCCGCTTTATTTTAGCATTTTTCATTTACCGAATTTTTTAACGCAAATCAAAACAAGTGTTCTAATTTCTATTTTTCTGAATACTAAATCGAAAATATTATTAATCATGGTCGAACCCAAGAGTGCAAAAGCAAAAAGTACAGATAAAACATTCCCATTAAGCCGTATCAGAACAATCATGAAGAGCTCCGTGGACACAGGAAACATAAGCAACGAAGTACTCTTCGTAGTTGAAAAGGCTGCTGTTAGTTAATCTATTTTTTATTTTCGTTCTTACAACTAAATAATCTAAAATTTGTATCTTCTCTAGGGCATGTTCATTCAACACCTTGCCAAAAGCGCATACAAAAATTGCAAACAAGGCAATACACTGCAGTATGAACATCTGTCGTCATTTGCCAGCAAAGACGATTCTCTGGAGTTTTTGTTGCAAATTATACCAGAAAAAATTACAGTGCGTGAATTTAAGGAAATACTCGCTGAAGAAAAAGAAAGCGACGAGTCCACATCGGAAAGTGAAGAAGAATCTCCGCCGGCGCCGAAGAAAAAAACTCCCAGCAAGAAATAGATTGTAGAAGATAATTTGTTTGTCATTTAAGATAGAAATAGGTATCTACAACCCGAATAAACTTTGAACAAAAACTGAAAGACTAGTAGTTTTTATTCAAGAAAATATTCGTTCCTTCCATCTTTTTTTATTTGCGTATTCGCGTAAACTAATGCGTGAGCTACACACGTTGTATTTCTGTTCAGGAACAAATTCATCAATTAGACTGCGCATTTGGTCAGTCGGTGCATGTAGCTTAATTCCAATGTCATTCTATTTTATAATTATTCAAGTTTGCATTCTTGATGCAAGTCTTAAAACTAACTCACGAAAGTTAGGAATTTACAACACTGATCTGGATAATGTAAAGCAAACAATATTCTTCCTCATAAATGGGGTGGTCGATTAGAAAGAAAACATATTTATATACTGAAAAGAGTACAACCACAAAATTCTTTTTTTTAAACGTACTACTGAAAAGCTAGCATTCCAAATAGGGTGCTACTTAAACACCCACAGCTTTTCTGTTCAAGTTTTCCAAAAAGGTTCAAGTATTTGCTATTGTTTTTGTTTTGGTCGTTTTCTCTTTCTCTTCATGGCAACTGTCAAGCTTTCTACGAACGGTGTTTACGTCATGCTGACAAGTTGGCGAAGATTTTCCACGGTGGACCTCTGCTTCTTTTGTGTTTCAACCGAAATCTACAGTTTTTCTTTGAACAAATTCAGTTTTTTTTTTTATAATAAAATATACCTACATTTTTTTTTACAACAACGTTGAGCTGCTCCATCATTAGCAACCGCCGAACTGGACTATGGATTGGATAGTTATTTGGTCTTAAAGTTTATTGAGCACCTAAATTCATTTGCGAACCGATGTTTCAGTGTTTTGGCCAACACTTCATATCCGCGCAACAGGAATCGAAATAAAATATAAAACTTTTATTTTTGTTGCACAAAATCTGTATATCATTGTTATTGCTTTTATTTTATTGCAAACGTACGCCACAAGTCTTTCGAAAAAGAAAAAGAAACGACGCACAACATAGCTACAGAATGCCTGGCGAGAGCGGCGATAGGGCAGGCTATCGACGTGCCGAAGTCGATTGGAATCGGTAAGTTCAAGTTATTATAATCTTATATGTATGTACAAGTCAATAATAGAACATGCCATGAACGGCCAAAGACGAGCCGCATTGAGTCATAGTTATTCAATGAAATGTGTATCAGGAAGATGCATTCAGAGATACGTTCAAGTATTCTGAGGGCATCCCCACTTAATTATTTGGAAAGTTTGATCGATATTTAATCAATTACTATTTATACACGTGTGCACCTACATCAAAAATGATAAAAATATTCGTGACTTCTTATCTGTAACTAAACACAACAAAGCGTTTAGTATTAATGATCTGCAAAAGGAAGCAGACACGCAAGTAAAAGTAGAAAATTCAAAGCATAAAAAAAAAGTTTAAAGAAGCTTTACTTGAATAGTGCCTAGTTTATATCCGCACTTTAAAAATAAGTAATCTCGCGGCGACCTAGTCCATTTGTGGTGCAGGTCAATCATTCGATGTTTGAAGTGACAATCTTATAGATGGGTATGGTATGATTTTATATTTGAAACGGTCATTTCACTGCTAAAATATCAAGTAGTGAGGTACAAGCTGAATAATCGGTTTCTTGTGTGTGTAGATTTTAGAGCCCGCCCACATACACTGCGGTAGGAGCAGCAAAATCAAAACAAAATTGAAAGCTTTGCTGCGGAGCGATTACGCTTAGTTTCCAATTTTGTTCCAATTTCGAAGCTCTTTCGCTTTGCCACTTGGCCCTTAAATCGAGAACTATGTGTTCTGGCCACAGCCAATAATTCTGAACTCATTCTTTTCGATATTTCGATTTCGAGGAACTTAATTTACTCCTTTAGTGGGTAGTTTAGAGTGTTGAAAATTATTTAACTTTTTTAGAGACATACAAGCAGTTAAATTTTTTTTTTTAATTATAGTTACGGTCTGGGTGACGACGGTGAGCCAAACTTTCGCCAAAGGTCCAATACTGGAGGTTTTGTAGACCTTGGAAATGAGTACACATACGCAGCTGGCGGCCATCATGCGTCTGGAGCAAATGAAATATTCGCCGGCGAACAGGGTGACAAACCATGGTAAGAAACTGTTCAATCTTTTTTTGTCTAGAGATTTATTTTCTATTTTCCAGGTGGCGAACTAACTTCTTTATCTCACAACCAGTATTATTCGGAGTTTGGGATGGTGTGTTCACATCCTGTCTGATCAATGTATTCGGTGTTATTGTATTCCTCCGATCAGGATGGATAGTTGCTCAAGCTGGCATCATAAATGCTGTCCTTATTATTTTTTGTACAGTTGTGATTGCACTCATATCAGTGTTGTCGGCAGTTGGCATTTGTGAACGATGCCGAGTAGAGAGTGGAGGTGTTTACTTCCTGATTGCTCACACTTTGGGTTCACGATTCGGTGGCTCATTGGGTCTGCTTTATTGTTTCGGACAAGCTGTGGGTTGTGCATTGAACGTGTTGGGTTTTGGTGAATCTATGGCTGGACTGGTTGGCTTGGAAGGTAACACTTGGGCTATTCGAGGCTTTGCTGCGGCGGCAGTTCTTTTACTGGGTGTCATAAATGTGGCCGGTGTAAAATGGGTTATTAAGCTGCAGTTTGCATTGCTAATGGTTCTGTTGTTCTCGGCGTTGGATTTTATGGTCGGAAGTTTTACCGGAGAAGACAAAGGTGTGTAATAACAAAGTTGCCTGTGAAATGTGCAGATCTTTAATGTTATTTTCAGCTAATGGATTTGATGGATGGGTGAGCAGTAATTTTGTTGATAATCTATGGCAAAAGTACGATGACGGGTACTCTTGGTTCCGTGTGTTTGGTGTTTTCTTCCCCACTGTAACTGGAATACTGTCCGGTATAAATATGAGTGGCGATCTGCGGGCTCCTTCAACCGATATTCCCAATGGTACTCTAGCCGCTTTTGGTACTTCGTAAGTCAGAAATTGAAGTCTCAAAAAGAGTTTTAGTAAAAGATTATTTGTTTGAAATAGAACATTCCTGTACATGGTATTTGCGCTGTTCCTAGGGTCCACGTGCAGCCGTGAAACTCTGCGTACTGATTTTATGATTTCCGTCAAAGTGTCAGCCATACAATTCCTCTTACTCGCCGGAATCTATGTCTCGAGTATGTCTTCATGTCTGGGGGCCATGTATGGAACGCCTAGAGTTCTTCAAAGCATAGCAAAAGAGAATGTCATTCCAGGAATCGATGTTCTTGGCCAAGGGGTGAGTAAATAACAATTTTTGAAGCAATTTGTGATGATTTTCTATTTTGCAGCGTGGTCCCAATAAAGTTCCACTTTACTCGATGGCTGTCGTTGCTGCTATAACCATCACATTCATTATGGTCGGTGATATTAATTTCCTTGCTCCCATCGTAACAATGCCTTTCCTAATGACCTATGCTTGCATTGACTACTCATACTTTGCTCTGGCGCAAACCTTTGACATTCAAGAGCAACGTGAGGAGAGATTCCGTATTCAGGCATCTAGTCCATCGTATGAAACACGCCGCTATGGTGCTGTCCAGGGTGAAAATGATTTGGATCTTCTGTTTCCCGACCGCGTCCGTCATAAGAACTTGCAAGTAAGTTTGTCAACCTTTGTCACTTCCATTGTTATTTGACAAGAATATAAATTGTTTTGTAGAGTCCTTCGACGTCGCAGCAAAATTCACCGCATCATGTGCCTTTTACAACTGCAACAACAACATCAACAAACAATGAGACTGATAGAAACAATACAAATCAAGTAGATTTAGGCAGTAGCACAAATCACAGCCCCGGCAGCAGCACTGATGAAGTTATTTTCCGCAATAATGGAACAAATAGTACAAATATATCTGGTCTTGATGGAGTCGACATTGAAGAAGACGAAGAACCAATTGCACCAATCCATCCGCCCATTCATTCAAAAACGAAGAATTGGTACTCGGGGTATTGCAATAGATGGGCATCTTTGTTGGGAGTGAGTAAAATAAGCGGAAAATTATTTGAGTTCTGTGTGATGCAATGCGTTGTATTTCTAGGCTTTGACAAAACTGATTGTAATGCTTCTTGTTAACTGGTACTATGCATTGACATGCTTTGTCGTTGTGTTTTTCGTTTGGTTTTATGTGGGAACAGCTAATCCAGCGGTCAAGCCAGGCCTAACAGCTGAGTTTAATTTGTTCGGGTGGCTGAAGAGTGTAATATTTAGGTGTTTTGGGTGAGTATCAATGCATCAGAGTCTGGTAATTTAAATATTTTTGTTTTTTTATTTCTAACAGAAAACGAATACACGGGTATGAACATATAGTTGTGACACCCTCTTGTCCAGGTGTTGGCCTTTCGCCAGAGCAATTGAATGACGAAAACGAAGACTTCTCTCAGCGAAGGAGATATCATCATTCTTCGCTTGTTGAAGGTCATTTAGTTGATGATATTTAATCAAAAATAAAAATGTCCAAAAATTAATCACACAAAGTGTGCAACAGCAAAGGACCATACCTTAAATTAACACAAAAAGATAATAATAGATTTAGAATTATAAACAAAGTGTAACTAAAAGCAAACAAAATGTTTTAGCATTTCTTCTATACGTATGAATAAGCCTTTTTACAAAATGTACTCTTAAATGTAATTTTTTTTTATAAATATAACGTACGTTTCTGTTTAAAATATTGTATAGGCTTAGTTTGTAAAACAAAATTTGCATTTTTTTTTTAAATTTAATATAAAAGGACTAACATTTATTATATATACAAAAAGTTATTCGTTGTAGCTATATATTGTACTGAATATTTATTTATATTTACAACTTTATAAGTGAATAAACACACAAAGAATTTGTATATTAAAAAAAAAAAACAAAACAAAAACTAACAAACAAAACGGATTTAACAAAGCTATAACCATAAAAATAAAATGTGCATACAAATTAAAAACAAACATATATATTTAAAATACTATTGTACAAATTGTTGTTTTTAATTGAGTTTTCCATTGAAGAATTCGTGGCACGATCATAACCATGACTCGGTTTCCTTTGAATTTACTTGGCAAGAAGGTGAATTTTTCATGAGAGTGGCTATTATTCCATTTGGTTTTTGCCTCTTTCGTTTTTGTGCAGAAATTGCAACAGTAAAATTGTAATTGGAAACCAGATCAAGATGTTGGCAGAAATTTCCAGAGAAACTGTATTCGTAAGATGGGAATTCGTAAATATTAAGAAGTATTTCCTAGGGTTCTTCTTCTTTTCTTAAATCTTTTGACGTTAGGAGTATCGTCTTCATGAAAGGAACACATCCCTCAAAATTATCTGTCTAACGTTAGTGATCCGTGATCAGAAACCATTGGAAAGCTTCCTGGTTTTGGGTTGTCCCATGCCTGAGGGTAACCAAATGCAGATGTTGCATTAATTTGTACCAGAAGTCTGTCTTTTTTTTCTTCTCAAATCTGTCGGAACGTTATATGATCTCTCGTTTGAACATGACAATACCAAATGAATAAAATAAATAAGTAAGGTGGCGCATCAGAGCGAGGAGCCCCAGGGCCTAGCACATTTCTCACAGCCATGTCTTGTGAGGGAATGGAGGGGACCAAGAGTTTTCTTCCGGTTCCGAACGGCTTATCGAGAAATCGCTTTTCATGGCAACGAATTTATTAACGGAGGACTTGCCAATTCTTCACGAAAGGAGATACCCGTGGAAAAACATTTTTGCCTTTGTTGGGATTCGAACCACGAACCTGTGGGTTAACAGGTAAACATGCTAACTATCACGCCACGGGTACCACCACCTGAGCCAAGATGATATATTCGACTTGAAGGTTTCATCGTTGATCAATCGCATATAGGCCTCTGAAAGTCTTCGTTGTTTGAAGGCCACTTAAATTAGATTTCGTGGACATCGATTGAATACATTTTTTAGGTAAACCAGCACAACATGCAAATCCTCTAAACAATTACGATATGTTTCTGTTATACTTCGGATCTCATTTGTTGTTGACTTGACTGCGACAAGCTTGAATTGGTTATCAGATAATTTCATTATATTTAGCAGTCGGCTACCAAACACCCACTCAATGATTTTCAAAGTGCTCGACATCAACCCGATCGAACGGTAGTTTTTTTTTTTATAATTTGCGCGCATTCAAGGGGTTGTGAGTTGTGACTACCCTTAACATGTTAAGTAACACAGTACGAGCGTTAGGAAAAATGAAGACAGTTTAAAAGGAGATACCGATGCACATTAGTTTTAAATTTCTGAAGATTGTAATGAGAGGGAAAAATAGAGCTGGGCAATACATTTCACATTCGAGTGGTACGGCTGTAGAAGGAATCTCTGTATTTAACAGTACGTCCGAAATTGGATTCAAGGGTAAACTGATGGGCATTCCTGGAAGCGCGAGTATTACGGTTGAATTGTTTAAGGGGAGGAATGCATCTGGCAATCTCATAAGAGCACTGTCTGTAAAAAAAACGATAAAATAAGGAAAGAAAGAGACATTACGACAATGTTCGAGTGTCGTGAAAGTTTCGATGATGTTCGTATCTCCAATCACTTAAAAGGCTCTTCTCTGAGCTCTGTCCAAAAGATTGAGGTGGGTTGATGGAGATGGGAATTATACTCCATCTTATCCATCTTAGGACGAATGTACGTTTTGTAGATGACTGCCTGGTCATTGGGTGAAAAAAATTTCTTGCATCGTCGAAGAAAGCCTAAGCACTTTGCAGCGTTTTTGGCGATTTCAAGTATATGGTTATTCCACAAGAGGTGGTTGGTAATGCACATAACGAGGATTGAAAGCTGATCTGTTACAACAATGCAAGAGCCACTCATGGATAGTTCAGTTATCTTAATTTCGTGTATTATCCTTTCCTCAGTACATTGATAAAATCATTGTATATAAAAACTACAATAAGTTCAAAACGCGATTTAACAATGTTATAAACCAAAGGAACGCGGTAGCGCAGCATTCGCTTTTCTGCACACAATAGGTTTGTTCGTTAAAGCCCTAGGGTCGGCACAAAGCGTTTTTTGAGCCCTAGGGTTGACCTAGGTTTTCCCTCAACTCGCCCTAGGTTTTTGCCGCCCACAAACTTCAAGTAAATTGTGAAATTTTACTCAAAATGCATAATCTAGGAAACGTACTCACATTCAATTTGGGTAGCATATTCACTAGGTTCGTTCCTTCGCCCTGGGTTTGAATTAGGGCGCCAGAAAGTTTTTTTTTTTTAAACCCCAACTCGCCCTGAATGTAAGACTGTGCGTTTTTTGAGTCCTGAGTTTTCCCTGAACTCAGCCTTAAATAGCACTAGGTTGTATTTGGGGCGAGTTCTAGAAACGAACAAGGCTGTAAAATGGCAGTTTTCTTCTACTGAGAAACATACACTGCCAACCACTAGGATGAGGCCACAAATTTTGCAATCGTTTTTCGCTTTTTATAACTGTTGGGAGTTTTGTACCCGGAAAAGTTTATTACAAGTTCAGGTACGTATTTTCCCATAACAAATTCATAAAATTAAAGGTTTTATTCGAAACGACCGTTGGAATTTCCCAAAATCAATTAATAAACTACTGAAAAAAAGGTATAAAAAGGTGCTCCACTAGGATGAGGCCACATGCAAAATTTTAGAAAAAAAAACAAAAAAAAAAATGAGTGAAATGTTTACATTTTATGGTTTAATAATATTTATTAATAACGGTTTTTTACATTAGTAATGAGTATGTCCGCCATTTTTGGATATAACCTCAATTAGACGGTTTGGAATAGAATCATACAGTTTTTTTTGAATTAATCATATGAAATTTGGGCCCGGGCACTACGAAAAGCATCAATTAAGGTCTCCCTGTCTTCAAATTGTCTGCCACCTTCATAAACTTTACGAGATAGCCATGGCCAAACGTTTTCAATAATGTTTAAGTCCGGTGAATATGGCGGCCATGACAAAAGTTCCACGTCTTCTGATTGAATCCAGCTTCTGACAACCCTGCTAGTGTGGATTGGGGGATTGTCTTGTTGAAAATCCAAGTCAGAGGTCCAAAAATGTTTTTCATTTTTGGCAATGACCGTTCCAGCAAACATTTGTAGCTATTTTCGTTCATTGTTGTGGACAAAAACTCCAACTCCAATTCTACTATTCGTGCCATAGTAGGTAATAGCTCCCCACACCAATACACCTGCAGTTGTATTTATAATCCCATTCCAAAGTATGTCTAACTTTGGACAGCTCTTAAAACAGTGTCCAACTCCAAATCGTATTTATAAACACTTTCATCGCTGTCTAAGGAACGTCTAACTTTAGACACCGAAATTGGTTGTCTAAACTATGGCTAAAGTGGCGTTTGCTACAGCAAAAAACAATTTTGTTGAACATGTTATAAAACACTGTTGAGAGCTCTAAGATCGAAAAAAATAAGTAGTTTGAGGTGCAAAAATACTACTTTCAACAATTTAATTTATAAATTGCACAAATTTCATCGTTTTATGAGACTTGGAAAAGCTGTAACTCAAAGTCAAATCAGCTGCTTTTTTGGTCTGGTTCAAGTGCTACGCCACACTCTTTCAGAGCCATTTAGTTGTTGCACTCGTATATCAAAACACAAAAAATGGTACTGCACGGATACATCATGAACGCCACCAGTTAGTTTTTCATTCGAAGTTGACAGTTTGAGGGGTTGTTTAGACAACTGTTGGAATGCATTTATAAATACGAAATTGGCTAAGGGTTGTCCAACTCTTTAGACACCGTCTAGTTGGACAGTTGTCTAAATGTTCTAAGCAAAATTTTATAAATACGACTGCTGATGTACTGCAATGATGTCTTGCCAAAATAAACTCATCCTTTCTAATATCATGGAAATAAAAGTTGTAACCATTAGGGCCGCCAAGGTTAAACTTTTTTTCACCCGAAAAGACAACGCGTTTCCATTCACTGCTCCAATCAACATGCTGTCTTGCAAAGTCCATACGATGCTCCTTGTGTACTGGCTTCAAAACACGTTTCTTTTTCAGTTTCCTCCTTTGAATAGCATCACTTTTTTGTATTATTCTTCGAACCGTTGTTATGCTGGCTGAAACTCCGCTTTTGGCCCTTATCATAGTCGCTGGTAGAGTGGAATTTGAGGCAAGTCGTAGAATCAACCGATTTTCTCTTGCTGTTGTGGATTTTCCCGTGCGTCCTTTTTGATTTTTGCCAAAGTTTTATGGATCAGCAATATAATTGCTTACAACTGTCTTGCTCTTGTTAAGTCTCCCTACTATTTCAAGGCATGAGAGTCCTATTTCCTTGAAAGCATCTATTTTTGCTCTTTCTGTCGCTGTCAAAGTCTTTCCGGAACCCATGTGTGCTTCAAACTAAATAAAACGGTTATTTTTAACACTCTCTAAGATATTTTATACATGAATTCGCACATGCGAACTCCTGCACGGAAATATTCTCAATGGCCTCATCCTAGTGGAGCACCTTTTTTATACCTATTTTCAGTAGTTCATTATAATTGATCTTGGGAAATTCCAACGGTCGTTTCAAATTAGCCCTTGAATTTTATGAATTTGTTATGGGAAAATACGTATCGATTAACTGGTAATAAACTTTCCCGGGTACAAAACTTCCACCAGGTATAAAAAGCGAAAATCGATCGCAAAATGTGTGGCCTCATCCTAGTGGTTGGCAGTGTATGTGGTCTTTTCGTGGTTGAAAGTTTTTTGAAGTCAATACCCTAATTATTATTTTAATGGCAACTCGTGAGATTGTCAAAGAAACCTCTGTCAGCCTTGGGTAAAGTTAAAGGAATGAAACTAAAGCAACAAGGCTCCGGGACCTTCGGTGTGTGAAATCAATGAAGATCTGTACAGAATATCTCAGTGGTCTCGTAGGAATGGTCTCTGCCTAAACCCAAAAAAATCAAAATGTTTGGTAATTTCCAGGAAACCAGTTGATACGTCCTGTCTTCCAAACATATACTTGAATAACAGTGTTATCGATTTTGTTGATTCCGCAAGAAACCTTGGTGTTGTTTTTAATAGAACACTTTCCTGGAATGACCACATTAGGCTTACTTTGGGTAGGGTTTATGCCGGTCTACGAACTCTCTGGTCCACACATTCGGTAACACCTTTAAAAACAAGACTAATTTTAGCTAAAACGCTTATTATACCAATAATGCTTTACGGTTGCGAAATTTTTAATAACTGTGATTCTGAACATAAGCGCAAACTCATAGTAGCTTATAACAGCACAGCACGTTATATTTTTGGCATAAGAAGGCATAACCACATTTCACCTTTCTCAAAATCAATTTTTGGTCTTGACTTGGAAAATATCTTTAAAATGAAAACACTGACCTTGCTTCACAGCGTCATGCAGACGCGTCAACCAATGACACTGTTCAACAGGATCCGTTTTGCTCAATCCAGTAGATCTCTTGATCTCATACCTATCCGTTACAATTTCTTGATTTCCGAACGACAGTTTTTTGTCCACGCGTTACGTCTATGGAATTCCATTCCTCGAGTTATAAGACTTATAAGCGGCACAGCTCTGTTCAAATATAAACTAAAGCAATTCCTGATGACACCGGGACGATGACTGGATTTTGAATTTCTCTTCCTTTCCCTCCCATTACTCTTTTCCCTTTCTTATCTCCTTTTTCTTTCTTTTCTATCATTTCCTTCTTCTCTTATGTAAATATGTAAATTAAGAATTAAAACATTTACTTAAAATCAGATTAGATTTTCTAGATAATCGATGAAACTTGAAATATAGAACTAGTCTTTAAAAAATTAAGTTTTACTGTATAAAGGAAAGTTGTCAATGATTCAATGTAACATATTTCACTTAAAATTATAAATTATAATTGAACTTTAGTCGAAGCTTGCACTATTTCAAAAGATACTGTATCTTACTGTGTAAGTTATGTAATAATAAACTACTATTTGAAATTTGAAATTTGAAAATTTTCGGGAGCATGGCGTATTTTTAGCATGAACCTAGAAAAGTGAAAGAAATTTTATTGAACGAAGCTGGTCTCCATTATGAGCATTTCTGCAGTCAGTCATACGTAACTAAGCGACCAGTTTGCAGAGTTGGGTCTCAGGCATTGAAAAAGCTGTGCAAGAAGTCTCTAATAAGTCTAATATTAAAAATGAGACATCTACACTCTACAGTCTAAAAATAAAAAGGTGATCCATTCAGTTTACCCCATCTATCTAATACATATGTACATAGTTCTCTTATAAATTGACCTGGCTTACAAAATGGAATGAACACGCAACTGTGGTATCTTCATCTTCGACAAGTTGTAACTCATCTTCCTTCTCAAAAGTCGTCCCCAAAATCGATTTCAAAAACACTTTTGCAATAAAAATTATTTTCACTAGTCAGCCTCACGGAAAAGCTTTTTTTCAGTAGAAAGAACATCATAAGAAAACAAAAATTACACTTTTATAAACGTTCTTCCCCACTGAACAATCAAACTTCGATTACAACCTTGCCTCACAAAGTGAGCAGACTCATCCTCTTACCATGACAACAAAATTTGCTCTTGACCAAGTTATCTTGATTCCACTTAGTCAGTTTGCTTCATTTGAAGTGGTATTAAAAAAAGATAGAATTTTATCTAATTGTTTCCTGGAAAGGGAAATCAATGAAACTTCTTGTAAAAGAGGCCAATTTTTTATGAGATTTATTTTTCTTCGGAAAAGAGTAACACGAGACAATGCTTGAAAGGTGTTTCTCCAAGATTTGTATGAATGAGAAAGAGAAACCCCTGAAAATGGAAATCTGATGCCAAAATTGATAACGAGTAAGAAAAATAGTTTCTATTAGCAAGAAATTTGTGGGTTGAATATTGACTTCTGAAGGATGATTGAATAACTTCCCCCTAGGTGTATTTTAGGGCAAAAGATTTTGTCGTGCAACAAGTAGTTGTGTTTACTGAAAAAACTTTAAGATTGATAAAGGGGCTTTGCCATCCAATTTTGACTCTTAATTTAATTGAATATTTTGTGAGGAGGGTGGCGCAGAGGGGGGGGGGGGGTGCATTACACAATTGAAACACCACCAAAGACTCACAGGATTCTTTAATAATCCCCATAGCTAAAAGATCACAGATTTATTTGATATTATTATCTACCCCCGAGGCATCGATAAATACATAAGCCGTATCCGTATGTAGCTGACACCGTTAAGAAATGATTTTCCACAACGACTTATTGACAAAGCATATTATGTGTCAATACCCCGTAGAGATTTTCCATTCATAATCGATTTGCACAAATCGAATCAAAGCTCTTCCGTGTTACTTCTTTCCCACTCCCTTGAACCCAAACCGAAAGCCAAACCCAAACCCATCATCATTATATCTGTTTTTGGCCTATATTCAATTCATCACGTAAAAACTTCGGTATAGAATGACAGTCAGTTGGCAGGTTGTGCGAAGCGATGTCAAACTAATCAAGAAAAAGCTACACGCCCTTTTTGTATACTGATGTTATGTCTTTGGTTAATATTGCCCCCATAGTTCATCTAAGGAGGACTACCAAGTTTATTGATGTCGACTTGAACGTGACCTAAAATCAAGCAACAAGAGTAGAACTTTCTTGTTCTTGAGAGTTGGGTGTGTTTGTGCGAAAAACACCAAGGGGGTTGAACAACGAATTTGTCTTTTGGTTATAGAAACAAATAAAGTTAAACACGGAGGTCTTGTTATTTCTATTGCGTTGGCATGGGAGTTGGATCTCAGGACGAAAAGAGGAGACTTGTCCTTTTCCATTAAGGAAGTTTTTGTAACATAGCCGGTTATGGTTACGGGTGTGTTTTCGGTGTTGAACAAAACTTTGGTGTCAGATTGTTAGGGTGTGTGTTGCATGGAGTTAATAAAGATTAAAAACGACACCAAGGTCACCTGGGTGGACGACAGTAAAGTGTAAATACGATTAAATCGGTGGAGCGACTAATTGGTAGATGAGGAAACTAACTTGAGAAGATGTAAGAAGGTGGAGTCGTGCAGAATAAATAATATCAATTGCTGAAAATACTTGAAAAAGTTTCAGAATTTGGAGTAAAATATAAGAAGTACTAGGTTCGTTCGTTGAAGCCGTGATGTAGCCCTGTGGTCGCCACAAACCGTTTTTTGAAGAACATAACCAGCTAACCATCACATAGCTAACCATCACACCACATAAAGAACCTGTGGTGTGATGGTTAGCATGTCCGCCTGTTAACCCAGAGTTCGTGGTTCGAATCGAAAATTCGCAAAAATGTTTTTCTAAGGGTATCGCCTTTCGCGAGGAATTGGTAAGTCCTCCGTTAGTAAATTCATTGACATGAAAAGCGCTTTCTCGATTAGCCGTTCGAAATCGGCGGAAAAGTGTGAACAAGGCTGTCAAATGGCATGTATTTTTGTTCAAATGACAGGGATGTGTTGTGATTTTATAAAGTTCAACGAACGAACCTAATCTCTCAGCTGTACTGAATTATTCTTCACCTATACACCCTCCAGAAACTTGCATGGAGTTTCGAATTGTTGTTTATAATCGCGCTTTGATAGTAAAAAAACACGTGTCAGGTTGGGGTTGTAAGTACTACTATAGAGGCTTTCAAGTTTCCCAAGCAAGAGTTTGCCTTAATTCTCCCAAAATAA
Organism: Melanostoma scalare; assembly: GCA_949752695.1. Lineage (NCBI taxonomy): Eukaryota > Metazoa > Arthropoda > Insecta > Diptera > Syrphidae > Melanostoma > Melanostoma scalare. The sequence continues at coordinate 13,286,142 of OX456984.1, read as the reverse complement.
AATGTTACCACTCTCTTTTTGGATTTGTTAATGTTTTAAGACTGGTGATACGGCTGACATCTGAGGATACCCAAGACAGCATCTATAACCACACAGCTGAAGTCCTGGGAGTCGTACTCACATCCGTACCAGCAGCCGTATATTCTCTGTCATATTTATGTTTAATGTTTAATGTTTAATGTTTAATGTTTATTTCATCAACCAGATATATAAAATACAGGATATAATATAATCTTACAGACTAAAGAATTCTAATATGTAGCTTAGAAATAAAAAAAAAATTAAAATAGTAGAGAATACCAGTAAAAAAGAGAAAAGAAAATAAAAGCACATAACTGTGAAAAAATGAAAATTAAAAACTTAAACTTAAACCACCAGTTAGGATTTTATATAATTCAAAATGCTTTTTTTAAAAGACTCGCGACTTTGATGAGAAAAAAAATCGACATGAATACAAATTTTATTGGCTTCTCTGCAACACCGTGTTATGGGTTCATTTAAGCCATAATTTGTACGATGATGAGGAATATTAAAAAGAAAGCTTGAACGCAGCGGTCTATACGGAGCATATACATTTACCAAGGACAATAGCATAGGACAATTTATATGGCATGACATAATATCACGTAAAAAAATGACCGAAAAATATTTACGACGGTTATACAACGACTGAAGGCCAAGAAGTTGACATCTAGTGTTATAACAGGGAATAGCAATATTCCAGTTTAAACGGTACACAGCTGCTCGAGTAAATTTTTTTTTAATATTTTCGATCCGCAAAGAATGAATTTGATAATAAGGATCCCAAATCACACAACAATATTCCAGCGAAGATCTAACATATGCTTGGAATAGAGACCTAAGAGTATACGGATCTTTAAACTCTTTAGAGTTCCTAAGAATGAAACCTAGCATTGAATTAGCTTTAGCAACCACGAAGTCAATATGTGACTTAAAACTAAATTGATTATCAAAGATAACCCCTAAATCTTTCTTTTCTGTTAACTTAATCAGGTCAATGCCATTGATTGAATAGTTGAAAACTATAGGTGATGAGCACCTAGAAAAAGATAGAGACTGACACTTAGAAACATTTAAGAAAAGTTGGTTTGAAGAACACCACTGTGATAAGGACTGAAGGTCATATTGAAGCAAAAGACAATCAAGATTCGACTTAATACAGCGATAAATTTTAATATCATCTGCAAACATCAAACAAGAAGAATTTTTTAGGAATTCAGGGATATCGTTAATAAGAAGCAGGAACAAGAGGGGTCTAAAGTGACTTCCTTGGGGTACACCAGACGTAACGTAAATAGCATTAGAACACACATTATTGATTCGAACAAATTGTTTTCTTCTACTTAGATAGGATTCAAACCATTTAAGGATGGTAGAAAAAAAGCCAAAGGACTCCAGTTTATTAATTAAAACTTGATGGTTTACTCTGTCGAATGCCTTAGCGAAGTCGGTGAATATTACATCGGTTTGAAAACCATTTTCAATGTTGTTGATTATTTCATTGCTAAACAAACATAGATTAGTAGTTGTTGATCGACCAGCTATGAATCCATGTTGATAAGGTGATATAATTTCCTTTAGAATAAAAGAAAGCTTCTCGTAAATAATTTTTTCAAATATTTTTGGAATGGTTGATAATTTGCTTATTGGGCGATAATTAGAAATTTCTTGTTTAGAACCAGATTTATGAATAGGTATGACATAAGATACTTTCCAGTCATCAAGGAAAATTCCCTTATCAAGAGATCCGTTAAACAACAAAGTTAATGGCTTCGAAAGGGCGGCAGCGCAGTTTTTCAAAATGATAGGAGGAATACCATCAGGTCCTGGTTGCTTATCATCTTTTAGACCTGTTAAGGCAGTTTCAACATCTATGTTGCTTAAAACTAAGCTAACCGATATTGATTGGAGTTGAGCACTTAATAGGGGAGAAACTAGTAGTGACACTTGGGGGTGAGTAAACAGAGCGAAAAAAATTTGCGAAAAGATTACAAATTACGACAGAATCGCTTGAAGTAGTGCCAGAGTACTGCATGCAATTTGGGATACCATTTGAGCATTTCTTATCATAATGTTTGTATCCTCAGCGGTATCGGCAGTTATCTCCGCACCTTTCCTGTAATCGCAGTAGTATCAACAGCCATTATTACAGGCTTTTTAGCACCAGTATTGGTAGCCATATCCAAATGGTTATAAGCAGCCCTATTCACCAAGCTATCCACATTACGCCTATTTGTTATGGTGGTCATCATTCGAAATGACGTCAAACCCCAAGAAAATGTCTAAAACCCTATGACTTGCATTCATTGGCTCCACCAAAGCAATTATAACAACACCAATTGCCAGCTCTGGTAGAAAATTTTCTGTCGCTAGCTCCACTAGGCCTTTCAACCAAAGAGATGGCGCCTAAGGCGCACTGCAGCTCAAACAATGTAAAAAGTGGAAAGCAGATCAATAGGTGTATAACCATGCTGATATAGACATTCAAACCCACTAAACCCAACCACATTTTGATTTCAACCCGGTATAGCCATAGCAAACATTTCGACAAGGGAATATAGGACTATACAAAGACAAATCATGTCTCCATCTTTATAGACGAAAGGGACGAAAGAGTATAGTCAATATCTTTTCAGATATAATCCCCCTAAAATAAGGTAATCAAAGTTTTCAGACTTTTGCTGTACTTTCCAAGCAAACATACTTGTGAAGCCACAAAACCTCAAGCTACACTAAAAGTGATCAACAAAAACATCGACAACTTCATAGACAGCCAGGAAGCTATAAATCCATAGTATCTGTAGCCAAAAACATCTGTATTCAAAACAGTAGAAAGTTATTACATAAGCTTAAGACTACTACAGTGCCATGAGTACTGTAACTTTTATTTGGGTTCTAGGACATAGTGACATAAGTGATAGTGAAATGGCGGATCTGCTGGCCAAAACTGAGTTATCATTCGAGTCCAGTGAAACTAATACATGTGTACTCAAGCCACTAGAGCAAGAAAACGAAAACAGAATCTAACGAACTAGGAAAAAAGATCTCGGAGAATACTTCTTCGACGAACATCAAAGACATCTATATAACCTTCCATTAAACAGCATCCTAAAGTAAATTCAGAGTTCCAAATGGTTCAGGAAGTTTACTTAAACCCAATAACTCAGTCATCTACAACCACTCTCCCTTTCACCTTCCAAGATACCTTCATCCAAAGATATTCCGATGGGGGTACTCCTCTTAACCTAACCCAAACGTTTCAACATTCCACAGTCATTTCCGCCAACCTCTCCAATCACAAGAGTGTTTCAGAGAAATGGCACAAGACAAGGCTCTAAGAAAGTATTTATTGCAAAAACATTTGGTGAAAGTAGTTTTTCCCACTTGGTTCGCTCGTTGAACTTTACAGAGGTTTGACCCAGGTTTTCTTGAAAACCACATGAGTTGACTAGAAAACCTAGGTTTTCCAGTCCTCAAAAAACGCTAAACCACAAAATCATCACACATCCCTGTCATTTGAACAAAAATTCATGCAATTTGTCACGCCTCGCGCCTGTTTATTGCATAAACTCGCCCCAGCCAAAGCCTAGGGCCAGTAGAGGGCAAACCCAGGGCTTAAAAACACTCAATTTGTTATTCAGGGCGGGTTTAGGTTTTTCAATAAACGCTTTATGGCAACCAGAGGGCGAACCCAAGGCTTCGCACCTATCACTCTGTTCGTATGATATTCCTTAATTCTTTTAAAGTGAACTCGCAATACATGTTGGAGCCCTATTTCTTTTTTATTCAATTTTTTCAATATTTTCATTCATTCATACCAACAACGATATGGTTAACAATCAATAAAAAAACTACAAATCCAATTATTGTGGCCAGATAAGAATACACCGTCTTCAATTCGCAAATCTCTCCTTCAAACCAAGAAATCTTTTTTGCAGATTTTGAACTCTGCTTAAGCTCAACGACAGCTGAATGAAATGCTTTCTCAGTTTTTAAACAACCAGCTGCTTCTTCATGTCTACGCTTGCATCCATTTTTGTCTTGAATCAAGTCATCATCACCAAGTTCTTTCAACCGCCGAATAATATCCTCGGATATTTCTGGGAACAGTTCTCGAAATTTAGAATTTCTTAAATTAAATTTCAGAGACTTCTTAGCATAATTCTGCTTCTCGAAGTTTTCCGTTTCAATCGAACCAAGAGTTGGAGTATTTTCCATCATAAAACTCAGCAATCCTGTCAGTATTGTTCCAACCGACCAAACAGGGGTCCAGTATTCGGGATGATCATCTGAAATACTCAAGCACAATCGAACTCCCGTTTTAAATCGTCCATTTGGAGTTAACATGTAAATAGTTGGTGGTTTGAAGGGGAACTCTAGTGGAAAGGAAAGAACTCCATGGTAGTAACCACCTTTGTAAGCTGAATCTTCGGGACCTTTGATAACATAATGCCATTTTAGAATATTGCTTGGCGATGGTTCCGCTGTGATGTTAGGAAATGGATGTTTTTTCATATGCAAAAAGTCCTGTCTCAAACGAGATATTGCCGATGGATTCCGATTTGTCATTTTCAGTACTGATTTTGAACGAAAGATGAAAGAAAATAGATGACAACAAACTCACTACACTCAAAATATGATTTAAGTTTTAAATCAGTCAAGTGTTTTTATTCTTTTCGTCCTTAAAAATATGATGATGATGATGATGATAGCCCCAAAAGGAAGACTGTGTAGACCTCTTAAATCCTTATTTTCAAATTATAATCAAATTATTAATAATCCCTTGTTAGAACAAGAAGACACCTCGCATGGAGAAGGGACCAAATCACTTTGTATATTATCCTCGAGCTTCAACACCTGTGTACTAAAGTCTTTTAGGTATTGAAATGTTGCAATAAAGCTAAATTTTAATAAAATATTTTATCCTCGCTATAAATGCGAATAAATACCGACTCATTCAAGTCATTAACCTTTATCACACGTCTTAAAGCAAAAAAAGAAGAGAAATGATTTTGAATGGCAGTCTGGTAGCTTTGTTTTTCATTTCGTTTTAATGTCCTTATTAAGCAAATTTAAGATGGAATTAATTAACCAGTGTCATAGAGAATTATCACGACTTTAATGACTGGTAGCAGGCCCCAATCGTCGTTGTCGTTATGCTTTTTTGAAATGCCTGTGGGTCAATGCTAATGCCAAGAATTTTCATCGGATACAGAGGTAAGGCCTTAATTAGGCCACCAACCGCCATTTCCGACACGAATTGTGAATAAATCTTAAGCAGTGGCTTTTGAATTTGGTCATGCGAGAGAAGTTCCAGTGGCGATAAAGGCAACTCTGTCGATTTTTGGGTCTTTTTATCTTGGTATTAAACCTTGTTTAAATGTTTACTGCGTAAGAAAAATTATAATAAATATCTGCGGGCAGTTCCAGAAAATTTGTTGTGCAACTAATGGTATTTTGGGTTAATCGGGTCATGCTTTGGATGTCCTCGAATTTAAGCACTGGAATGTTTCTTAAAAGCAATGTTCTCATTCAATGTTTATTATTTTTATTGTACTGCATAAAGAACGTGAAATTATTACATTGTTGTATTTGTATAACCGTACGCATATTGCATCCAACAAACAAGGGGTACAATTTGGAAATGGAATTAGTTGAACATCAATTTTAAAAATGCAGAAACATCTGTGTAACACCAACAACATGGTCCAAAATAATGGGATCTCAAAAAATGTGGGATTGCTTAAAACAAACTTGTTTAAAGAGAACCATTCAAATAGACACTACAAATAAGCCAAAGAAACAAGGTGATGGAGTGATGAAGCCAGAGCAGTGATAATTAAGAAGAAATCGGCTTTTAAAGTAAATAATAAAGATGAAAAGACTGGCCTCGAAAGGAAATGCAGAAGCTACGAGAAAGAAGCGAGAAGAAATGTTCCCAGTTCCAAGCAAAAAGAGCTATGGGCATGTATCGGAAGTTGGAAGACATTTTTAACCCCGGCTACTGATACCACAAAAACTAAAGCTATTCCAGCCGACTGCAAAAAATGATAAAGCTATCTGATGATCAATGCTGGAAGATTAAGTAAAGAATATCAAAGTACACCAACTATCTGTTGTTGACGATGGCGATGGCGATGAAGCCATCATGAGCGAAGATCTCTGCAAGAAGCACTCAACGTAACTCTTAAAATGCAGTGGGTTTCGTATAAATTGACTGAGAAATTGTGTTGTCCATTTCCGAACCAGACATGACAATGGGAACGTTCAAGAACCTATCGGATAGCCTATCTAGGAAGCCGTATCTTAGATACTTTTTTGAACGATTCAGATATCTTTTTGAAGGTTGCTGCAGACAACACCTGTGAAATATTAAAATTCCACTTTTGAAAACAGAAAAACATTCAAAATATCCTTGCTAGACGATTATAATTTATTTTTTTTGATTTCCCATGCGTTTTAAAAGACCGGTATACCGAAAATACTCGGATACCTGTAGATAGCTTTTTAGTAGAAATAGGTTTGTGACTCTGCTAAACGTTTTAACACATAAACAAGAACAAAAAGCTATCCGGATACGATTGTTGAACGCCCCCAATTGCAGACATTTATTTAAATGAAAATGTGCTTCCCAAGTGTCAAAAGTTAAGCAACTTGCGCTGACGAAATCCTTCAACGAGTAAGTGTAGGGTTGACGAAGTGGTGAGAAGACTCCATCGCTTTCTGCATTTGCAAAATGCTCACCAACCAGAGGTTAAGACTCTACACAGCGGTTGTGGGTCCTGGACTCACATACTGTTCAGTTTCATACAATGTTCAGACTGATTCGCGAAGTTAAAAAGGAAAAGTAGACCAAAACACCCCTGCTACAGAAAAATGCAAAGATATCTGCATTTGGTTGGCCCCAGACTTGAAACAATCCAAAACTGGGAGGATGGCTGTCCTTTCCTATGAGGACAACGAATCGTACCTCACGGATGGACTACTAGTGTGAAGCAGATAAGCTGTGATCCCTTCGAGAGCACTATGCTCATAGTGCAGAAAAGGAAGGAATGGATGGAATGGATATTCGAGCCTAAACTTATTTCAACGTCCTTGAAGCATACAAAATTGATCTTTTGCTATCGCTGTTTCTTGCTTGAGCATTTCTTCTGTATGTGGTCCTGGGTCTAACTATTTTCATTTCTTCTTCCAAAACGAGTGTTTAAGTCCTGTAAGAGAATTTTAAAAATCTTATAGAGCCAATATAATCTGAAAAGATGTCGAAACTTTCTGAAATAGACTGATTTTCTTATCAGACAGACGACGAAACTAGTAGAAAATTCAGCCCAATTGTGGAATATTCAGAATTCGGGGAAAACAACTCTCCGGGAAATGTGAAAATTCAGAAACGGTTTCGTAACACACATCACTACAAAATAACGAATATACGACAGTGGCGAGGAGAGCCCGAACGAATATAGGGATTAATCTATAAATCATTATATTACGTACAAAACAACCGAATGAAACGTAACATAAATGAATTTATTCTGAATTTAATAAAAAAAAACAAAATTTAAAAACAATTCACATTTAAATATTAAAATCACAAAATAAGTCAAACTAAACAAAAATAACAAAAATAACAAAACAGAAAAGAATTCACAGCACTACTCGTTGAGTCTCAGCTTTAGTTCTTCGATTTCAATAATACAACGATTGTGTTCTATTCTGCTTTTTACATATTACTCGTTTTCGCAGTTCTTCCATGTTTAAATTGTGTCGTTTGAACTCTTCTAATTTCGCTTATTATTCCATTTGGTAATTTTTTCAACGAAATGAAATAAGAGAAACTCTTCAGTTTATAGGTCCTTAAAATAGAAATGTTTACGTAAGGCAGTTTTCTTATCGAATTATTTAAAAAGTGCATCAATAAGTTCGTTCGTTCAAGCCCAACGATTGCTTTGAGGTAGCCGCAATGAGTTCTCTTGTAAAACCTCAGCTTACTCTTAATACCAAGCTAGGTGGTTTTTGAGTTCTGCGCTCGCCCTGAAGTAGAACTAGGATTTTGCGGGGGAGAATTCAGGTAGCAAACACTGATATCAAATGACACGTGCTTTTCTTCAAATGACCAGCATGTGTGGTGACTTCGTGATTAAATCTGTCTTACGAACTGAAAACCAAGGTTTTTTGGCAACTACACATGATGCTGCACAGCTTGTTTCTGTCGATACTGTCATACGCATGTTTTTTCTAAGATCTCCCGTGTGCTTTTCGAATTTGCTGACGTTTGGGATTTTCAGACTTTCACAAAGACAAGACATCGCATCTGACGTTAAGGAGGAGTATTCCTCTACAATTGGTGCAATTGTAAGATTTTCCATTCATAGAACATGCTTTCTCCCGACTAAATAACGCAGCTGGAGCACTCTGCTTTCAAGCTAATCACTTGCTTCCTTGAAAATTTCGGCGTCGAGACCGTTTGGAAACCCAGTTTTATTCGATTTAAGATAACATACGAGTTTGCAACCCTAACTTCTTCTGATCTAGAGTATGGCATTCTTGATATCCGTCTCAGTTGAGTCTGCATAATTAACATTTCAAGATCCTCAGAGATGAATGCGGTTCTACAGCTATGTTTGCTTGGTGGTCTTTACGGGCTTGGTTCTTAGGTTTCCACCCTGGAATGATTTTTTAACTTTTGGTGCAAACTTTGAAGCTCATACTTTCATGAAATTTCTATATTTCCTTAAACAATCGCTTCTCATGCTGCTTTTTCCGCTTCAGAACTTGGTATTCTTAATTTCTTTCTTCATCGGAATCAATCATAGTTTTGGTCATTTCAAGCTACGTTTGGTCATTTTATTTTCATTTTTGGACACATATTATTTTGGCAAGTGGCAACCGTGCTTGTCTGTGCCTGCGAATGAGTCAAAAATTGTTGTGTTGGATTGCGTGGTGTTGATTGTGACTCTTCACATAAAGTTTCGAATAGCAATTCTTGGAGCTGATTTTCAATTCCGTCTGGAATGTCCACTGGTGCTAGCGGTTCAAAATTGTCTGTGTTTGTTTCTGTTCTCAGGCCAAAAGTACTCGCCGGAAAACCTTCTATGGACTCTTTTATTCCAATCAAGTTGTAGATGGCCTGCTCGTAATTGTTGGATCTACTGCCAGTGTCAATTCAAGCCTTCAGATTCATGGCAGCCTGAATCAATGCAAAGCAAATTTACATCGACAGACTTCTAATTAAAAACTCCTTTCCTCCACTCTTGTATGGGTTTGGTGGTTGGCCCGGAAGAATTCAATTAATTTTCCGTCTGCCAAAACACTGAAACTTCTTCTTTACAGCTAGTATTTATAGAGGAGCAATAGAGGGGATTTTAATCTCTAAGGTGACAGCTGAGTGTTGAGGCTAAGTAAGGAATAGATAAGTCTTATGTCACTTTCCATTGGACGAAAAGAACCGTCCAGGAGCGTCCAGAAGCATTCTCAAACCGTTCCATTGGTGCAAAAAGAACGCTTCTCATGATTCTGAGGAGTGACAGCCGCTTCTCGATTTAAAGTGAGAATCCACTCAAGAAGCACTAATACATGTAACTCAAATGTCAAAAAGAAACGTCAGTGTAATTTAATTTTTTCGTGAAAGTTGAGTTTGTTGTATCAAAACAAAATTATTTTAAAGTGCAATTTGAGGAGGAAATTGAATAAAAAGTACAAACAAAAAATGAACAGAGATACTTTTAATGCTATAAGCGCACTTTTATCATCGTCTTCGTCATCATCTTCATCAGATGACGATGAATTTATAGTGCATTTATTGTTGGAAAAAACAAAAAAAAGTCGCGTTGAAAACTTTGCCGCAATTGCTAGAAACTATTCGGAGATAGAGGTACGTTCATTATTGCGTTTTGTTTAAAGTGTAAAGTACATAGTTCATTGAAATTTATAATTGTTTCCTTATAGTTCCGAGAGCAGTTTCGCCTATTTAAGGCAACTGCTCAAACCTTAATTGATAGGTACGAGGAGTCAACGCATTTTAAAAAGAAGGAAGGAGGTGGTGGGAAACCCGAAATTCCTGCTGAAACCCAAATGTATATGTTCTTATGGTAAGCCACTGAAACTTGTCTCGTATGTCCATAAGTGTGTACATGTTTTCATTTAAAGGTTTGCTGCTAACAAGGATTCTTACCGCGAAGTAGCAAACTTATTTAATGTGTCTATATCAAGCACATAGAACGATATCCAATATTTTGGATTTTATTTTTGAGATCTCGCCGAACTATATCAAGTTTCCATCGACCGAAGAAAAAAAGATACGTACTGCAACTAAATTTGAACAGGTTTCTGCTAACTGCTATTATTACATTACCATGTCAATAAACATAATGCTTACCATTTCAGATATCAGGATTTCCAAATGTATTGGGGTGCATCGATGGAAGCTACATATATGTATATTAGGAAACCAGCTAATAAAATCAGATCCACATACATAAACCGCCACGATCTGCTATCACTAACCCTTCAAGGAATTTGTGATTGTGATATGCGGTTTATTGATGTGTTTGTTGGTGCACCTAGCAAAATCCACGATGCTAGAGTGTTCGAGCTCTCATTTATTAGCAAAGATTTACCACAAACGTGTGGTTCCCAATACCACATACTTGGCGATGCAGCATATCCTCTAAGGGAATACCTTTTAACACCATATAAGGACACCGGAAGTATGACAACAAGGAAGCGCAACTACAACAAAATCCATAGCCAAACAAGGGTGAGAATCGAAAACTCGTTTGGTCTACTCAAAACAAGGTTCCGACAGATGATGAGGCTGGATTTTCAATCAGTGGAAAGGATGTGTAAGTTTATTATGGCATGTTGTGTACTTCATAATATGTGCATCGATAGAGGTGACTTATGGGCTGTCGTAGATGAGTCAATTCATGCGAATCCTGGTGAGATACAAACACAGCCTAACCATATCTTACAACGATTAGGAGAAATCAAAAGAAACGCAATTGCAGACACTTTTTAAGTTACATTTGAAAAACCAAAAACAAAAAAAAATTTGAAAAAAAAAGTATGAGAAATAAATACAATTCAATTCGTAACGAAACATAAGTCTTTTATTCAAATTAACAAATAAATAATAGTGCAGTCTTCATTCACAGCACGAATACATAAAGTAAACAAGGTAAAGCAAAAAAAAAAAGTATATAAAAAGTAAATAACAATTCTGTCTTCATTCATAACAGTTAATAAAGCAAAATGATTAATAATAAAAAAAGTAAGTAAACGTTAAAAAAAAAATTAATACAAAATACTTATTCCATTTGACCACCGAATCTTTGAAGCAATTGCATCTTTTCCCTATGCCGTCTCTCCTTAGCTTCTTCTTTTTCGACATGCCGATCCGCCTTGTCTTGAATTAATTTATCCACGAGTCTTTCTGCAAGACATTTTTGTTTTTTGCGAGGTGTAGGGCTTTGGGTGGAGGTCGTGGTATTTGCATCACTGTCTTCGGATGGAGAGTATACTTCTACTTCAGTCGATCTATTTGGTGGCAATAAAGGCGACATGGAACTGCTTTGTCCAGGCGAGTACGAAGTGGATGGTTCAGTTGGTAAAATAGATGTTTTCCTGAAAGCTTTGTTTGGCCCCATGAAGACCTCCGGGAACAAGGAGTCATCGTTCTGTATTATGTTTTTCATAATATCAGCGAAAGGTATTTCCTTCCTAACCGCTCCACTCGTTTGGTTATTTTTTATGACCGCTTTGGTTTTCTTCACAATGGTTTTAAATCGTCCTTCAACTTGGTCAGTTGTTACCACTGTAGTGAAGTGTTCCGAACAAACTTCTCCAATGTGACTCCACATATGTTTCTTTGTCTTATATTTTTTAAGTGGTCCTACTTGTTTAAATTTATCGTCATAAAGCGTTAGTAGAAACCGCGTTTGCTCATCTGACCAAACGAATATTCCTGAAAGAATAAAGTGATGTTTTGATAATGTTGTATATTCTGGTTTGTATGTGCTGTATTTTACCTGTTCGGTTTTCATTTTCCTTATCTGCATATTGCTCTGTCTCCTTTCGCAGGTTGTAAAATTCGGCCACAGACTCGAAAGGGGCGGAAAAAAATTCTTGTGCTGAAATTATGTTACATTAGTTTTCAAAAATGGTTCTTGTAAGCGGAATATAAAATTTATTCTTACCGACAATGTTGCCTTCTATTTGGCGAACTTCACCACTTTCTTCCAGAACGAGCGAGTAGTCCTGGAGTTCGAAATACGACATTTTTTTATTGTTTTGATTACAATTTTGTAAATAATTCTTCCCACCGAAAAAAATGCGTATCTTCTTTTAAAATATTTTCCGCAAAAAGAATGTTTTCGTTGACCATATGTTTCACTCACACAGAGATAAAACGTCAAAAAGAGTAAAAGCGATTTTGGGTGTTCCATTGGTTTTTAAATTGAGTGCTTCCCGGAGTGAAACCAATGGAAAGCGACATTAGTAGTTTGCTGACTAACCGATTCAAAATATAAAATTTAAGCACCAGAAATAATCACTTATTTTAAAAGCCTTGATTGAAAAAGCAAGCAATTTTAAAATAACACGAACGACAGCACAGTTCTGGGAAAGAAGAATACAAAAGCGAACTTTTCAATGAACTAAGGTCACTCCAACTTTGAAAGTTCAATGAAAACTAATTACACCAAATATCCAATTCCTTACAGGAAAGTTTCGTAATGGAATTACAGTCAATTTGAATTAATTTTTGGTATCAGCTCTCTCTATTCTCGAAAACTATTTCCAACTTGCAAAGTTTTCATTAAGGAAACGACTTCTTACTTATAGAAAATCTATAACTTACCCCCAATCGATTGAAATGCCTTATAATTCAGAGGTCAATAAACCATTGTAACATGTATGTATCTGTCTAAGTGACTCCTCCTTCTTAATTAACTTAACGAGGCCATTATGGACAACTTTTAAGAACCAAACATTTTTCTTTCGTTTTTTCAGTTCAATATAGAGAACCCTCACACTTGCTTCCTTTTGTATAGCATGCTATAAATAAACATCCCGACATCCGAGTTGCCAGCGATTTGTTCAACGCCAATTCCGATAAGAAGTCGCATGCTCATGCAATGAGTGCACTCAAGGAACATACTCGTATACCCTTTTCCTCATCCAAAACATTATCTATGACGAAACTTCACATCCGACATTTTACTTCTATTTTTTCCCTACTTTTTTTTTTTGCTGTAAGTCAAACTATGGAAATAAAAGGTATTTTTGGAAAAACAGGAATTAAAAATATTTGCGTTCAAAGGGATATCGTATACCAAAGTGTAAGGAAATGTGAATAGTTTGCGTGTTGGCATGCATGCATAGCCTTGGACTTTTTACGTGAATTGGCATTAAATAGCAAAATACGAGAATATAAATTCAACTCAATCACTTCTCTACAAATTGTAGGAGTCCTTGAAGCCCTAAGTATCGACGAGACTTACTCTTTGGTGAAAAATATACCGGATAATAAATTTTGGAGACACCTTCAATGAGCACCTAATTGTCGTAGGTATGGTTTCTACTCTTTTTGATTTTCTTATCGTCCACCTGAAGAATGGTAGTTAAGAACTGATTTTGAATCCTTGTGCCTCATTTGCCTAGACAGACCAACTCAGTTGACCTAGTAAATCAAACACAAAAGCTGGGTGGTAGAGTATTTTTCTGCTTTTAGTGTCAGAGTGGCCTTGTAGAACTAAATAAATGTTAGCCAGTCGCGGACGAACACTGTTAAGCCAACTAAGCAGTTATGCACCATCGTCTACTCTATATCCATTAAACCAACCATCGAGGGCTCAATTGGACAAGAAATTCTTCCTTATTCAGCAGTTTGGTTTAGGAACTTGGCGGGCAAACACGTGTGAAAAAACCTGTCGAAAATATTTGTTAAACTCGTGTGTTCGTGTGTGTGTGTGGGATTGAAAGAGGCAAAATAAACTAAAGCTTTTTTCTGTGCAGTGTTGAAATATAGAGCTGCTGAAGCTTCTAAACCATACGTTCGTTGTAGGGAAAATGTATCTTGCAGTTTATTCTCGCGTGTGCTAGGGTGGTTTATATTTTTAGGTGGAGGGTATATATTCAAGTGTCATAAAAAAAATTAATCCGCAAAAATTTGATGTGAAAGCGAAGGATCAAAGGATAGCGTTGCTGTTTGGAAAGCTGCTCGTTTAACGAGCAATGACAAAAAAGTGGAATCTGGACAGTCATGTTACTAGGTAAGATAAAAACAATGGAAAATATGAAAGCTGGAGAACGAAACTGGGAGACTGCAAAACAGGTTTGGCTTTGCTTGGAGATTGAAATTTTACTGAAAAGTTTGAGGCTATATTTTTGAGCCTATTGACTTAGAGTCAGTATTACATTCCAACAATCATCGGAATCGCTATTTTCAGTTATTAATCGAGGACTTAAGTCACCCAATACTTGGGAGAGTTTCACAGAAAAAAAAGACATTCGCAAGACTGCAAACACTAGCGGTTATGGCACACAGTCGAAAAAGGTTATTTTCAATATATTAAAGGTCCTTGAAGTGGATGATCTGACCTCTAGTTTGAGACTCTTCTTCAATGCTTACGTTTTTGTTAAACGCAATTCAGAGTGTAAATGCAGTAGTGTTAGCTTAAGAACGCTTTTTCACAGAAACGAGCGGTGCGACGCGGCGCTGCGTTTCCCGTAAGACTTCTCACTAAGCTTTACATCGAATGAATGCGTAGATCTGCAAGTTTGTGTTCAAGTATGCTAAATATAAAAGATATTTAAAATTCAAAGATAAATTATGTTATCATCAATTAAGTTGTATCCAAGTTATTGTCAGAGAACAAAGTCATAACGAGGATGAAAAAAAAAAAAAAAAAAATACGTTCGGTAGGCCCTTGACTTTAACCACATCTGCAGATTCGTTTGCCATTTAATTACATATCATAGGCATGTTTAGACTTAGATAGTCAATACCATTTTATTTGTTTTAAGGAACGTGTGTGAGAGATTTGTCTGCGACTTAATCGTCTGTCTCAGCCAATTTTTCTATCAGAGACGAAGGAGAAGTTGGGGCACCTTGACACGATTTTGCATGGGACTGGAACTTTATTTGACTTAATAGCTTGAAAAACGACAGTAACAACGATGTCAACGATGGGTGGATAGTTTCGAAATACAGATTAATTATGAAAAATTAATAAATTCACATAAGATATTGAAAAAAATTAAAAGTATTAAATGTTCCAAAGGTTTAAAGCGAAAGCACACGAAAACGCAGAAAATTTAATCAAAATCTTCACACCTGTTTTTTTAAAAACTGGTTTTTTATTTTTCACTTTTTCTAAAATAATAAGTTATTCAAAAGTTTTGAGAAGATGTTTTGACAAAAATTTGATTGTCAAATTTAATTGACAAATGGCAGCATTGAGTCTATGCTGCCATTTGTCGTTAAAGCTTAACATTCCCCCACTGCCATTATCGACGAATGGTACCTGCATCCAACAAACCGAAAAGCTGCCAGTACTTGATGTGTGTGTAAACGATAATCTTCGTCAGAATGACTACATACGCTGCAATATGCTTGGGTTTCTTAAGATGGTGCAAAAAGTTCTTGACCCCTTCTGATCTGGCCACAATTTATAAAACCTAAAACATCCCAAAACTGGAGAACAATTCTCATATCTGGCCAGGTGATCCTCAAACATCTTTGCGCCTTCTATACAAAACAGAGCGTTGCGTTGCGACTAATAGGTAATAGTTCACTCGCAGAATCGATTGATTGTCTTGAACATCGTCAAAACGTAACCTGTCTCAGTCACTTTTATCGCTTTTTTCTACGAACATTGCTCAATTGAAAAAGCCAGTTGCATTCTTCCCCTGAAACAATTTAGCCACAACACCAGCCTGGATGGGAATGCTCATCAGTTTTTCCTCGAACCCAACTTCGGGCGTACTGTAAAGTATAGAGATTCAAATTTCAGTCCCACCACCCCAATGTAGAATGCTATACTAGACTCTGTTTTTCCCCCACATTGCGACTCATAAAAGTTTAAAAGCAATGTGCATCAGTGTCTCCTATTAAATCCTCTCCTATTTTCCTAAATGCTCGCACTGTGTTTCATAACATATAAGAGTATTCATAGCCCCTTAATGTGCGCTCTAATTATGAAAAAAAAACATGTCGTTTTGAAAATCTTCGAAGAAATTAAAAAGTTAATAAATTTTTAAAAAATTATACTTCTAAAGTATTGAACTTCATCAAAATCGTGTTAAGCATTAATAAGAAAGTTGGTTAAAAAATCATTACCGTTAAGACAGTTGAAAAATAATTCTTAACATAAAATTTTTTCGAAATCGTTCGAGTTGTTTTCGAGAAAAATAAGTATTATCATACAGGTTGTATGGCAGGTACCGTTATTTAAAGGCCTAGAAGCTAGAACCCCAATTCCTTTGTAGTTTTTATCTAATTTTTTTTTGTCTGCACGATTGCGAAACTTGCCTTATAGTAGGGTCATGGCACCAGTTTTCGAACACTTTTGCGACTTTAAAGAAAGGATGAACAATAAAAAATATTTGCCTTTCACTCAAAATAATACTGTTAACTTATTTTGTTAGCAAAACTCAAATACTTTTGTGTCCGGTAGCAATTTTTATCACTATTAGCATCAAAAAATTAAAAAATGGGAAAAACTGAAAAATAAATGTTTTCTCCTATTTTCGAACACGAGTTGTCTAAAGCCGAACAAAAAGTTTCCTATTTTCGAACACTGAGATTTATGGAATTTTTCACATGTCAAGATATAAAATCGAAAATTTAAGAAATCTAGTTTGAAATGGAATGATTTCCGTTGATTTTATTTCACTAAAA
This sequence comes from Melanostoma scalare, assembly GCA_949752695.1. NCBI lineage: Eukaryota > Metazoa > Arthropoda > Insecta > Diptera > Syrphidae > Melanostoma > Melanostoma scalare. Next base: position 13,269,221 of record OX456984.1, on the reverse strand, counting down.
GTAAAATAAAATTAGTTTCAGTCGATAATAAAAAAAACCTTTTTTTACTCCTTTATTCGTTGCTTGTTTGCCATAAAATTTTTCCGTTTAATTTTCTATTGCAATGCCTTTCTTGTCTTTTATTGCATCCGGACATTTTAAAAACTTTTTAAAGCTCAAATTAGTAGTGTTTGAAGTGGCTGTTCTTGCATATGGAGAGCTTTCCCTAACTGCTGAAGTGATTGGGATTTATGAATAAGAAGAATTCTATCCAAACCTAGAGTCTCGCATATCTTCACAGTCTAAAATTGGGTTCATGGCATCCACCAATCAGGGTTGCAACATCGTTATAAAAAACACCGATGTTGGAAAATATCGAAGATCTTCGACAAACATCGATATCAAAAAAACATCGTCATAACAACGATACATCGATGTTTTTCCAATGTTTTACCGATGTTTTAATTATCTTGTCAATAATGAAAAAAATTGGCTTTATTTACGTGTACTTGTAAGGAAATTTACCAGTCTTACCAGTTCAATGATCTTCTTTGAATACACTTTACTTTGATAACTTGCAAGTTGCAACTCCAACGATACATGAACTTCAAAGGGTTCAAAACTAATTTGGAATAAACGTTCAAAATCAAACACCTTAGTGGTAAGTACGTTTGTACAACAAAATTTTCTTTGTACTGGCGAGATCACTAATATAGGTACAGCTTAACATTCCCCCATTGCCATTATCCATGAATGGTACCTGCATCGAAGAAACCGAAAAGCTGTCAGTACTTGGTATGTGTGTCAACGATGATCTTCGTTGGAATGACCACATATTTGAGGTCGCCAAAAATGCTGCAAAGTGCTTAGGTTTCCTAAAGCGATGCAGAAAGTTTTTCACCCCCTCTGATCTGGCTATAATCTATAAGGCATACATCCGCCCAAAACTAGAGTATAATTCCCACATCTGGTCAGGTGCTTCTCAAACATCTTTGCACCTTCTTGATAGGATACAAAACAGAGCGTTGAGATTGATAGGTGATAGTTCAATTGTAGAATCGATTGATTCTCTTGAACATCGTCGAAATGTAACTTGCCTAACTCTTTTTTATCGCTTCTTTTACAAACAGTGCTCTAGTGAAATAGCCAGTTGCATTCCTCCCCTGAAACAATTTAACCGCAATACCCGCCTCGCAAGGAATGCTCATCAGTTCTCCCTTCAGCCCAACTTCGGGCGTACAGTCAAGTATAGAGATTCATATTTTAGCCGCTCAACCCGAATGTGGAATGCTTTACCCAACTCAATTTTCCCCACGCAATATAATGTACAGAAGTTCAAGAGTGATGTGCATCGGCATCTCCTTTCTTATCCTTTCCTAATTTCCTAACACCCGCACTGTGTTCTATAACATTATAAGGGTAGTCACAACCCCTTGAAGTGCGCGTAAATTATAAAAAAAAAAAAAAAAAAAAAGCTGAATTATTTCCATCGGTTTTAACCAATTTCTCCAAATTAATAGGAATAATAAGAGAACAGGAAACCATATATGTATTCACTAGTTTGCTATAATCGAACACCAAGAAAATCGATGTTTGAAAAATGAAACACTAAATACAATTGTTTTTTTTTATATAAGTAAATGATAGCAATATATTTTCTGATAAATTCCGGTACGAAACCGATGAAAAACCATTTCAATTGAGAATAAAAAGCTAACTATACTAACGTATGTGTTTTTGCACTGTTCGAAAATAGGAAAATCATTTTTACCTAGTTGCCTATTCCGAACACAACTGTTCGAAAATAAGCAACTAGGTAAGAATGAGTTTCCTATTCTCGAACAGGGGCAAAAACACATGCTAACTTAGCCTTTTATTCTCAAAATTTCTCTCAATATCACAAGCAATTCCTCTAATATAATAAAAATCACAGGTTCAAGTACGTACGTCATTATTTGCTTTTTTAACTGAAGTTTCCAACACGTGCACTGCAAGTTTTTTTTTACTGCTACCAGGCGTCGAACCGCACGGACTGGCAAACTGAATTTTTATAAGATCCTGTGCTGTGTATTTGAATTAGTGAGCATAAGCGGAAAGTGAAAAGGGAATGTGAGGGCACACAGCCCTTTCAAGTTTGAAACACCAAAAACAACGAAAATCTAGGCATTTTCGCTTAAAGTGTTCGAAAACTGGGGATGTTCGGAAATAGGTACCAAAAAATGGTATTTTATGCAGACTATTTTTTTTAAATATGTATTTATTTATTTACCTGACAATATAAGTGGTGATGTTTTATTTCTTCAATCACATTTTAAGGCGGTTTATCCAAATCATCATCACATCTTGAAAAATGACCTCTTCTGCAATCACGGCTACATGCACATTATAGTCATTGAAACGATAGTCTGGTTTAACTTTAACCTATACAAGAAGCTCCTGAAATTTCGGGTACGTCGACGAAAAAAAAAATTTTCTTCGTTCGTAAGAAATATTGAAAATACTGATAAAGGTGGATGTTCACCCCAATCTCCGATTTTCGCGCTTAAATAGCACTCCATCGTTTCTTCTTTAAAATAATTTATAACGATCCATGCAATTGAAATCCACCCATTTTACGTCTTTTTATATACTCTCATTTCTAGGACATAATCTGTACTAGTTTCTTCGGATCACTTGTTTGAAGCAGGAGGAAAGTTTTGATCCTTTCGAAATCACAAATCAAAGAGAACACAAAGAATCGAGGGTTTTTGAAATACCTAATCCAGTCTGTACTTATCAAAGTCCATCAAACATAAATCTCCCCTTATCCTAACGATTTTCAGAGAAATTGCAGTACACTGTGGTACACTATTTCATTATTATCCTTTTTGAAAGTCCTTTGAACATAAATATCAATGGGTTCTTTACGTACTCGAATCAAAAATCTGAGGTGAGCTCTTAGAGTTCTTTGAAACGATGGCAAAACCATAGATAATATTTTCCTTCATTTCATTTTTGTATTACTTGTTATTTGATATACGAATAAGTATTTGTGGCACTGTAATATAATGGCATAGTAAAATGAAAAATATGTTGGCTTTCCTATTTATACGTTCTGTGTCAAAGAACTTAATAAAGGTTTATACTGAATTGATTAAAGAACAAAAATAATAAGTCCCACTGCGTTATGTGGAAAGAGTTTTCCTATTACATACTCTTTTTCTTGTCTTTTCCTTTTGAAAATGAAAATGAAATGTAATCCTTTTTGGGGTTGAATGGCACATACGAGGAAATACGTAGTTTATAATATAAATATGAACAATAAATAAAAATGTCTTTACTATTTTTGGGAAATTCAACTTTACTTGCACGTGATGTTGAAATTTGGCATCATTTTCCATCATTTCCATTTCTAATTCATTTTATATATTTTATTCATTTTTAAAGTCTACAGTATTCCGTCTGCAACGTAAAGTTTGGCGATTTCCACATGGCATTTTCATTTAAGCACTCCAAGGTTCTAAAATTAAAAGTTTTTCAAAAACAGGATATGAAAGAGCTAATTTAAATGCAATGCCAAATGAACATAAATTATGTCTTCAAGCGTTGACCTTTGGTTAGTCTCAGCTAAGTATGTAAAATATGTATTGGTAGAAGATAATTGAGGAACACAATTAGAAAAGGAAAGGGAATGAATACGGTCATGATGCCCCAAACAGAGAAGACATATGTAAGTTCTAATTTGTTCTATTTAACCTACTCCTTCATCAAGCAGCTTATGCCACCATTCAACAGGTTCTATCAACTTTTACCTTTATCCAATCCCGTGTTGAAGGCAATCCCGTTTTTCAATCAACTTAATAATAAATCCAAGGATCAAATCAAAATGTTGTCTAGACATTGCTTAAACATTTAAGAAAAAAACTCAGGCAATTCAAATTGCAATCTTTTTTATCAAATTATTTTGGATACCTCCTTTTATCTCCTTTTTTTTCATTCACTCATTGAGCCATGAACCTTCTTCTCTCTTCACAACTTGTTTTCATTTCAGACTTAGATTAGATTAGATTTTTTTTTCATTTCAGACTTATAAGATAGGGATATTCAATATCGTTGGCTGCACTTACGTTTTCTTATTTGAGATGTTTGCCATAGGAGTTAGATAGCCATTTTGTTTCGTCATATTTATGTACAACAATTAATTTACAAAGTTGTTAGTCATATAAAGTGTGTTTTTATAAGACGAGTAGTTTTCAAGAAGAAATAAAACGCGTACAACTTAATGTTATGGCCAAGAATTCAGCTTCATTATATAAAAATTAGGGCAAGTGACCGTCGCGCCGCACTGCTGACTTGAATAAATTCCAACCGAGTAGCTAAGTTTTTGACCACTCTTTGCAGCATTAGGGGCCGTATGTCAGAAATTACGCGTCGAATATTCTCTTCTTAGGCGTCACTGCCTGAATACAATAGTGCAGCAGCAGCACTGTCAAAGTAAAAACAAATCAAATGCCTTGAAAGTTCATACAATGCGTAACAGCAGCAGCACAATTTCACTCAACTTCAACTTTTGAGTATGCTGCTGCTGCTGTTTGACGTTTAACAAAAAAAAAAAAAACTGAACAAAGTAAAATGTCTCAGCAGCAGAATTCAACTGAGCAATTTATTGAACTAATTAAGGGTGAAGACATTTTGTGAGACTTGACCAACCCCAACTACAAAAACGTCAAGAAGAAGGCACGAAGTGCGGAAAAAAATATCAGAAACATTTGGAATATCAGGTAGTCCCGTCGGTGTTTACTTTAGAGCATGTTTTAAGAAAAAAAAAAAAAAAGTTACCAGTTGAAGATGGCAAAAAAGAAAGAAATTGAAAACGATAAGGGATTGTTACACTACGGACATGAACAGGAAACCAACATCTGGACAGGGCCCTGAGGAGCCAGAATCGAATTGGAAATACAGGGACCAGATGATGCTCGTAAGAGAACATATGAAACCTCATATGTATTAAGCAGATTTTTTCAGAGACCAGCAAATTTATATTTACAGCATTCGCTTTTTTTATTAGGACGAAAAGCAACTTCCACAGTTTTTTGGCGGAATCACTGCCTAACACACTGCTGATGACTCAATTCAATTCAATAATCAATTTTGAACCGTCAGTTCCCTCACCTCCCAACTTGGATCCGACGCCTTCGCCGAATCCTGATACAACCACCTTTTCAAACACCTCCCATAGTGCAACCAAAAGTTAAGCTTTTACAATGGCAAGCACTTTTGTGTCGCCCATTGTGAGTGCGTTTTCCGGGTTGAATTCAATGGCTTTGTAAAATCCTACAACAGGCAGTATTTTCATTAACGCGTCGAGCCTTTGAGAGTCTGAAACTAAAAACTTCGTAAGGCAAGTCCAAAAAGCCAGCGTAAGGTCTCATTAGGATATCCCGCAGTGGAAAAGCACTATCGCCAACAAAATAGAGTGGCACAATTTCTTGTGGGTTTGACAATTTTTAAGGAGGAGGAAGTTTAACGTCGTTCTTTTACCAAAAGAAGAGTTCATACAGAACTTCATCATGACTTTGACTACTATATCCTCCTACGTCAACGGCTTTGAATATATGTATAATTGCCATCACTTATTCCGAGAACGACAATGCCTAAGAAGCCTTTACAGTTTATATACTTTGAGCCGGAGTTGGGTGGACGCTTTATTTCGATGTGTTTTCCGTCAATGCTTCAAATACAGTGAGGCATATGCCAGCGATCCCCAAATTCGTCACTTATCATTTTCCAGTCTTCTTTGTTTAACTCTGGCATGTACACAATCGATAGTACCTCCCAAAACACCCCACACACTTCTATTATGATCTTACGCACCGTGGAGGCCCCTATTCGGAAAGACCCTGAAAAGTAATTTGGTGAAACTCCTTGCGACAAGTACCTGAAATGTGTAATATTGGATGTATTACACGTTTTATTGTTCTGTGCAACTTGCATTAAGGTTACGACCATCTTGCACTCGGGACTTACTGGCTTTCTGATGGATGTAACCTACTAAAACACGTCACTTTGAAAAACAGATCTTCGTCCTTATCTTTTGTGAATTTGAAATTTGTTTCGAAGAATCATTATGTACTTCTCTCTTGATTGGTTTTTATCTACACTTCTGTGAGCTTTTCAACACCTTTTACCCACGCTATTTAATAGAAATGAAATCTAACATTATTAATGACCCTAAGTCTTTTTATAAATTTGTCAACCACAAAAGAAAATCTGACGGGTACCCTTCCTCCCTTTCCTTCAATAACGAAACCTCATCCGATGCACTCACCGTAGCAAACTGTTTCGCAAATTACTTCAAACAGTCTTTCACGGATGATTCTTTTGTTCCTGATTCAGATTATTTCTCGTTTTTACCGAATTTTTCTTTTGATCCATTCCTTCCACGTTTCTTTGACTCCCATCTAATTGAAGAAAAGTTAAATCATCTAAATGATGAGTATATTCCTGGCTCCGATGGTATACCTGCCATATTTCTTAAGAAATGCTTCTCAACTCTTTTTCCTTCCCCTCTCAAAAATCTTTAACTTGTCCATATCCCTTGGAGTTTTCCCCCAAGCTTGGAAAACGGCGTTTATATAACTCCTATACACAAAAAAGGTCCTAAGTGCGACGTGAAAAATTATCGTCCCATCGCTAAACTATAGCATATACCCAAAATTTTCGAAAGCATATTGTATGAAAACTTAAGTTTTCGTTGCAAATCTATCATTTCCCCTAGACAACACGGGCTCCTCAAAGACAGGTCAACAACAACAAACCTCGTTGACTTTGTCTCATTTTCCCTCTCAGCTTTGGAGAATGGAAAGGAGGTCGATGTAATTTCGACTGACTTTAGTAAAGCTTTCGATAAAATCTCTCACAAACTTATTCTTTTTAAACTTTCCACCCTCGGCTTTGAACCCATTCTGTTGAGATGGATTTCTTCTTATTTAGAAAACCGTTTTTACAGCGTTCGGTTCAGATCCGCCTTTCTAGCTACATCCGGTGTTCCCCAAGGCAGTCATTTAGGCCCTCTCCTTTTCATTCTCAGTATTAACGACATTGAAATGTTCATCAAACACTCCTCTATCTCTCTCTCGCTATGCGGACGATACTAAGTCTTACCGAGTCATTTCTTCTTCTGAAGACTTTTCCCACCTCCAGCTAAATGTTTCCAAGTGCCAATCAATAACCTTCTCACGTAAACGCATCAAATCTCCTCCCCGTCTCTATCTTCTAAACAGTCAAATCATTTCCACCGTTCATTTGATCCGTGTCCTTGGGATTATTTGCGACCGTGAGCAGAATTTCCTCAAGCATATCGACGATATAATCCTTAAGGCAAATTCAGCACTTGGCTTCGTGAAACGATGGTCCAAAGAATTTGCAGACCCCTAGGTAACCCAATCTCTTTAAATTTCATTTGTTCGTCCGCTTCTTGAATACGCTTGTCAAGTCTGGTCGCCTTTCCAACAAGTGCACATTGCCAGAATTGAGAGCATACAACGCCGTTTCCTCCGATTTGCTCTTCGAGGTGTAAATTGGAGTAATCCTTTGATATTACCTCCTTATCAAGACCGAATCAAACTCCTCAACCTCAATATGTTGAAAGATCGAAGAGAAATATTTGACAATCTCTTCATTCACCTAATCTTCACAGGTACCATTGACTGTCCAGCCCTTAACGAATCCATTTGTCTAAATACTAACCCTCGTAACACTCGGAATCCCCGTCTCTTCTATCTTTCCACACATCGAACCTCTTACGGCTCCAATGAACCCATCTCCCGAATGCTGAGGTCTGTCAATTCCAGCTCCTCTTGTTTTGACTTCAATATGAGTACTCTCTGCCCAAAACTTCGTCTCCTAAACTTTCCAACTAGTTAGTAAGTCTTAGCTATTAAGTTTCTTAGTTTGTAAGTTAATAGCTTGTATTAAGCCTAATAAATAGGGGTTTTGCCCCCACCAAAATTAAAAATTAAATTAAATTGATATAAGGGACGCACCCACCTCCTGCGTCTTTTGTGCTTGAGGAGCTTCAGGGATAGGAAGCACATACCTGCATTACCATAGCTATAAATGCAATTTTTTCTTGCTCAGTATCCATAGTAATAAGATATTACAAAAAAAAAAGTTTTGCAAAAAAACAATTTTTAAATCAATTGATTACAAACAATTAATTGTACACAATTCACCCGCAACGATTTGATTATTTTTTTTTTATATTTTCGAAAGACAAATTGACGTCTTATGCTACACCATTGCAGACAAGTTTGCTGCATTCCTCAGCTACTATTTGGACTTGACAGTGCTGCTTGCTACTGCTGCAATATTGAGTTCAGGCAGTCAATCGTCTCGGACTTATCTGCTGAGATAAGCTACTTGACATAACCCCACAAAAAATAGTCCAGAGGAGTTAAATCACCAGATCTTGGAGTTAACTCACAGCTTGAAAACATCATATAATTATCCAAAAATCGGTAACAACAACGATTGGGTTTCGAGACAATTTACTAAACGTATGCAGTGCCAGTGGCTTCAATTCTTCCTCAATGAAGTGGCAAACCATGCTGAGCGTAAATCAAGTGGAAGCTGTCAAAAAACCAGCTCCGAAAAAACTATTGGCAGATTAAAAACCCCACGTCTAAAAAAACTATTTTAAAGTTTCGATGGCTGTTGTCTACGGTTCGACAGAAGAGTGTCAAATTTCTGTTCAGTAAGGCTTGCGATTACGAGAAATCAGTTAGCTTTTCTTAAACCGAGTTCATTTTCTTAAGCCAAACGCAGTCTGTTTTTACTTTGCTCTTGATGTGCGTCGCGTAGTGGCGGCAATTCTAAACATAAGCCCTTCTCAAGCTTTGCGTTTAGCAACACATTTGGATTCTTTTTCCATTATGTAGATAAATTGTTAACGAATCCTCACGGCCAGTCGGGCATTATATTTTTGTAGATTTAAAATCCTGATTGGTCCAAGTATATCTATTTCTACCTGAGTGACGATTAGAGTGGTTATGTCTGTGCATGTGTTTTGAGTTTTAATAACACTTTGACTAGGTTCACATCAAATAAAGTCACTGAATTCAAGGCAATTATTTTAAATTAGTCGCATGTATGAGCTCTTTTTGAAAGTGAGTTGCCTCCCATTGCATGTCCTTTCAACAATCATTCCAATATTTTAAATGTTGGCAAGCTTTGCCAAAGCAGATTTTTGTTTGCTTTTTTCATTCCATGAACTCCACGTGGATTTGTATCTGACCAGTGACTACGTTCTTCCATTACAAGCTTAGCTTTTCCTCTTTAAATTTCCTTAAATAACCAAAAAAAACCAACACGTCTACTTCATCAAAACGTGCGATAATGTAGGTAAACCAATCCACAAATAAATTGGCGGCAATATCCAAGAAACTAAAATTTCTCCGTATTCTGATTAATTTTTTTCTGTAGTCTATTCAAACGTGAACTTTCAACAATGCACGAAATCGATATGATTATAAGTTATTGCTGTTTGCTGCGATCCTGCATAGCATAACACGCAATGCAAAACAACAACTACATATGAACAAACGTGAATACATTTACAAGGCAATAACATCTTTTTCGATATAATGTCCTGCTGTGCTCAGTTTCACCACAAAACGCATCCCTTGTTAACCCCATCTACACACATCAGCAAAATATAAAACAAGTGAGGTATGCAAATACCTACTCCTGTTGTGTGTTCTGTACACACAAATGTCCTGGGAGTAGAGAACGGTTTACATTTCTTCAAGTATGTCGATGCCTTGTGTAAGGTCGGAATGTCAACAAAGCGCCAAACCACACATACAATTCATTCAAGTGGAAAAAGTAAAAGGTCAGCACGTTGGCACACACTGGCATTCACCCCGCCAACGTATTTTGACTTAAGACAAGGCCATTCTTGGGGTGGGAAAGTTAGTTTCTTTTTTGCTCACGACTAAGTTAACTTCTTGGCCTGGACATGTTTGTATATCATGAGTTCAAATACAAAATGAAGTTCCTACATTCAGACGATTATGAACGACTTGCCGACTTTACAGGAAATATCACAGATGGCTTTTAGAGCGATAAAAATTTTTGCTGAAAATAGTTTTCTACTTTCTAGATTGAGATACATATTTATTTTGAATGTCACAAGACTAACTTGATATTTTAATTTTATCGTTCAGTTTGCCCATCCAGAAATGAAGATTTATTGCCTCTGTCCGTCTGTCGTGAGTTAAGAGTGTAGACTGTTTGTCGGGGGAGAGGAATGATATTTGCTTTTGGTGAGTGTTCTATGGACTTTGTCTGAACTTAAGGAGTCACATTTCATCTCAGCATTTTTTATTGGTAAACTTTACCACTTAAAGACTGGAAAAAGTCAGAAATAAACAAAGTTCATTCACAAAAGAGCAATGAAATCAAACACGTTATATAAATAGATACACAACCTCAAAACAAATTACAGTCAAAAGCCGTATACCAAAATAAAACATTCTTACCCTTAATTGCATTCAAGGACCTGGCACTTAATCGTCAATTCGATTACGTGCTTCTAACGTGTTATCTCTGACTTTGTTTTATGGCTCATAAAACACATAGAATTCTTGTGTTCAATACACACGAGACCAACGAACTTAGGCTGTCAACCTGTTTGACATTAAAGTAGTCAAAGTCATTAAAAAGTGCACGAACGTGGGTTGATAGTAATTGCTCGAATATCGTTTTTAGTATTGATGTCAATTCGAGGTAAATTGCAATGTCATCAAATGACCTTTCGGGCTAGTAACAATAATATAATCAATACAGAAAATGAAGTTGATGCCAACTCTGCGCTTCCTGAAGGTGTCATATGGCGGCGCCTCCTGTATTTGAGCTCATAAAACCAATCTTCATTGGCATCCGTACAGCGGAGTGGCTTTTCAGTTTATAGATTACGGCTCGTTATAGTAAAAGCCCCATTGGTGATTCAAAAGTAGTCCGAAACCACTTCTAAGATGAGAAAACGACGGGGTTTTTCTCCATTTAAGAGACTGTCCGCTTAAAAGAAATAAATTAAATTGCTTCCGCCATAATTAAAGGGAAAGCAAAGAAAAACAAACAATTTCGTCAACATAAAAGACTGTTCCCTCGGGGAAGATAGAAAGAAAAGTACTGTCCGAGCGCTCTAAATAGAACTTTCCACTTAAGAGGTAAATCATTACAGCCACTGCTGCTGAGTGTCCACTTAAAAGGAAAGGCCGTCAATATGGATTTCTCCGGTGCATTAAACTGGACACTAGAACTTAAACTTCAAATCAATGTTGACATAATGAGATTTTATATTCGAAAATCATTTAAAAGCAACAAACTTTTTCATCAGAAATTATCTTCAAATTCTAATTTACGTGGAATTGAGTGCTTTCAAAAATTATTTGTGGCCTTTTGTAGCTTAGGCGATGTTCATTAGTTTTTCAATTGTTATCAGTCTTTGTGCCCCAATCAAACTCTTGTAAAATAATTATTTTCTAATAAAAAAAAAAACAAAGTGTTTGGCCTTCTTGAAAAAATATAAGAAACTATTTTCCATCTTTGATCAGACATTTATCTGTAAAGCAAACGTCTGTACCTGAAATGAAGACTGATTTCCTAATATAGGCTAATTTAGGTGTTTCTTCATCTCACTTTAAAAAACTTTCAAAGCTTTCAAACTTCACTTTTTTTTTTTTTGTTGGAAGTTTTTGAAATACCAGCTGGAGCACTCAGACCTAAATACCGGTCCATACCAGTTAGCAACCTTCTATTTTCTATAGCTTTTCACTTTCCAGATGTTCGGAGAAAAGCCAAAAGAAGCTGCCATGATAAGGAGCCTAAGTTACCAGCTCTCTGCTAGATGCTCTGTTACCAGATGTCTGCGCCGAGTATCTGTAACCTCATGCGAGAAAAAGCAGGACTTTATCAGAGAAAGTGCTCTGTGGTGTCCTCATCTTCTCCACAAGATTCACAGAGTGCGGTATCACTTAAGCCTAACACGTTGCTTGGCAAAAGAGCAGTGCCCGCTGGCAACGCCAATAAGCTTTCTACAGTCTTTTCTGCTACGAGCTTGCAAAAATGTTGCAGTCTTCTTACTAACGTTGGGGAGCATACGTTTAGTCTGTCTGCATCCAATGGAGGCATGCCATCTACGGTTGTGCTCTTCACAGATCCAATCGTTGATTGAAGCCCTCACTGAGGACGTTGGCAGACCTAACGACGGTTCAGGTCCTGAGAAAGCTGTCTAAGATCCTTGCCTAGCATGTTCATCGGCGATGTCATTTCCAGATATGCCGTGATGGTCCGGAACCCAAATGAGACTCAAGGAATTTAATCTTCCGATCGCATTCAGAGAGCTCTTGCATTCCTGGATCACTTTCGAAGTGGTTAGAGGGTTGAGAAGGGCCTTAAGCACAGCTTGGCTGTCGCTGCAAACAAATATACTTCTCCCCGTCCATCCATTGTTCGTAACGTGGCTCAAGGCCATAAGGATAGCATAAGCCTCCGCTTGGAAAACGGATGCGTATGATCTCAAAGATGTGTGCAGTCGTATGTCGTCGTTCTCCACAAAGACACCAGCACCAGAACCCTCGTCGGTTTTAGAGCCATCTGTGAAGATACGATAACAGTTCTTTCCAGGCTCAGATTCTGGAGCGAACCAGTCCTGAACCGAAGGAAAGTTGACTGAGTACGACGGCATATCCATTAGACGTGAGTCAGAAGATATGCTGCTTGCGAGCTCCTCAAAGCTCCAGTGCGAATTGTGCTAGAGACCACATCGTTTTAAACGAGAAATGGTCTTGAGAGTACACCCCATGAAGTAGGTATCAAGGGGAGGAAGATTCAGCAGTGCGTCGAGAGCAGCTCGGTGTGCTGGGGAAGGCTCCAGTAACACCAAGACAAACTGTTTTTTGAAGTTTGGCAAACGAGGCAATAACGTATTTACGAGAGAGCTTATTCCACCAAACAACGTCGTATAGATCCAAAGGACCTTTTTCGGTGAAAGACCCCATGTCTTGCCAAAGGCTCCTTTACATTACCAGAAGACTGACAGTGCTTTAGTAGTTTTAGACTCGACATGTTTAGACCAAAGAAGCTTGTTATCCAGGATCATTCCAAAATGTTTGACTTCATTTGAAAAGGGGATGTTGACGCCATTAAGCGTAAGTTGGGTCAGACCAGTCAATTTTCTACGTCTCATGAAGAGGACAACCTCGGTTTTAATAGGATTGACGGAGAGACCGTTTCTAACACACTAGGTGTAAATCATATAAAGCGCAGCCTTTGCTCGGGAACAGACTGCTTGGAGGCTGGAACCAACCGAGAGCATGGGGACGTCGTCTATGCTTGAGCATGAACGTTAGAACCATTGAGCATTACAAGTAGAGAGTCGATCAACATGCACCACAGAAGAGGAGATAAAACGGAAACCTAGGGGGTTACGCATTTCAAGGACCTACAATTTTATGCTGATTCCGATCATTTCATTTAAGCAAATAAATAGTGTGGCAAAACAGAGCGGAGAGCCGGCCTAGCGTATTTCTCTCAATCATACATTCTGAGGATATGTCGCTTTCAAGATTTTCTGCCGATTCCGAACGGCTAAAAGAGAAATCTTTTTTCATTTTTTTCCAAGAATCCGTAAAAAGTGTGAATTTTTTTTAAACATTTCTAAGATTCAAGGCTCGAAACTCTTACGTAACAGATAGACACGCTAACCATTACACCACGGGTACATAGGCCTAACGTCTAACTCAGGAAACGTTCTTCATTGCAGTTTGTAATCACTCTCGGAGGGCTTGCAAGTTCATCTCGTAAAGCGATATCCGTGAAAAATATATGTTTTCTTTGATAGTTCTACGGCTTGATCAACGAGCCTCCCACGTAACAGGTAGATCCATTGCACCTCAGGCACAATCTTTCATTTGAGTTACTAATTTGCATTTCTAGAGCATCTACTTTCTTAATCAATTCAATCGGTATTTTAGATAATAGTCTCTCCATTGAAAATACTCATTATTTTTAGACCCTTTTCAGGTAAGTAGGCATTCTTTTTTCTACCGCACAATACAAATGTGGACCATTTCAGAAATTCAATGCCAATCATGTTTAAATTATTTACTTCACCCTATCACATTTTTGTGGTTATTTTACATATTTCTAGCATTGTTATCTTATCTTCTTGAACGCACGAAAGTAATCAAACAAAATGTTTGCATTAAAAAATTTGCTTTTTTCCTAATTCATCGTAGAAATTAGCACTAACATTAACACACATTTCTATGCGCCAGGGAAGCCCTTTCCATAAAATCCCATATCGAGTTTTAATAAATCAAATACCTTCCCTTAACATAAGGTAGTTGACCAAAGGACACTGACCTTGCCATATTGGTTGATTATCTACTTGAATGACAACCCACGTTCATCGTTGACAAGTCGCCTTAATGACAAGTTGACGAAATTACAAGCCATCTCTTCACTTGCTTAAAATTCAAATTTAATTTCAGTTGGGGAGAAAATAAATCCACAAATAAACAGAAAAGAAAATTTATTGTCACATTAGGTGTCTTTCCATTTTAAGCTCTCAAGTCAATGCACTTTACATTGCTCCTACTCCGAATAAAATTAGATTTCAACTTCGAAAAAAAAAGAGAAATGAACAAATTTCCACCTTAACTTGCCATTGTAACGAAGTTGAGTTGGGTGACCTTCTAATTGTTAGTTAGGATCAACTTTTAATAAAGAGGGTAGCTTAAGGATACTAGTCCTTAATTAAATTTTCTAAGGAGTTGAAGACCTTAAAAGGAAAATTTTGCTATTCACTTCTATTATAAGACCAGAAAAAATTGCGACTTGTTCTTTTTAGACAAAGGTAAAATCTACTTAGCCAATGAATTCAAACCTTTTTGTTTGAATGTAAACTCTTTGAATGAAAGGTTTTTAGGCCTAAATAAAGAAAATAAGGCTTACGAAATGGAAATTAATTATTAAAAGAGAGTTCAAAGGAAATATAGAACTATGAGAAGCCATTTGTAGTGGCAACAGTGCCTAAGGCTGGATGACCCTGAACGGGGAATCAGGGTTGATAGAGGGAATAGTCTGGCATTTTTTATAGCAAAGGGTAGGTGTTTAATGTGTACTATTTATTCAAAGAGGAAAAAACGAAGCGCGTTAAGTATTCTCAAAATACTCTCAGCGTACATTATTCACAGTAATTCTCTACTGATACAGCTATCATTCTTTTTAATGCGAATAGAAATTCAAGTTTGTAATTTTACCCACCTGAAAGCACACGAATTTTTTTTTCTGTTGACGTTTAGGGGAAAATTTAAAAATTAAGAGTTGGTGATACATTGGACCAGAGTAAGAAAGCAAAAAAAAAAAAAAAAAACAGAATGATTGGGAATCCGGTTAACTGGGAAATGGGAAATTTTTAGTTAAGAAAAGATTAATTTACCCTGTCAGGTGCAGTTTTTAGAAAAACTATTGGTTTAACGCTTCCACGAGCGAAGGATGTGTTTGAAATTTGAAAATTGGGGACAGTAGCTTACGCTTTCACCTTTCCAGCAACAGGAGAGTTCAAAACAAATTGGCTACTAATACTGCTCCAAAAAACTAATTCGATTTTCCTTCTTTTATCGAAAAGTAAGAGGTATTCGCAGTAAAACTGCTGATTGATATGTAAATTCCCATGTTTGCAAACATAACGTTTTTGCTTCGACTGAAACTTGCTATACTTAAGTCAATAGAACACCGAAATCTTGGGCCTTGAAATCTCGATCTACAGCAAAAATCGGCACATAGACAGGCCAGATAATGTCGGCAGTGTTGTTTTGATTGCGGTAATGCGGTCAGGAACACATAAACATATGTCGTCTCGTTTACTCTTTCCGTTTGTGAAAGTCTGTACACTTTTAAAAAATATTTTTATTGTTAATGTATAAATAGTTGCAAAAAATTTAGCCTCACCTTATTCTGAACCGTCCCTAATTTTGGATTCTTTTAATTGGTGACTTCAATCTTTTTTTCTAATAATTAAGGCGCACATCAACAGGTTATGATTACCCTTATAATGATTTAATATTTAAAAAACAGTGCAAGCTTTTAGTAAAATAGGAGAAAGTGATTGTAATGTAGGGGAAAAACAGAGTCTCGCAACGCATTCGACATTCGTGTAGTGTGACTAAAATATGAATCTCTGTACGTCCGAAATTGGGGTTCAAGGTAAAACTGATGGGCTTTCCTAGCGAGGCGGGTGTTGCTACTAAATTCTTTTAAGGGAGGAATACAACTGGCTATTTCACTGTTTGTAGAACGCTCAGAAATGTAAGTTCTTGTCAATCGTGGTATACCAAGAATCTAAAGGCTCTGAGGATTAAGAGAAACAAGGCTTGGAAGACCTACTTAATTACTCTTTCTCCAATTGACCACCAACTATTTATAAGATTTTTTGAAAACTTCAAAACGCTTTCACCCTTGTCACCCAAACGGGGTGTTTTCTGAAAAACGATCCAAAAAGCTTTTGGTTCTTTGTAAACTCTACAAAAAAAATGAGACGGCTATCCAGCCAGGCGCGAATCCAGGATTTTGATAAGGGGGTGCAGTTTTCCTTCCTTTTCAATGATTTGCAGTTATAGAATATAAACTCAGTCAAATATAAGAATACATTTTTTATTTAAAAGAATTAGAAAAATTGTTTAAAAATTTAAAAAAAATAAGTTAAATTAGTTTAAAACAGTTAATTAAATGCTAAAATCTAACTTTTTTTTTGGAGCCGGCTTTTAAAAACCATGTTTTTACTTTTCAACATCGATCGGGATTTGTCTGTGGATGTGCATAAGTGCCAGACCGCAAAGGAGATTTTCACTCATTGTGAACCTTAAATAGGTTTTAAGAAGCCGCAATGAAGAAAAAGACCGTTCTGCAGAAGAATTCGTAACCGGATGCGTTGCAAGGATTAAAAAAAAAACTGTGTATAATGCCAAATACATCCTTATTGCATTTATCCATCAACTCAAGAGCAGTAACGGGAGGATGGTTGTTCTGCTCCTTTACCGTTAGTAAAAAATAAAAACAGGCTGTGTCTGTATTTTACTCTAAGAGTTGACCAAAGCGATTTATTAGCGACTTAACGGTGGTATCCAGCTCATCAGTATTATATCGAATTACATTTCCGGAATGAAAATTGTAGGTGGAAATACATCTAAGGTTTCCGGTCGAAATCTTTCATGCAAATCGGTCAGGACAAAGTCAATTAGAGGTGCATATAACGAGATTCTGTAGTATACCTCAGCTGAAGTGTCAAAATTAGCTCGGTGAATTTGGCGTCCACCAGACGTGGAATACGAGGAATTCCCAACTCAACATTCAACTGATCGCATAAATTCTTTGCATGATGACAGATGTTGTGGAAACTGGTATCTATGTTCTCCCGGCGACCTTGAAGAACGGAAATCGTGTTCTTTACCAGCATTGCGCTGCTATTCAGGTGCTGCTATTCATGTGAATTGCATAAAGATGTTATAAGTAAGGAAGCCTTGCCAGCCGTGGTGCTTGGGTCACACCACTGCTATATTGCTTCCAACGCTTCCACAATTTTGTTGAGGTCCAAAGAAAATTGAAATACACCTTCATGTCGTTCTACCCACCTTGTTTCGCAAAGTGATGTGAGGGCACACCCCAAGGTGTTCATAAGGACAGTTTTTCGTTTTGGGTGCGATTTGAAGAAGAAGACTACCGCTTTCATTATTGCAACAGCGTCTCGAATGGCGGGTACTTTTGAACTTTGAGAAATGGAGTTATTAAGCTTATGACTGTAGCATGGAGTCCTAACAGCATTTTTTCGTTTCAGCAGTACCTCGAACTTCTGAAAGCATAACAGCACATCCGTCTGTCCCTATTCCCACACAGCATTCAAGAGGAAGTTTGAGCTTTTTCTTCTGTTGCAACAATACAATTTGGCCGATGGCTTTGCCAGTTAAAGATAACTCCTTAGATTTAAAATTTCCATCCAATTTCTTTTCGGCAGCTAGTTTTTTTCTAGTTTCCCTCCAGCTTTCCTCATCAGATTCGTATTCTTCATCAGTTCTGGAATAAGCTAGTTCCTCAAATGCATCCACGAAAGAGACAAAATCCTCACGAATGCTACCATTGTGAACGTAGCGTAATATAATACTCAGTTGGGAGAGGTGAGATGTATCAGTTGTTTCATCAAAAATTATTGAATAATATTGTGAATCCCGAACGTTACTCAAAGTTTGATCAAAAACTTCTTTTTTGTAGCGAATACGTACAGTTTGCTTCAGACTTAACATTTTTATTGACAGAGAGAGGGGGGAAACTGCCTCCATTGCCCCCCCTAGAAATTAACGAAAATTACTTTCAATATTTAACTCACTGCTCGCAAGTGAATTTAAAGAGTATTTCCATTCACAAAGACAGAATTTCTTACTAAATTACTTCTCTCAAATAATATGACGTTTTTCGGGTTCAGACACGATTCCTCCAATTGTTTAAAAAAGTGTTCTCTACGTTAATCCTCTCCACTTTAATACCCTTTCAAGCTTTCTTTGAAATCTGGAATATTCCCCACGCTTTGGAAAAAAATCTTTTATCACATCTGTTTTCAAGAAGGGTGAAAAATCGATACGAAAAACTACATACCTATTTCAAAGCTCTTATAGATACCTAAGGTATTTAAATAAGTAGTTTGTGAAATTTTATCCCTCTTTTAAAAAAATGTTGTCTGCCATCAGTACCACGGAAGAAAATCGACGGCTACCAGCCTTCTATCCTTTTATCATAAATGTTACAATGCCCTTGAATGTGGGAACGACCCTGATTGCTGACTTCTCTATGGCGTTTGACCAACTGTCTCATATATAAACTAAAAGCATTTGGATTTCCCCATCATTTTTTGTTTGCATACATTGCAACTTATTAAATAAGTCTAATGAAGTCAAAATTCATAATGTTTTGTCAAAACCTTTCAATCCTATGCCTGGCATACCACAAAGAAGTCATCTTGGACCCCCATGCTTTTCGTTGTTGCAATAAACGATGTAAATTCATGCATCTCCTATAGCAACATTTTAATCTGTGCTGATGATATAAAGATTATTAAAGTCATGCTTGAGATCGCAACTTCTTACAAAAAGATATCGACAGTTTTTTGTATGGTGTTCCAAAAACGGGCTTATTATAAATACTTACAAGTGGCAAAGTATGACCTTTTCACTCAAAAGATCTCCTAGTATTGGCGAATATTCATCTCAACAATCCCTATCTCAAGTTTCTAGATTCCGTGACCTCGGTGTTCTTTTTAGTACCAACCTGGATGTTGTGACTATTGTGGCCGCAACTGAAACTTTTCCGTGAACCTCAGAAAAACAAACTTTACTATTTGAGGAGGTTACAAATCCTTTATTATTAAAATACAAAGTATTTATTTTACTTATTCTACTTACTTGGTTGCTTAGCTATACTTCTTATTGGTTAGGTTACTTTATACTTAAGCCAAAGCGATAGTGCCCGGACAGCTAGTGGTTCGTCTATATCTCTGTCGGAAATAAAGAATTTAAAGATGGCCGCAAAAATTGACAAAGTGTAATTTAAAGATGGCTGTAAGAGTGCGAAGAGAAGTCGAAAGTTACTCCCTCTGTTGGCTAGTTGGCTAGAGGCTACTCTTATGGTGCGCCCACACCTCTCTTAACACTGGAATTTCATTAGGATTATCGGGAACCGTGGTGTGATGGATAGCATGTCCGCCTGTTAATCCAGAGGTTCGAGTTCGAATCCCAACAGAGGCAAAAATGTTTTTTCCACGGGTATCGCCTTTCGCGAGGAATTGGCAAGTCCTCCGTTAGTATTCATTGCCATGAAAAGCGCTTTCTCGATTAGCCGTTCGGAACCGGCAGAAAATTGTAGGTCCCCTCCATTTCCTCATAAGGCATGGTTGTGAGAAATGCGCTAGGCCCAAGAGCTCCTCGCTCTCGTGTGC
The DNA here is from genome assembly GCA_949752695.1 of Melanostoma scalare. Classification (NCBI taxonomy): domain Eukaryota; kingdom Metazoa; phylum Arthropoda; class Insecta; order Diptera; family Syrphidae; genus Melanostoma; species Melanostoma scalare. The sequence goes on along the minus strand of OX456984.1, from coordinate 13,249,213 downwards.
CACCCTATTTATTTTATTTATTTTTATCGGGAACTATTTTTCCCATGGATTTTTTCCCAAATTCGAAAAATCTGTATAGGGAACTTCTTTTCGAAACTGGGAATAAAAATTTCTAGAGAAAAATACCCATCGGGAACTCATTTATTATGGAAAATATTGTTTTTTTCCTCGCAAAAAACTTGTGGCCATAGAAAAAAAACCGTGGGGAATTCCCGATAGTAGGAACTTGTTCCCGGGAAGGGAAACATTTTTTGGGAAAAATATTTCCCATGGAATTCCCGATAAGACTGAATGAACACATCAACGTTATTATTAACCAAGCAAATTTAGTGCTTGGCTTTAAAGCGGTACCGATGGCAAAGGAATTTAATGACCTATTTGTTACCATCTTTTATACAACTGTTAAGTTCGTCTCCAACTAGAGTATGCTTCTCAGGTGTGGTCCCCATTTAATGATAATCATAATTCTCGAATCGAAGCAATACAGCACAGAATCATACGTTTCGCTCTCAATGGTCTTTCTTGGGATGATCCTTACATCCCTCCCTCCTTATGAAAATCGTATTCGCCTATTAAATCTTCAAACGCTCTCACAGAGAAGAATCAGAAATGATTTAGTATTTTGTTTTTATCAATTCGGTACAATAGATGCTCCCGGCTTCCTCTCCCACATAGGATTCAACTATAGCGGAGGAACTCATCAACTACGCAATCAAGACTTTATACATCGCTTCCACCACAGAACCAACAATTGCATGAACAAAGCCATTAGCTCGCATGATTAGGTTATTCAACTATAAATCTTTTATTTCCGATTTCAAAATCAGTGTAAATAGTTAAAACTTAAAACTAAGAATCAGTACACCATCTGCATGATTCATGTTTAGTAGATATATTCTATTAATGCAATCTTATTTAATTTTTTATTTTTAGATTTTGTTTCGTAATGTTTCACTAGTTTAGTTTCTTCCATTATTGCTGATTTTTATTTTAGTTTAATTTTTTTAATTGTTAATTTTTTGTAATGTCTTTTGTTTTTCCTCGTATGCGTTCCCTTTGTGCTTGTGTTGGCGTTGTTAGCCTCTAACTAGCCACTAACATTTGCATTTCATTATGAAGAGCGTAGATAAGTGTGTGCAAATGAGCTTGCTCTAAGTTCAGTATCACTTAATTCTCAAGAACGTAAAAAAAAAAATTGCGAATCAGCCAAAAACATGGATTCCAAAATAGCAAAAGTCTTGTTCACTGGGGCGTATGTGGAACTTTTTTTTACTGCGTCTGCGGTTGGAACGGAGAAATTGATGTTCTTTTATACAGGGTGTTCCGCAAATCGTGTAACATACTTTGGGATGTGATTCTTTCCGTTTCCGTCCGTTTCTTTGACATCACTTTTTGACAATTTAAAAAAGGCTAACTTTGGTGTACCCTGACCTGTGTAAAATTCGATATCTCTGTCAATACAGATGATAGAGACCTAATCTTAGACTTAATTTTTTGTAAAAATAATAACCTTTAAGACAGTTTTTAAGTTGAGCTTCCAAAGACTTAGGGTTGCCAGATTTTCAAGTTTAAATGGTGTTAAAATTTTCATCCCCAAGCAAAGTTTTGACTTTGAGGTTATTTTTTTAGCAGAAAATGTCTGATAAACATAGAGTTTCTTTATTTTTTACAGATGAACAAAACAATAATAAAAAAAACTCATAAATAAGTGCACTCAAAAGCCCATACATATTATGATACTTGAAAAAATACAAAATAAAAAAAAAAAAAAACTTTAACTTTGAGGTTTGTTTTAATAAAACAATAATATGGGCACTTTAAGAAGTATTTTTATGTACTTTACAATTATAACAAGTGTTCAAAGTGGCCTCTTTTGTTTTGAATGCATGCCAGAGCCCGTTTTTGGACTTCATTGTGGATGTTACGTAATTGTGCAAGGCATTATATCTTCTAATATCGGGTGTTTTTTCAGAAGTTGATTTTTCGAATAGGGATGAAACTGACATCTTGTGGTCAAATCGCCCAATTCTAATGTCATTTATTATGATGTTCAATTTGGTTTGCCATATCATCATGAACAGATTGACAAAAGAGCAACGCTTGCCAATCGTGAAAATTTATTTCGAAAATAATGGTTGAGTTATCGAAGTTTACCGCAAGCACCGTTCATTTTATGGTCGACATAATCATCCATCAGGACAATGAAATCGGTTAACCATTGATTGTTTTCGCGATACGTTTACTTTATGTGATAATACGCATCCGCAGAGGCGTCGAACAGTGCGCACCGAAGAAACAATTGCCGCTGTAGAGCAAAGTGTTGAAGAGGACCCAAATGAATCGATTCGCCACCGTGCACAACAATTGGAGCTGAGCTGTGTGCATCATGGAAGATTTTGTGCAAACATCTTGGCTTACGACCTTACAAAGCCCACATAGCGCAAGAATTAAAGCCACGAGACCATACAATGCGTCGTGATTTTGGTGTATGGGCTGAAAATGAGATTGATCTCGATACATATATTTTCATCGTAAACTTTTGTTCAGTCATGAGGGTAGTTTTTGATTGAATAAAGCAAAATTACAGCATTTGGAGTGAAGACAATCCACATGAGTACCTTGAGACGCCAATAACATCCACAAAAACTGACTGTTTGGTGTGCTCTATGGGCTGGTGGAGTCATTGGGCCATACTTCTTCCAAAATGATGCTGGCGGGCCAGTTATCGCGGAATGGACCTGTCAATTGGCCACCAAGATCGTGTGATTTGACACCATCGTATTATTTTCTCTGAAGATTTTATTTTCTATTTGAAGTCGCTCGTCTACGTCAACTATACTTTCTTTGCATTTTTGATATATGATGTACAAAGATCTGTACCCTAATTGCTTATGAGAAGACGGCTGCTTTAAATCCTACAAATGCAACTGGTCCATTAGAGTGCATAAATCATAAGAAAATACTTCAACACTTCGGTCGCATCGTCATAGTTAGGAAAATTATATTCTGTTTGTCAATAATGTAGCTCTTAATTGGCTTCGTTTCAGGTTTTTTTTTTTCTTTGTCAGGTGCAATGGTTTTTCCATTGAAATGTACTTGTCAGTGAATTTTTACTTTAATGCACACTTAATTATTTTTCTTTGCAGCACAAAGTCGCTATCGTTGGACAAATTTATGGTCGTATTGAACAAAAAATTTTTGCAGAGAAAATCTTCTCCTTGAGCAATCCTTTGAGTGAATCAGGACCAGTGTATTCCTTGCATTAAAAAAATTCCACTCTAGTGGTTATATCCAAGAAAACCTTTAGCAGTATTAATTGCTTCACCCAAAATTTCAAAACATTGTTGTTACAGAACTTTTTAATTCAAGGAATACGCTGGTCGTGATTCACTCGAAGGATTGCTCGATGAGAAGCTTTTCTCTGCAAAAATTCCATTATCAGAAAACAGTGGCCCCAGTCTATTCACCTTATATTTGGGAAATGAGCAAGGACCACGCCCATCATGAACTTGTTCTGCCCAGATATTTATTAGTTTACTTAAATAAAATAAAATAAATAGGGAGGTGCAACAGAGCGAGGAGCCCCTGGGTCTAGCGTATTTCTCACAACCATGCCTTGTGAGGGAATGGTTTTTCTTTTTCTGCCGATTCCGAACGGCTAATTGAGAAAGCGCTTTTCATGGCAATGAATTTACTAACGGGGGACTTGACAATTCCTCGCGAAGGGACGGTACCTGTGGAAAAATATTTTAGCCTCTACTAGGATTCGAACCTCGAACCTCTTGGTAAGCAGGTGGACATGCTAACCATCACGCCATGGGTACCACGGTCAGTTTACTTATAACAACCCAATTATTAATTTTAGTTTAGCTTATAATTTCGGAGTGTAGGAAAACGAATGAAAAGATAAAAAATAATAGGGCTTCGTAGTTGAAAATGTTAAAGTTGGTAAGGGGTGTGCAGTCATAGGTATGTGAAAGAAGTCAATGAATAAGTAGAGTGCAGCACATTTGACTCAAAACTTATTCATCCGACTACTGAATGACAAAGCGATACGAGAGAGAGGAAAAAATGGACACAAATTAAGGTCGTTGCGCTGCTCAGCCTCGCTTTTGTTTTGCCATTTTGCCACTCATTCGTGACCGTCATTGCCAAGGGGATTCGATTGAGAGAAAACGATCAAAGCGTCATTCTAGAAAATCTTTAGAGAGCAAAAAGAATCGGCTCTAGACAGGGATCGGGTTCGCACCAAGGGAGCAAATCTAACAAAGTAAGGAAACATTCTAATTGCTAAGAAGATAGGAAGAAGGAGGTAAATTAGCACTTGGCAATGTTAAGGTTCTGGGAAAAGACAAGTTATTGACTCTTATTGACTCTTAAAAGTGATATACTAAGATTCAATTAGTTTCTGATGCTACAAATAAAAAACCTGTTCAAATCCAACCGGAACAGGGAAATTGAAGAAAGAACACTGTCCTGATAAAGTCAATTTCCACCGAGTACTGTTGAATCAAAGTTAGTTTGATGAGTTTTCAAAGTCGTGGGCTGATGTCGTGGAAAAATACGAAGTAATGAAATCTTATAAATTTTATTTTTGTGTCGAGATAAAAAAATTATTGCAAACAGTACAAGAACCGTGTTTTCTAACCGTAACCTCTTCATGTTTGTGAGTGAAACTTCAGGATGATGCTGATACTTCAGATTTAACAACCTCAAGCCTCAGCCAATAAGCTCCTCTACCTCTAGGTTGTCCGATCGCTTTTTAATTTTCTTCAGATCGATCGATTTAGATAGTATCGTTGTGCACCTAAGATGGGCTCAATTACATCATCCTTCAATTAAAGTACAAGTTACACTTGTTCATGTGGACTTTGTGCCTAAGCAATCACAGACGCAGCTTTCACAGGCGCAGCTTTCAGCTTTTCGCACAAAGAGCAGAATCGAGTATCGTCTAATGTATAGAGGTTCTTGTATCTATGAGAAACGTCTTCACTACGAAGATGCCTTACTAACTCGAAAAAAGTACAATTGTAGCAGGAATTGCAGTGAGAAATGAAAAGTAGTTGAAATTTTTTTTTTTCTGTTGGAGGTTTTTAAAATACCAACTGGAGCACTCAGACCTAAATACCGGTCCATTGTACTATACCAGATAGCAACCTTCTATTTGCTATTGCTTTCCAGATGTTCGGAGAAAAGCCAGAAGACGCTGCCATGATAAGGAGCCTAAGCTACCAGCTCTCACCATGTCTGCGCCGAGTATCTGTAACCTCATGCGAGAAAAAGCAGGACATTCACAGAGGAAGTGCTCTGCGTTGTCCTCATCTTCTCCACGAGATTCACAGAGTGTGGTATCACACGCCTAACGCTTGGCAAAAGAGAAGTGCCCGTTGGCAACGCCAATAAGCTTTCTATAGTCTTTTCTGCTACGAGCTAGCAGAAATGTTGCAGTCTTCTTACTAACGTTGGGGAGCATACGCTTGGTTTGTCTGCATCCAATGTACGCATGCCATCTACGGTTGTGCTCTTCACAGATCCAATCGTTGATTGAAGCCCTCACTGAGGACGCTGGCAGCCCTAGCGACAGTTCAGGTCCTGAGAAAGCTGTCTGAGATCCTTGCATAGCAAGTTCATCGGCGATCTCATTTCCAGTTATGCCGTGATGGCCCGGAACCCAAATGAGAATCAAGGAATTTAATCTTCCGATCGCATTCAGAGAGCTCTTGCATTCCTGGATCACTTTCGAAGTGGTTAGAGGGCTGAGAAGGGCCTTAAGCACAGCTTGGCTGTCGCCGCAAACAAAGATACTTCTCCCCGTCCATCCATTGTTCGTAACGTGGCTCAAGGCCATTAGGATAGCATAAGCCTCCGCTTGGAAAACGGATGCGTATGATCCCAAAGATGAGTGCAGTCGTATATCGTCGTTCTCCACAAAGACACCAGCACCAGAATCCTCGTCGGTTTTGGAGCCATCTGTGAAAATACGATAACAGTTCTTTCCAGGCTCAGATTCTGGAGCGAACCAGTCCTGAATCGAAGGAAAGTTGACTGAGTAATTTTGACGCAGTTTGAGCCTTGGGATCATCGTATCAGACGGCATATCTATTAGAAGTCAGTTAAAAGATATGCTTCTTGCGAGCTCCTCAAAGCTCCAGTGCGAATTGTGCCAGACCCCATGATTGTAGGTATCAAGGGGAGGAAGATTCAGCAGTGCGTCGAGAGCAGCTCCCGGTGTGCTGGGGAAGTCCCCCGTAACACCATGACAAATTGCTCTTTGAAGTTTGGCAAACGAGCCAATAACGTATTTACGCGAGAGCTTATTCCACCAAACAACTGACGCATAGGAGATGATTGGTCTTATCATAGCCGTATAGGTCCAAAGGACCCTTTCCGGTGAAAGACCCCATGTCTTGCCAAAGGCTCCTTTACATTACCAGAAGACTGACATTGCTTTAGTAGTTTTAGACTCGACATGTTTAGATCAAAGAAGTTTGCTATCCAAGATTACTCTAAGATGTTTGACTTCATTTGAAAATGGGATAAATACTTACTTACTTACTCCATTATCCTCGAAGTTGAATAAATTAATCCGTATACTAGAACTATCTTGTCTACATCTAATCAACAGTTTTTTCTCGAATTCTTAGCGCCGAATGTGAATCTACCTAAACATTTCCATTATTACTTCGGCAGTCTTCTGTGCCTAGAGAGATTTTTCTTCCGAAGCAGCTTTTAATAGATGCTTCTCACTTTCAGTTTTCTCCTTTTGAGAGACAAGTGTATCTGGCATCTATATTTAATGGTCCAGAGATGGCGTTATCAACAATTCTGGATCTGGTCTTCAATATTGAGTAGGTCTCTATTGACGCTGCGGTGGCCAGTCGACACTCTTCGCTGAATCAGATGTTTTGTTGTGATCACAGTGCATACGTATATGTGATTTTTATTCAAATACTAGCTGAGCCACCCGGCGTTGCTCGGGTCTGTAGTTTTAAGGTTCCCGTTCTCGTTTTTCCAAATAATCGTTTTTACTTTGGGATTATGTGGCATCCCAATGACGAAAGAATTTTTGAAATCTCTCCAGTAGTTTCTAGGCTTCCGTTCCCAGCCCAGTTCCTGTGGGAATCTTCCGTTACCGTGGACATATGTGAAATATAAGTCTATGTCACTGAGGGATAATGTAACATCATACAGTTGAAAGAATTTTCGAAATTGGTCAAATAACGTTAAGCTTTCGGTTCTCGTTCCCGTTTCTGTTCCCGTGGGACTATAGGGATAAAATATAGTCTAGGTTACTCATGGAGACGGATAATGTACCATCCCTAATGCTGGAATCGTTTTAGAAACCTGTCTAGTTTCTAAGTTTCCGTTCCCAAACCCGTTCCTGTGGGAATATCAATTTTTAAATTTTTTATGTCATAAGAACCTTTTTTTGACAATAACAAACACAACAAAAAAAGAATTGGCCAAAATGGTCCAGGCGTTGTTGAGTTATGCGCTTACCAACACATTTTGCGATTCATTTTTATATATAAGAATTTGATTGCTCTAACAATACAAAATCACAATGAATTTATACACATATTCACAGACCACTGTGCTACATGATCGATGGCTACTATCAACTTGTGGTCTGCCACAATCACAGCATGATCGATACCATTCAAAACTCACTGAACTCTAGACCCCCAGGTTCAGCCACTATAAATTCCAAAGCCATACTTCGATATACATACATACATATGCGACCTTCCTGGTATTCGAAGTTCGACTGCTCCCGTAATAGTCAGTTGCTCTAACCATTGCACCACGAGTACCATTTACAAATTAAGGGTAATGTATAATAAACACTTGAAAATTAAAAAAAGAAGGTGTGAAAAAGAAAAGCGATTCACTAACAACTGCCCCTTAACCAGCTGTCTGATTATTACATTCGTGCCTCAAAGCAATAATTCCCTAAACGAATTCCTTTTATACTTTTATGTGAATCCACAGCCTTGAAACACTTTTCAAATTTCCAATTCATTATTTACTCGCTCACTTCCAAATTTTTATACGAGCAGACCCAATTCCATTATTACTAATCACCTTTCACGAGGACCTTGTGCTAAATGGAATCGACTGAAGCAAGCTCACGTATTGAATCCTTTCCTGTTGCCACTTGAGTTGGTCAGATAGAAAAGAAAAACTTTTTAAACACGCAACTCCTAAGGATACCCTCCTCTCACAGTCTCAATCCACCCAAAGCCATTACTCGTTTCCTTTAAAATCGTTGGCAATCTGGCAATGCAGACGTTGAAGACCAAGACCTACCGCAATTGCCACGTTCCACAAAATAAAAAAATGGTCGAACCATTCTAATGGTTTTTTAATTGCTCTAGAATAAGTCTTTAAAAATTACCTTCGTTTTTCTTGCAAATTTTTTAATTAATTCCAGATGCACTTTCGGATTCAAGGCGTTCGTAGGTTTCATTATTTTATCATCAACGTCGTCGTCATTGTTTTGATATATTGTGGTACTTTCATTCAAGTGTTTGGTAGCGTGGATGCCTTTTAATTGTATTTACTTCAGATTCATTTTATTAAAACCAAATACCTCTGGAAAAAAAAAAATAAATCGTATCGCCAGCCACAAGTATTATTAAAAGAAAATTAATTTCACTCGTAAACTTGTAACCCGTCACGCAATGCCTTTGACAGACCCCCAATATGAGAGCCAGTCATGGGAAGTGACGAGTTGGCAGCCATAAATAAGGCCCAAGGTCATTATGAGAAAAGTAAAACGGAAACAAATACCAAAATTACAAGAGTCATCCCTGCTGTTCAAATGCCAAGTGCCAAAAGGCATTTGACCCACTTACGCTGAGGAACCCTACTTTCGTTGTTTATACTTTTCCAGTGTGCTTTTTAGTGGTGGTTTTATTATTTTCCTTTTTTTATCCTTCTTAGTTATAACTTTTTTTTTTAAAGCCTATAAATAGAAACCCTCGTCTTACTTTTACAGGCTTTCAGTTGAATGTTTCACAACCGTACCCTCATTAACATTTCAATTGAATGCTTGAATAGATTGATTCGGCATTTGTGCTACAAAATCATTTTTAATTACCATTGTTGTTTTCACTAATGAGTTTTTTTTTCACAGTGAGGATTTATTTTTGTGGTTTGCTATTCCAATAATGATGATCGGAAGGGTTGCCATACATCAGCAAAGCTTACTTTCAAACTACGCCTGTGTTCTAATAGAGAAAATGAAAATTCCATTATATGGAAGAAACATTTGATAGTGAGCAACATTCATTCAGCTATACTTTTAGAATTTAGTGAAATTTGAGGTAATTTTTTGGGAAATTAAGCGAAGGATAATTTTGCTGATTCATTTCTGTTGCCAAGCTGCGTTTTTGATAAAACTTTCGTTTGTCTTTTGATAAAGATTTTTGTTTTCTTTCGCAGCACTAATAATAATTTGCTACTTTGCCTAGCCAAATCACTCCCAGCCGTTATTCGCTAAAAAGGCTTGAAAAATGAATGGTGGCGGACAACTCAGTATAAAGACTTTGTGTAGATGAAATTTTTCCAGTCATTTTTTTTTAACTCACTTTAACAGAGAGAAATCTCCGCTGGTTGATGCCAGATCGATGAAATTAAAACTCTCTCTCTATTCATACTATAAAATTGAGTAGAAAGAAAAATATTTTTAAATCGGGGTTAGTCCAGAACCCAATCTCAATATTTCGCCAAAATGTTTATGTATTTATTTTATTTACTGTTTTTATTGTTAAGCTTGCATTTTAAGATACAATATCTTATAAACTAATACAAGCATAGATTTGTAAAATTAATCATAGATTACAATTTGAATTTGAAATTTGAAAAAGCTTTAGAGCTTTAGAGAGAACGAATAGCTAAAGAGAAAATTCATATTATTTTTATTGATTTATTATCAACAAATTCGATTGGCCCTAATAAATATATATTAAAGTCATTTTTAAAAGCATTTTAAAGGCATTTACATTCTGCAGGTGTCACTGTAATGAAAGGTGTCTTTTTAGATCATTTTTAAAAGACTTCATTGTTCTTGCAACTCTTATATTACGCGGAAGATTATTCCATAGCCGCGTTGCATGGACGAAGAATTGTCGTTCGGACGTTAAGCAAGTAAAACGAGAAGGTAAAATTTGTTGGGATCGGATTGAAGAGGACATTTGTTTTTTTTTGGAAAATATATAAGAAGGCAGATGATTGTTCATAGTCCGAAACAGTAAGATTAGTGTTCTATACCGAATTAAGTTATCGAACGCCATATCATATAAGATTTGGCGAACGAAGAAACATGATCGAATCTTCTGAGACCATATAAGTATGTATCTTGCAATACTGTTAAAGGCCACATTGAGTTTTCTTCTTGTTGCTTGGTCGGGATTGCAGAAAATTTCACATCCATACAAAAGTATAGGTACCATCATTGATTTAGCTAACATTAGCCTAGTGTGTTGGCCACAGTCTGCGGAGTACTCCATATACTTTTCCAATAGCTATATTTACATGCGTCTCCCATGTAAGTGGCCGATTGAACATAATTCCTAAATTTTTTGCAGTCTCGACATACTCTATTGTAGCGCCATCTAATTTCAATTGCGAAAGTTGGGAAGAGTCAAGAGGCTTCTTTGAAATAACAAGACACTTTGACTTGGCTGGGTTCAGAAACAGACCGTTGCACTTGGCGAAATTTGAAATGTTTTGTAGGTCACAGTTTATATCGATGATACAACTGTTAACTTGTCCAGCAGAACAGCATTTATACATTTGGACGTCATCACTATCAGCATACATGTGAACAGTTGACATAGAAGTAGTTTGGGGAAGTTCGTTTATATAGAGGGAAAATAAAAGAGGACCAAGAATGGAGGCCTGTGGAACACCTCTTGTAGTGAGGAGAAAATTTTGTGGTTCCCAAACATAACGGCTTGTTTTCTACCAATTAAGTAAGAGTTTAGTAATTGAACTGCTGAGTTGGAAAAGTTATACAGCCTAGCTAACTTATCACAAAGATTGAAATGGTCAACCGTGTCAAAAGGTTTCGAAAAATCTAAAAGTACCAAGAAAGCTATATTTCTGCTGTCTAAAGCCAGTCTAACGTTTTCAATAACGTTAATAAGAGCTGTAGCGCAACTATGCTTTTCTCTAAAACCAGACTGTTTTGGTGATAAAAGATTTTTCCTGCGTAGATATAGATTCATTTGTTTTTGAATGATTTTTTCAAAAGCCTTTGACAAAAAAGGAAGCATTGAAATCGTTCTAAATTCTTTACTACCTTGACCTTTTTCAACAGGTATTATTTTTGCTAGCTTCCATTGAACAGGGAAAACGCCGGTTGTGAGAATAGTGTTGAAAATATGCGTAATATACGGTAAAAGTATGGGCAGTATTGCCTTAACAAAGACTGGATGCATTTCATCAATACCCACAGCTTTCGATTTGATCGCCAGAAAACTTTCTACGACGTCTGTACTTTCAACCATTTTAAAATTGAACGCATTTAAATTATTGTTAGGAGTATATTGGGATGAAGTTATGGGAAGAGAAGGAAATGGCAGATCAATAAATTTTTCATTTAATTCATCCACATTTAGATCTTCTGGGAAACTAGATTTTTTCTTTTATTTCCTATTCCTATACCAAGCTCGCGAAGATTTTTCCAAACTTCCCGGCTTCCCAGAGATGGACTTAGTTTCCCCGAAAGAATTGTTGTTTTTAAACATCGAATTTTGCTTACGACAGTGTTTCGCAACGTTCGATAATTTTGTCGAAATATCTCCAATCTATATTTTGTCCAAATATTGTAAGCACGATCTCTTAGCTGCATTAACTGATGAATTTCATGAGTAAACCAAGGCCTATGCTCATGTTTACGTGTACATTTACAAACAGGAACGTGAGTATTAAATAATGATAAAGTTTGGGCATTAAAAAGGTCAATTTGATCGTTAGGACAGGGCAAATAAAAAATTTGGTTCCAATTAATAGAGCGTAAATTTTGTTCAAAAACATCGTATTCAATATGTTTGAAGTATTCAAATCTGGTGTTTTCATTCTGAAAATTGAATTCAAAAGCCATATAAATAAGATCATGTCTTGAAAAACCAGGTGCAGATAGCTGATTCTGAAATAAAACTTTACGTAAATCACTCACAAAACAGACATCTAGGAGTGTGCTTGAATAGCCAGATAGCCAGAAGTGTGGGTGGCTTAATGTTGATAATATGGCACAGGTGATTGAAATATGATTTTAAGTTTTCATCTTTGACGAAAGGGATGCCATAAAGAACAGCGTCGGCGGCAACGTTTCTATTGTTTTGTAATTCTTGTGCAGTTTCTATTTGTTGCATTTGTGTTGTGACCTCAGCGAGTTCATTCTTAACGTCATCGAGTTCCGTGGTTCTTCTTCTTCTTTCCATTTCTGGCGTTACGAGTAGTGATCTTGAAGCGATCACAACTCTCCCACTTTTCTGCTTCACACTAGTGATCCGCCTGTGGGGTACGCCGCGTTGACCTCAGAAAGCGTCGGCAAGCCTCCCGAGTTCCGTGGTTGTGGTATTTAAAATTTTTTTTTGTGTGGAAAAGTTCATTTTTTACATCTTTCACCGATGCACCAAGTTTGTTTACGTCGGTTTTTATCTCGTCCAATTCCAGGTGTGTAGTGGAATTTGCGCATTCAAACTGTGTTATGCGATGGTTTATGTCAACCATCGTGTCATTCATTTCGCTTATTTTGGTTTCAATGTTTTTTGTTACATTTTCCGCAGATTCTTCTATTTGTGTTGTATGTAAAGAAATTATGGACTTACTTTGGTTTGCGATACTATCGTGTATTTTCTTTATTGTTGTGTTGTCGTCGTCTTTGACAGAGCCAGAAGCTATTTGGGAGAGCATCTTCGGAGTTTGTGGTTAGTTTTTGGCTGTTGCAAGAGATGCACACATTATTACCCCTTTGTTACTTCCAGGCTTATTTTGTCAGTGTTCGAGCTAACGTTTTTTTAAAGCTTTCGTTTACAATACGATTTAAGAGAAAAGCAAAACTTTCTTTCAATAATTTTCACACAAAATTTTTTAATCTTTATATATATAAGTAGGAATAGGGACGGTTGAGCCTGGGAAAATTCTGATGAGCGTGGGAAAATTCTGAGCGAGCCAAAAGGGTGCCGTCGGTCTGATCAAAAGGAGATAATAGGGTTTAGAGGCACGTAGGTTGAAGATCCTTACGATGGGATGAGAGTAAAGAAAAAATGAAAAGTAATGTTGTGTGTGTGCTAAGAATCAAGAATAGACACGATCTGTTGATAGATCTTAGAACGGGGGGGGGGTGTGAAATTTTGGTAATTTGTTGATAGATATAGGAATAGGTAGGACTGAGATTGTGATATGAGATAAGAAAATAGAGACAATAAAGGGGGAAGATGGTTTCTATTGAGTATTTTTTATGGTTTTTTGTTTTAGATTTCGTTGGCGCTTGGAAGTGGTTGATTTTTTTTTATATGTTTGGAATTTGTTTGAGGGTGAGGTGAGGGTAGTAGTAGTAGGAATGTTTTTTTTGTTTTGGTTGTAGGCTAGAGAATTTGGTCACGTCCGATATTTGGTTGGGCATAGATTGTGTATGAGCAAGTCGTTTAACAGCTTAGCATGAAAGGTTGTTGTCATGTGGTTGTTTTACTCTATACCGTAGGGTAAGGAAGTGACCCATGTTCGCATAGCAATAAAATCCATGATCAATGTTGAAATCGAGTATCTGTGTAGCATAGAAAGGTAAAATAAACCAATACTCATTGTAAGGAAAGATGATGATGCTAATACAAAGGCAAAGGTATATTTTGTTGTGAATATCGTCGGATTGATATGACAGGCAGAAACGAAGTGAAACAAACGAATAGGTTTTTTGTATTAGATTTCACTGGCGGTTGGTGATGGCTGGATTTTTTTCTTGCAATTTGGTCTCATTCGATATTTGTGTGTACATTTTACACGTTAGCATGATTGGTCTTTGGTCTCTATGCCAAAGATTATGGATGGTTTTTTATTGAAAGGAAATATTATAAGGTTATCGGCGTTGAACAAAGGATAATAAAAGCGTCTAGAGGCACGTGGACAATTGGTAAAGAAAAATTGAAGCTGTGTGTATTTTGAACAATACATACGATCCGTTGATAGATCTTAGAACGAGGATGAGAGATTTTGGTAATTTGTTAATACTTGACGATAGAGAATTTTATCACGTTCGATATTTGTTTGGGCATAGATTGGACATGAGCATGAAATTTTACAGATTAGTATGAAAGGTCATTGGCATGTTTTATTATATGCTATAGAGTAAGGATGGTGATTTCTAGAAAGAAATTACTATAAGGTTGTCAGGGGTTGAACAATCCCGTCCCCCGGAAGGAATAAGGTAATTTTTGATTAAAAGCTACTACGCAGTATTAGAGCTGTTTAAAGCAAGTGAATTTGTGTCATTCAATTTTAAAGCAAAGTAAAGGTGTTTCATTTATGATCACTTAGATTAATAGGAGCGATTTGACGATACCTTTTTGCCATAAAAAATTTCAATAAATTAAGTAATAAAATATGTTTAGAAGACTTATAATCATGCTCTTTAGGTATGGTGTATGGATCCACTTTAACTGTAATGATGTTCAAAGATTATATGGTTCTCTGCCTTAAGAACGCAAGAAGTTATTATAAGGGTGTCGGTCTGAACAAAGGGAAATAATAGCGCTTAGAGGCACATTTACAGTTGGCAGGTTGAAGATACTTACGATGGCATGAGAGTAAAGAAAAAATGAAAAGTAATGTTGTGTGTAGTGCGAACAATACACAGGATCTATTGATAGATCTTAGAACGGGGGTGTGAGACTTTGGTAGTTTGTTGATATGTACTTACTTTAAGATATAGGAATAGGTAGGATTGAGGTTGGGATATGAGAAAAGAAAATAGAGACAATAATCGGATTTAATATTCTCAAATTTTAATCCGTTCTTATGTTGAAATAAACTCATCATAACATTTGTTTTGCCCCCCAATTAGAGGGGCCCGTTATTAATCCTCTAATACTTTTTGGCAACCTAAACTATAAAAGAGTTTAACTACAGTCACGATCAACAGTCGTACTGCATCTGTTCGAAGGTATACAGTGCTTAAACTGATACAGTTAAAAGCATTTCAATACAGCTTATAACTATTTACATTCTTTAATTCAACATCTACACTATGATGCAAATAAATGAAGATTTAACAAAAGATCCCTCGTAATAATGGTCGTTATAGAAACGCTTTGTCTGTTTCCTAAAACTATAAAAGAGATTAACTACAGTCACGATCAACAGTCGTACTGCATCTGTTCGAAGGTATACAGTGCTCAAACTGATACAGTTAAAAGCAGATCATCACAGTTTATAATTATTTACATTCTATAATTCAACATCTACACTATGATGCAAATAAATGAAGATTTAACAAAAGAGCTTATTAAGACTACTGATGCTCTACGAAAAAAGTATAAAGCTCTGAGAGAGAGGAAGGAAGCGCTCGAACTTCAACTTGAAGAAACTTTCAAACCTATTACGAAACCTCTTAAAGATATAATAGAACACACAAAAGGAAAACATTCGAAAAAACCCCAACAACAGCATCATTTTGAGTCTCCGCACAAGAAAATAAAACTGAATTATGAAAATGAAAATGGTGATGATGAAGATGATGATGACGATGACTATGACGATGAGGATGTTAATGATGAATTTAGAACACCCAATATTAAGAACACTAGTACTTCACTCATGAATGAATCAACCCCTAAAACGTCCAAGCCATCGTCAGTTAGAAACAGAACTAGTAGAAGTGATCGTGTGCGAAGAAGAAGTCTTGCTCGCAACTTTGGTTTGCAATTAAAACAAAAATTTGAAGAAACTCCTCAGTCATATATAGATTTATTAATAAATAATTCTAAATCCCTTGACGAAGTGTATGGAGTTCATTTGAACAATGGTAAACTACAAATCGGGGACAAAGAGTTAAAAATTCGAGGAAAAGCACTAAAAATTAATAATAAGACATATAACGGCACGAAGGGTTTGTTTGAACTAATATTCAAGAAAAAACCTAACTTTTCCTTATATAGTAAAGAAGATTTAAAAGCGTATAAAGATATAATGTATAATACCAATGCTTACAGAAGGTCCTACGATTCCAGAAACCAGATACTAGGTCATAGAGGATATAAATACAGGGAAATCATAAGTAAACTATTAAATGATGATAATAATCCTAGTGTCACTTCACCTTCAATCGGTTCTGGATTGATGCAATTATCAAATAATAAGAAAGAATTCTTCTGGGACAATCCAAACGAACTCGTAGATCGTTTAAGACTTCTTATTGCATCACAACAATCCGGTAACAAGAATCATTCTAACGAGATTGCTTCAATTATTGAAGAATTAAAGGAGGCCAATATAGTTCAGTAAAAAAAAGTATCGGACGTTTTTCAAATAGAACAGTGAAAGGGTGACCTGGACCCAGAGGAGTGAAAGGTGAACATCGTCCTATAGGATTGAAAGGAGAAAGAGGGTTGCCTGGCCCAGCTGGTGAAGGATTTGACAAAACTGAAAACGATGATTATAATTTAAAGAGGAATCGATTAAAATATTCAAGACCCCCGAAGAAAAGTGATGATGCAGCTTCAAAGAAATATGTTGATGGAGTATGTAATCAACTTAGAACATATTTTCAATTTCAATTAGAGACAATCGAAAAAAATTCATCGACAGTACAAATAGTAATAAACACATTAAAAACAACCACGATGAAACTCACTTTAATGAAAAAAAAAAAAATTACATGTTTGAAAAATAAATATTTCTTATTAATATATACAATTTACGTGTTTTTTTTTTAGACATATTATAAATGAGTTTGTAGATGTGCTGATATCCAAGAGTTGTGTTCAGAAGGAAAACCAAGCCATTTAACAAAAACTTTATTTTTTCTCCTACGAATCACTTTTCTACAAGATAAGTACCTATCAGGGCTCATAGAAACCATTTTTTACAGGGTGACCTTGAAAATATTCTAAGAGATGGGTGACAGGATTTGAAAGTTGAACTCTTGATATTTTTAATTTTCAAATGCATGTTTATATTTACTTATTCTCACAGGCCTTCAACTTTAAACTTGAAAATAACATGGATTCTGACACGGTTATATACTGTTGAGAGTAAATGTTTTCTCATTTGTATGATTAACGATGGTTTCATTTTTATAGTACGATGTGCAGAATTATTATACGTTTTAGTTAACGACGTTACCATGTCAATCCATCTTTATGTACCATTCACACTGAATTCCTTCCACATGAGTGATTTTAAGGTACGATTAAATCGTTCAACGATCGATGCTTTAAGAACGCTAAATGTTGAGTAATGATTTATTTGATGCTGCTTCGTAAGATTTGCAAAATGCTTATTAAAAAATTCTTTTCCATCAACTGTCTGGAGATTCTTCGGAATTCGGAGATTTCAGAAAATTTCAGCTTGATATTTTCCTTCTCTAGAAAATCCGCAATATTTTTGTTTTTATCCTCTTCAGATAAACATATACTTGGCCACCCTGAAGCTTCTTGCTTTATTTTGAGGTAGTTATTCATTATTGAGGTAAATAATCCCTCAGAACCTGTCTGATGATGAGGACGAGGACTTGAAACTGATAGGGGGATCACCTCTCATAAACCCAGCTCACAGCTCTAAAGGTGTATGAAGATGTATGAGATATTTCTATAAAGAATTATCTTGACGAATCATACGAACTACATACACAATGTATTCAATTTGAAGTCGAGAAATTAGAGAAACACTTTTTTTTTTTTTTTTTGTAAATGCCATTGACAGCTAAAACTGAAATTATTACTAGAGACGAATCCGATATAAATCTTCGAGCAAATCCATCTGAACCTTAGTAACACATTGACAAGATAGCAGACAATAATGTCCAACATAAATATCAAGTTCATTTTCGATGAGATCCTGGATTTTATGAAAGCACATCAACATGAGCTGCTGGAGGAACATCATGAATATCTGACAAGATGCTTATCCTTCTTGAAGATGTATAGAAACGTATCCTCTACCACATCGAAACATGGATGTCATTTTGTTAACTGCCCTTGGTCAAAGAATTTATGCCAAGACGGACCTGATACTTGTGCATGTTATTTGATTGAAAATAGAATGTTCAAAGTAAAGAAGTTAATGTTGTTGTACGAAAGATTAAAATAAATAGATTAAAAATAAAAGAATCTTTGAAATCCAGCTTGCCGTCAAAATACAACTGCCCAAGCTCTTCTCTCTTGACCATTAAGTTAGTCATTATTTGACATGGGTATCTGTGCATCTGAAAATGAGAATTATCGATATCTTCTCACTGTAATACATACATTTTCCAAGTTTACATAGACAGTTTCTATTTAAAACAAAAGGGGCCCCTCTCGTTGTAGCTTTAGAAATTTACTAAATGAGGGTCACGATCCAAAGAACTTAAAACAATTCATGGAAAAAAGAATTTCTTTTTTTGCAAGACACATTTTCAGCTTATGGAAAAATAAACTACAATTGATGCCTTAAATGAACTGAATGTTGAATAATGATTTATTTTATGGAATTTCGTCAAAATATAAAACGTCTTACTGAAAAACTCTTTTTTTCCATCTACGGTTTGCATGTTTTTTGGGATGTCGTGAGGATTTTTATAAAAATCGTTTTCATTGCCTCTGTAACAGATGACGCTGTCTTATTTCCTAAAGGAATCGCCCACGCAAATTTTGAAAATGCATCGATAAACGTCATTAAACCGTAGTATGAGATGATTTCAACTATGTCAGTTGTCATAAATCATTTATGGCTTTGATAGCAACCATTCGCCGATTGAAAATCTTTCGTGTCGAGCTGTGAAGTTCTAAAACAAAAACTTTTTGTGTGTGTTGTTTTTATATAATTGTATTTATTTCAATCTTTTATATAAACTCATAATCTTTTGAACTCTGCTTACATGATCCTCAATCATAATACACGCACAAGTATCTGGCCCCATTTGACATGCATTTGAAGACCAAAGACAGTTTGTAAAATGACATCCGTAAATCGAAATATCATTGTCAACGTCCTTAAAATTACTTAAGAAAGAAATATTTCCAAGAAACTCTTCATAATGCTCCTCAAGCATATCATGTTGATATTGACTTAAAAAACTGAACATTCTACTTAAAATAAGACATATATTGATATTAGATATCATTGTAGTACAGTTTTGATTTGGAAATAAGAACTGAATTCGAGAACGATGTTTCCCCTACGTTTTATATGTAAATTTTTAGATTTAGTATTGGGAGTTATAGCGTGAGGAAGGAAAACCCGGTCAAGATAATTCTTTATAGAAATATCTCATACATCTTCATACACCTTTAGAGCTGTGAGCTGGGTTTATGAGAGGTGATCCCCCTATCAGTTTCAAGTCCTCGTCCTCATCATCAGACAGGTTCTGAGGGATTATTTACCTCAATAATGAATAACTACCTCAAAATAAAGCAAGAAGCTTCAGGGTGGCCAAGTATATGTTTATCTGAAGAGGATAAAAACAAAAATATTGCGGATTTTCTAGAGAAGGAAAATATCAAGCTGAAATTTTCTGAAATCTCCGAATTCCGAAGAATCTCCAGACAGTTGATGGAAAAGAATTTTTTAATAAGCATTTTGCAAATCTTACGAAGCAGCATCAAATAAATCATTACTCAACATTTAGCGTTCTTAAAGCATCGATCGTTGAACGATTTAATCGTACCTTAAAATCACTCATGTGGAAGGAATTCAGTGTGAATGGTACATAAAGATGGATTGACATGGTAACGTCGTTAACTAAAACGTATAATAATTCTGCACATCGTACTATAAAAATGAAACCATCGTTAATCATACAAATGAGAAAACATTTACTCTCAACAGTATATAACCGTGTCAGAATCCATGTTATTTTCAAGTTTAAAGTTGAAGGCCTGTGAGAATAAGTAAATATAAACATGCATTTGAAAATTAAAAATATCAAGAGTTCAACTTTCAAATCCTGTCACCCATCTCTTAGAATATTTTCAAGGTCACCCTGTAAAAAATGGTTTCTATGAGCCCTGATAGGTACTTATCTTGTAGAAAAGTGATTCGTAGGAGAAAAAATAAAGTTTTTGTTAAATGGCTTGGTTTTCCTTCTGAACACAACTCTTGGATATCAGCACATCTACAAACTCATTTATAATATGTCTAAAAAAAAAACACGTAAATTGTATATATTAATAAGAAATATTTATTTTTCAAACATGTAATTTTTTTTTTTTTCATTAAAGTGAGTTTCATCGTGGTTGTTTTTAATGTGTTTATTACTATTTGTACTGTCGATGAATTTTTTTCGATTGTCTCTAATTGAAATTGAAAATATGTTCTAAGTTGATTACATACTCCATCAACATATTTCTTTGAAGCTGCATCATCACTTTTCTTCGGGGGTCTTGAATATTTTAATCGATTCCTCTTTAAATTATAATCATCGTTTTCAGTTTTGTCAAATCCTTCACCAGCTGGGCCAGGCAACCCTCTTTCTCCTTTCAATCCTATAGGACGATGTTCACCTTTCACTCCTCTGGGTCCAGGTCACCCTTTCACTGTTCTATTTGAAAAACGTCCGATACTTTTTTTTACTGAACTATATTGGCCTCCTTTAATTCTTCAATAATTGAAGCAATCTCGTTAGAATGATTCTTGTTACCGGATTGTTGTGATGCAATAAGAAGTCTTAAACGATCTACGAGTTCGTTTGGATTGTCCCAGAAGAATTCTTTCTTATTATTTGATAATTGCATCAATCCAGAACCGATTGAAGGTGAAGTGACACTAGGATTATTATCATCATTTAATAGTTTACTTATGATTTCCCTGTATTTATATCCTCTATGACCTAGTATCTGGTTTCTGGAATCGTAGGACCTTCTGTAAGCATTGGTATTATACATTATATCTTTATACGCTTTTAAATCTTCTTTACTATATAAGGAAAAGTTAGGTTTTTTCTTGAATATTAGTTCAAACAAACCCTTCGTGCCGTTATATGTCTTATTATTAATTTTTAGTGCTTTTCCTCGAATTTTTAACTCTTTGTCCCCGATTTGTAGTTTACCATTGTTCAAATGAACTCCATACACTTCGTCAAGGGATTTAGAATTATTTATTAATAAATCTATATATGACTGAGGAGTTTCTTCAAATTTTTGTTTTAATTGCAAACCAAAGTTGCGAGCAAGACTTCTTCTTCGCACACGATCACTTCTACTAGTTCTGTTTCTAACTGACGATGGCTTGGACGTTTTAGGGGTTGATTCATTCATGAGTGAAGTACTAGTGTTCTTAATATTGGGTGTTCTAAATTCATCATTAACATCCTCATCGTCATAGTCATCGTCATCATCATCTTCATCATCACCATTTTCATTTTCATAATTCAGTTTTATTTTCTTGTGCGGAGACTCAAAATGATGCTGTTGTTGGGGTTTTTTCGAATGTTTTCCTTTTGTGTGTTCTATTATATCTTTAAGAGGTTTCGTAATAGGTTTGAAAGTTTCTTCAAGTTGAAGTTCGAGCGCTTCTTTCCTCTCTCTCAGAGCTTTATACTTTTTTCGTAGAGCATCAGTAGTCTTAATAAGCTCTTTTGTTAAATCTTCATTTATTTGCATCATAGTGTAGATGTTGAATTATAGAATGTAAATAGTTATAAGCTGTATTGAAATGCTTTTAACTGTATCAGTTTAAGCACTGTATACCTTCGAACAGATGCAGTACGACTGTTGATCGTGACTGTAGTTAATCTCTTTTATAGTTTTAGGAAACAGACAAAGCGTTTCTATAACGACCATTATTACGAGGGATCTTTTGTTAAATCTTCATTTATTTGCATCATAGTGTAGATGTTGAATTAAAGAATGTAAATAGTTATAAGCTGTATTGAAATGCTTTTAACTGTATCAGTTTAAGCACTGTATACCTTCGAACAGATGCAGTACGACTGTTGATCGTGACTGTAGTTAAACTCTTTTATAGTTTAGGTTGCCAAAAAGTATTAGAGGATTAATAACGGGCCCCTCTAATTGGGGGGCAAAACAAATGTTATGATGAGTTTATTTCAACATAAGAACGGATTAAAATTTGAGAATATTAAATCCGATTATTGTCTCTATTTTCTTTTCTCATATCCCAACCTCAATCCTACCTATTCCTATATCTTAAAGTAAGTACATATCAACAAACTACCAAAGTCTCACACCCCCGTTCTAAGATCTATCAATAGATCCTGTGTATTGTTCGCACTACACACAACATTACTTTTCATTTTTTCTTTACTCTCATGCCATCGTAAGTATCTTCAACCTGCCAACTGTAAATGTGCCTCTAAGCGCTATTATTTCCCTTTGTTCAGACCGACACCCTTATAATAACTTCTTGCGTTCTTAAGGCAGAGAACCATATAATCTTTGAACATCATTACAGTTAAAGTGGATCCATACACCATACCTAAAGAGCATGATTATAAGTC
Organism: Melanostoma scalare; assembly: GCA_949752695.1. Taxonomy (NCBI): domain Eukaryota; kingdom Metazoa; phylum Arthropoda; class Insecta; order Diptera; family Syrphidae; genus Melanostoma; species Melanostoma scalare. The sequence goes on along the minus strand of OX456984.1, from coordinate 13,226,547 downwards.
TTCTAAACATATTTTATTACTTAATTTATTGAAATTTTTTATGGCAAAAAGGTATCGTCAAATCGCTCCTATTAATCTAAGTGATCATAAATGAAACACCTTTACTTTGCTTTAAAATTGAATGACACAAATTCACTTGCTTTAAACAGCTCTAATACTGCGTAGTAGCTTTTAATCAAAAATTACCTTATTCCTTCCGGGGGACGGGATTGTTCAACCCCTGACAACCTTATAGTAATTTCTTTCTAGAAATCACCATCCTTACTCTATAGCATATAATAAAACATGCCAATGACCTTTCATACTAATCTGTAAAATTTCATGCTCATGTCCAATCTATGCCCAAACAAATATCGAACGTGATAAAATTCTCTATCGTCAAGTATTAACAAATTACCAAAATCTCTCATCCTCGTTCTAAGATCTATCAACGGATCGTATGTATTGTTCAAAATACACACAGCTTCAATTTTTCTTTACCAATTGTCCACGTGCCTCTAGACGCTTTTATTATCCTTTGTTCAACGCCGATAACCTTATAATATTTCCTTTCAATAAAAAACCATCCATAATCTTTGGCATAGAGACCAAAGACCAATCATGCTAACGTGTAAAATGTACACACAAATATCGAATGAGACCAAATTGCAAGAAAAAAATCCAGCCATCACCAACCGCCAGTGAAATCTAATACAAAAAACCTATTCGTTTGTTTCACTTCGTTTCTGCCTGTCATATCAATCCGACGATATTCACAACAAAATATACCTTTGCCTTTGTATTAGCATCATCATCTTTCCTTACAATGAGTATTGGTTTATTTTACCTTTCTATGCTACACAGATACTCGATTTCAACATTGATCATGGATTTTATTGCTATGCGAACATGGGTCACTTCCTTACCCTACGGTATAGAGTAAAACAACCACATGACAACAACCTTTCATGCTAAGCTGTTAAACGACTTGCTCATACACAATCTATGCCCAACCAAATATCGGACGTGACCAAATTCTCTAGCCTACAACCAAAACAAAAAAAACATTCCTACTACTACTACCCTCACCTCACCCTCAAACAAATTCCAAACATATAAAAAAAAATCAACCACTTCCAAGCGCCAACGAAATCTAAAACAAAAAACCATAAAAAATACTCAATAGAAACCATCTTCCCCCTTTATTGTCTCTATTTTCTTATCTCATATCACAATCTCAGTCCTACCTATTCCTATATCTATCAACAAATTACCAAAATTTCACACCCCCCCCCGTTCTAAGATCTATCAACAGATCGTGTCTATTCTTGATTCTTAGCACACACACAACATTACTTTTCATTTTTTCTTTACTCTCATCCCATCGTAAGGATCTTCAACCTACGTGCCTCTAAACCCTATTATCTCCTTTTGATCAGACCGACGGCACCCTTTTGGCTCGCTCAGAATTTTCCCACGCTCATCAGAATTTTCCCAGGCTCAACCGTCCCTATTCCTACTTATATAAAATTTCCCTGTCACAATGTTAGTTACCGTACTCCTCCGAAACGGCTTTACTTATTTTTACCAAACTTTATATGCGTATTCAGTAGGTCTGAGAATCGGCTACTAATTAGTTTCCATACCCCTAAGTGATAAGGGCGGCTGTGGTGCAGTGGTAGAGTGTTTAGTAGATAGGCCGGACGCGTGGGTTCGAATCCCGCTCTGGGCATCTACTTTTCTTTCAGCCTCCCAGTTTCATATGGACGCTGCCCTTGAGGTTATATATGTGAAATGACTAACAACTTATTTCCAACTACTGCAACACAAAAAAAAAAGGGAAGGCTGCTACTCTGGTAGTAAAATGGACTGGATATTAGGTCTGAGTTCTCCAGATTAGCATAAGCCTCCTCTTTAAAAAAAAAAAAAAAAAAAAAAAAAAAGTGATAAGGGCCATCTACCCTTAACATTGTTTCTTTAATTTACACTGTGACTCGAGAATTTTGTATATTAGATTTTACAGTCTCAGTGTAAATGTCATATTTATCAATTTAATTTCTTTAAAAATAAATTCTGAGATCACATTTTTTGCGCAGAGAATTCATATATGTACGCATAGTGTAAGTTATTCGCCTCTGCTAAGCAAGACATACAATGCTCATATTAATGTTGAGTTTTGCAGTTCTGTGAAGAGCATCAAATATATTTGCAAGTATGTCCATAAAGGCAGTGATATGGCTGTGTTTAGAGTAGAAAATACTAATGTAAATGCTCCTCCAATGAATAAAAACGATGAAATTACGCTCTACCAAATTGGTCGGTTCGTCAGCTCCAATGAAGCTGCTTGGCGTATCTTCGTTTTTCCAATCCATGAACGGGATCCATCAGTTGTTTAGTTAGCCATCCATCTTGAAAACGGTCGGCGTGTATTTTTGCGAACGAGACAGTGATTGATCGCGCTACAAATCCACTTAAAACTACACTCACTGCATTTTTTGTTTAGTACGGATGAATTTGGTGCCTTTGCAAAAACATTAGTCTATTCACAAGTACCACGCTATTTCAAATGGGCTCAAACAAAAAAATGGATGCCCCGCAAGCAAGGCTCACCAGTTGATGCATGTCTCAATTTATTTAAATCGAACGCTTTGGGGCGATTATTTACAGTCAATCCAAGACACACTGGGTGCTTTTATCTTCGACTGTTGTTGGTTAATGTTACTGGCCCATTATCGTTTCAAGATATACGTAAAGTGAATGGGCAACAGTATCCAATATTTAAAGACGCATGCCTTGCACTCGGCTTGCTGGAAGACGATGACCAGTGGGAGTGTATGCTTGCTGAAGCTGCATTAAACTGTACAGCAATACAAATTCGTCTACTATTTGCTATAGTGTTGACTACATGTTTCCCAGCTCGAGCAAACATATTGTGGGGTAATCACAAAGATTCAATGACTGATGATATATTGCATCAACATCGTACACGGTGCAACGATCTAACGATAACATTCAGCGACGCTATGTACAATGAAGCATTGATTGCTATTGAGGAATTTTGCATTGTCATTACCAAGTTATCACTCACTTATTTCGGTATGAATTCGCCAAATCGACCTGCATATGATATAATCAACACTGAAATGAATCGTGAACTGCAGTACAACACTGTAGAAATGGCAGCGATTGTTACTCGCAATGTCCCACTAATGAATGACCAACAAACAGCAATTTATGGCCTCATTTTACTCGCAGTTTCAGCAGAACAAGGTGGGTTCTTCTTTTTTGATGCACCGGGTGGAACTGGCAAAACATTCCTTATTTCACTAATTCTGAAATACGATCAAATAATGGCATCGCATTGGCCGGTGCATCATCGGGCAGCGGCTACTTTATTGGATGGAGGCAGAACAGCTCATTCAGTATTTAAGCTGCCACTAAATATTCAAAATATCCCCGACGACAGTGTGTAACATTAAAAAACAATCGTCAATGGCCACCGTGCTGAAACAGTGTAAAATTATCATCTGGGATGAATGTACTATGGCACACAAAATTCAATTGAGGCATTTAACAGAAAATTGAAAGATATTAAAAACAACGACAAACTACTTGGCGCCACTCTGTTGGTGCTTTCAGGTGATTTCAGTCAAACACTTCCCTTCATTACACTTTCAACATACGCTGATGAGATCAACGCTTGCTTAAAATCATCTTAAGCATGCGCGTTCTAATGCTTCAAGATCCATCCGCTGAAACATTCTCAAAACAACTCTTAGATATCGGTGATGGAAAAGTTGCTACAGATGAAACTGGATACGTAAAATTACGGACCGATTTCTGCACAATCGCTGTTTCGTAAAATACTCTAATTGAACAAATATTTCTCGATGTACACACACAGTACATAAATCATTAGTGGCTTGCTGAAAGAGCTATTTTAGCAACAAAAATGCAGACGTTGACAATTTCAATTTTGAAAATAAAATACAACAGTTGTTGCCGAACTGTTGCCAGGTATCATACAAATCTATTGATATAGTTTGCGATGCAAGCGAAGCTGTCAATTCTCCATCAGAATTTTTGAACTCACTGGATTTGCCAGGTATGCCACCGCATAATTTACAATTGAAGATTGGATTTTCAATTATCTTGCTTCGTAATTTAAACCTGCCACGGCTGTGCATTGTGCAACGGTACGCGATTAATCGTTCAAAATTGATGAAAATCGTTATCGAAGCCAGTTTTTTAAATGGCAAGTTCAAAGGTGAAAATATACTCACAACACGGATTCCTATCATACCTACAGATGTTCCAATTCAATTCAAACGAATTTAGTTTCCGATTAGATTGGCATTTGCATTGACAATGCCTATTTCACGCATATATATATATATAAGTTACTTTTTGTCTACACTAGAATTTATCTAGAAACTAGAAATAATTTATAAGGCAAAACAACGTTTGCCGGGTCAGCTAGTTTAATATAAAATAGAAGTGATCAAGTGGATTATTTTACTTCACTTTAAAATATCTAACGATATTTATAGCTCAGAAATATTTGACACAACTTTAGATGGAATATGTAAATGTTTATTGGTTAAAAAACTTAAATGAAAATAGCCGCTAAAGAAACACGTCTACTCTGTAGCTATGATACACATGTTTGAGGTTCGTAATTCAGAATATTCAGTGGTTTTTCTTTGTGAAGAGTTGGAAAGTTCTGCGAGAGTAATTAGTCTGCCATGCAAAGCGCTTTCTTCGGGATCGACTAATATCTTTTGGTCCCTTCCATTCCTCCGCTACTTATCTACTAATTAGCTCATTTGCTAAGTCACTTAGCCTTTCTGTTACTCGATAGCACAGTTAAGACCACAGACTATAATCGGTAAGGTAGTGTGATCTTCCCACGAACTAAATTCGATCAGAAACATCCGACTTTGGATCAGATTCCGTAAATTTTAAGACGCTTATCGCTCAATCGTCCATCGTCGATTGTATCGTCAAATGATTTTTTCATTTAATCTCACTTTCAGCTGTTAATGGAACTATTTCACCATCAAATAAAAATAACAAATTTTGGTAACTTTTTTAGGGTTTTAAATAAATTTGTTGAAATTTCGTTTAAGAAGTTACAGAGTGACCCTCCAGGAAGATAGTACACTAGTGAACGACATAGCCGCTAATTCAAATAAGACGATGACTTCAACTCAGAAAAATTAAGGGGATGTGTCAGGCTAAAGGAAACCTACTCTGGTAAACATTTAGACATTTTTTGGCTATACCTATGTACATTCTTATGATCGGATTGAACTTTACACAAATAATGTTGAAAACCTTTTTCGGCTGTGATCAATAATCCCCATAAAATTTTATTTCTAAAGCGCAGTTCACACTCAACAACTAGTTGCTAAACTAATCAAAATTTTCAAAAATATTCAACCATTTGCATAACTGGTAGCTTAAGGGTTCACTTTATCCAACATTGGTCGTTCAGACTAAAGTCTGTCCAAAAAATTGCACAGCATGAACTGCCCTTAACCATTTCGGGACGCATGGTACACACGTGTTTCAGAAAAAGTTCAAACATTCCTAGAATGTGATATGATTGTGATAACATGTAGCAGTCCATCCGCGCGTGCTGTTGTATATAATATTTTTTACAAGAAGAATACTACGCCACGGTAGGTACCACAAAACATCAGAACTGATACGAATATTCACCAAAACTTTTTGCAAAACTTTTGTTACCATATCACCTGAACTGCGTCCCGGCAGGTTACAAGCGCTCTATTGAATTGACAGGAAAACATTGCAACTATTTGATTTATGAGACTGACATGTCAAAATCTAACCAAAATACGAAACAAAGTAAATAATTCAAAACGAATGTGCAAAACAAAGTATATCATTTCAAACGAATGTCGAAAACTGCTAGGCAACAGTTCACAAAGTGTGCTAAAGTGGAAACAATGAATCATCTCAAATGCAATCGCTTCCTTCTGCCAACAATTTTTTACCTCATTCTAGACAATCCTTGGATTTTAAAAAACTCGTAGAGCTGTTCAGAAGATAACAACAAAGCCGTTATCTTTATTCAATGGAATAATGATGATGTCAGAGACAGACCCATTGTCTATCCTTACTACAATCGTTCAATGACAGAAGGTATTGCGTGGGAGTTTTTCTCAACTCGTGGAAACATCCAATAAGACAGGAATATAGGGATGAATATTGCACACAACCTGCAGCAATAAATGCTGTCAGTACCATGTCGTGCCAGGAGACATCGTTCCCAATCACTGCTTTGAAAAACAAATCCTGGCACGTAGTAGGCAAACTAAGGAATTTTCTTCCCCGTTTCCATTTATTACTTCTTTTTTCTCTCCTCTAGTCACGTTAACAATAAAAATAAGCAATGAAATCCCAGGGAATACAAAAAAAAAAAAAAAAGAAGGAATTCTTGATTGACTGGGCTGAATACTACTTCCTTTATACCTCGAAGTAGTCGCCCTTGGATATGAAAAAAGGAACGGGCGATGTAGACAATGTGGGATGTTTAAACAAAAATATCGATGGTTAAATGAAAATTAATTTCTTTAAAGATCTTGGAGCTCTCCAACTGCTACTGCCACTGCCACTGTCATCTGGCACGAGATGATGGCAATCTGTCGACTACTTATGGCGGAAGACGGACGTGTTTTGCATATTGGGCCGCTATCATTTATACATATATACGACCGACAGGAAAAGTACAAAGCAAGTGAAATATGTTTAAATTGTCAGCCTTTTTTGATGGGATGAATATGGCCCGGTACTAAAGAGTACGAAGCCCTTCATCATCATTTGTAAGAAAGATTATGAAAAAAAAACTTTCAGCAAAAGATCTCCGATAAATTTACGTGGGCACAAGGAGATTGTATGACAAGACCAACCTTCGTGACTGTCATTCGGAATTTTTAAGGCAGCCTGTCATTACTTTTGATGGGCTCTGACGGAATGGAAGTGTGTCTTTTTTCGTTTTAGCAGGAAGATTTTTTGTTGATATAGAAGCATCATGTTAATCGTTTTGTATTCCCTTTTCAATTCAAAAGCACGATTATTGAGATGTAGAGTAATTGAATTACAAATTGGACTTTAACGATAGGTGAGTGCTGGTGAAGGAGCTTAATGATTATTTTGATAGAAATTATTACATATACTCGTAAAAAAGTAATTTTCCTTGAAGGCTCAAAAGATTCTCCAATGGATGAATAAAGACAAACGAGGAAACAGTACATTATGATTGCATAGCAATTTTCGACAAGATACCTACACTTTTCCTAATTTAAATTGCTTAGGATTACTGAAGATACCAGTATCAGGTTTACGCTCGAGCTTGAGTGTATTGATGACACTCGATCCGAGAAAAGGTGTGGACAGCCAGATCGAACTGACTGGTTTTTTGTAGACCATTGCTTTGATTAGCCTTGTCAATTGGCTTCATAGTTGTAATAGAAGTCGAAATGTTTAATTACCTCCGAAGAATAAATAAAAATCGAGCTGTCTTCTGAACTCCGTCTCGGGCTTTATTTAAGAAGTTTCGTAATCCACACAATATTTCTTACTAAAAAATATGGCGCAAAACATGTCAAACAGCAAACAGCCAAATGTCTACGAAAAAAAAATCTATAAGGCCTTAGATTGGTAACACGCTGAAGAAACCAAACAACAATATTGAAATCCTTTGAGATCACGAAGAGTTTGGAGACCAAGAACAACATAAAAATTAACTGTCTTTGCAGAAGAAGCTACCCAAAGCGAAACATCACCAAAAAGAAAATATCTACCTGCTGCTCCTGAGGGATGGAGACACACCAATCGGGGTTACAGGTTAAAATAAGGATGAATCCAATTCACATAAAGGACAAATATAAATGTAAACGCAGAAACACATTGTTTTTCAAACGTGATAGAAGTATGACAGATGACAGATAATTAATGAGAGATAAGAGATGAGGGATTACAGATGAGATACATGAGAGTTGAATTGGATGAGAGATTGGAGATGAGAGACGAAAGACGAAGGGAGATAAATGAGATTTGAAGAGATATGAGAAATGAAGGTTACAGAAACAAAGTTGGAAATCTCTACCTTTACTGTTTTTAAGACAAACGTGAAAAATATGTGTCTGTCGAAACAAAACTGTTAATCTCCAGTGAACATAGACCAGATTGTTTCAATCACTACTTTTTAAACACAAATTTCTATTGGATAAAACCGTGCTTGAAAGTGGCAATTTGACAGATCGATATCTTTGAGACCCGACAACTAGATAACGTTATTATTTACAATCCAGGAAAGCATGGAGATAGTCACCCATGCTTCTATATCCCTTAAATGAGCCAAATGCATATGACAACCGACAGATGACAAATACTAGATGATAAATGACATGTGACAAATGATAGAAGACAATTGACAGATGACAGATGACAAATGACATTTGTCTTCGAAACTCTAACCCATTCACACCGACATAAGTGTCGGTTTAGCCAATCAAAGAAAAGATATATTTTACCACTTCTGTGTCTTCTACCGCAATGCCGCTATCTTTGTTGACGCTGTGCTTGGAAGCGTGGTGAAGCTTTCATCTTTCGAAAGAATGTTAATAATAATCACCGGATTTCTTAAAGCAGAGTACAGTATCGTAAGGCGTATGGAATTTCGTCCAACACAGGTGTACTACGATACTTGATTTCATTTTTGCTCACTTATACGACATTTTATTGGTACTTGGCCGATGCAAATGGAAATAAAGGGACCCTATTTCTCTGTAGACGTCATGGAAGAAGCGTTCTTTCATGAGTAAATTTCTGAATTTAAAGCTATTTAAATTACGTTACTTTAGCTAAAAGTTGCATACTTTTAGTATTATTAATTTCAACTTTCAACAAAAACTTCTTAAGGGGGAAACCTACTTTAGAGGCTTCAAAAAATCGAACTTTTTTGTATAAATGTCTTCCCAAACTATCCTAAAATTTCAGAAGCAATTTCAAATTATTTTTGGAGTTACAGAAGAAAAAGTGAGCAAGCGTCGCGCAGGTATACGAGTAGCCGGATCGCTCGGAGTGCCCGCGTTCAGCCCCTCAATCTATTGAATGTAGTTAGTTAGTTGGATTTTTATTAAATCATACGTTTTTTTTCAAAATTTAACAAAAACAAATGGACTTGGCTTTTGCCGTCTGCCAGATTGACAATTTAAAAAAGAACTTATAAAAAGTAAAAAAGTATTTATAGTTTAAAATTTCATAAACTTCCGGACATAATTCTTTGTCTGTATGCAAGAGCTATTTTGGAAAATAAAAACAGTTTCTTCTTATCGACTTGGTTTTTTTTATTTTACATTGGTACATTAAAGTAATCTTCATCAGTTAAAAAACTTTTCCAAGCACATGCAATCTTGTTTCTTGTTGTATAGGGCATTTTCCAATAAGGTGCAGGACATCTTCTAGTTAATTCTTTAAAATTACACAATTCGCAAAGGCATGGTAAATCATCTCTGTGTGGGACACAATTTAAGCTCAAAAGTTCTCCTCTCAACCTTATCATCATGGATATTTCTTGTACGCTGTTGTTGTCATGGAAATAGTTTTTCTCTCCCAAATTATGATCTAAACGGCTGTAAATAGATCTAAAAACTGATGATTCAGCATCTTGCCAGTATTTAGATGCATGTAGATCATCCATCCACCGTACTAAGATCATCCACCAGTACTAAGATCCGTGGAAGCCTTCATGTCAAAAGTACCATCTTGGACAAAATTCAGCACGACCGGCTCAGTTAGTATTGTCATGTTCAAAGGAGAGATCCGCAGAACCCCGTCCAAAAGGCAATATCGTACAACGTTTCGACAAATTCGCGACGGAAAAGAAAAGGCAGGCCAAAACACTCCTGGTACAAGCAAATGCAAAAACAGCAGCATTTGGTTGGCCTCAGACATGGAACAATCCAAAACCGGGAGGCTTGCTGACGCTTTCTGAGGTCAACGCGGCGTACCCCACAGGCGGATCACTAGTGTGAAGCAGAAAAGTGGGAGAGTTGTGATTGCTTCAAGATCACTACTCGTAACGCCGGAAATGAAAAGAAGAAGATCATCCATCCACCTTCTGTATCAGCCTATACAACTCGTTTTTCCAGTTGTCTTTTTTTTTTTTTTTTTATTTTTATTTCCTAGACTTAAGTCCACGGCCATGTCACACAGCAGTGCTAGATCTAACCATTCCGCGTACCAACTTGTTCCATCCGCAATATTTTTTTGGTAGACGCTCATTAGACATTTTCATTATTTTTTAGATATAATCCACCTGCAGTTTTAAGGTCTTAATAAACAGAGGCGAAAGTCCCGTTTCGACCATGAGTAAACAGTTTGGGGCGTTTGAAGGAATATGAAAAATTCTCTTGATATAAAACCTTAGAAGTTTCTCGACCTCCTCGTATTGTTTATGTCCCCATACCTCCGCAGCATAGAACATCACTGCTCTGCAACTGCTTCAAAAACTTTATATTTGCTGCTATGTGAAATGAAACGTTTTCCAAAACATCCTTTCCACGTTGCGTTTATTGCGTTTTTAGACTTTGCTAATTTTTCTTTAAGATGCTTTTGCAATGTAAAGCCGTTGGTAAGCAGAACCCCTAAGTACTTATATTCCGCTACCACTTCCAATTCAACATCATTATAGTACCATCTTTCCTTTCTACTGCACATTCCTTCACCTTTTCTACAAATCATTATTTTGGATTTTTCCGAGTTAACGCTTATATTCCAGAGCTTACAGTAGCCATAAAGGCGATTGATCATTAGCTGCAAGGATTCTGGTGAACTGGACAGCAAAACCACATCGTCCGCAAACATTAGGCCCTTGGTACGCGCTCCACCCCACTCCACACCTCCAGGTAGTTCACCGAGTAAATCATCAATAAAAAGCGAACAAAGTACTGGGCTCAAGGCACATCCCTGTCTTACCCCCGATTTTGTCTCCTCTCCATTCCACACTGCTGCTCGAGTACCTGCACACAAGCTTTGTAAAACCCTTCCGAACTTATATTACATGCCCTTTCCGTAGGGTGTGTAAAACAACGAATTCCGATCTATTAAATCAAATGCTGCTCTAAAATCCACAAAAAATGAATACAGTTTCTTGCCCTGTCTTTGAAATTCCTCCGCTTTGCTTTTGAGCACAAACACTTGGTCTACCGTCGAGTATCCTTTCCTAAAGCCAGTCTGGTATTCACTAAGAAGATTTTCTTCTTCCACCCACGTGCATGGTGGATGGGCGTTGTATTATTCAGGTAGGCTCTGATTGGTGTCAACTTGGCGGCGCCCAGATGCTGTAACTTATAGTACTCGTCAATTGTGCTTACTATACCTCCAAGCGGTATCCACTGGGACCTGGGATGCTCCGTCCAGAGCTGACCTGCTAAACTAGTAAGTGCGAGTGTTGACAAGGGAATCCGGAACAAAAGAATTGTGATCGGTCAACACTATAATTGCTGCACTATGACTGACTGCACGAATCTCAGTGGTCTACGAGAGCTTTCGTGTAAATGTTCCAGCGGATGAATTCGAAGGACAGAATCAACGGTGGACTTCAGCAGCCATAAAAGCAGAAAACCCTGAAGGAGCTACTCCAACATATTTGGTTTAAAGGTCTTTCGGGGTCTTTCAATACTAGGACAGGGTATTGAAGTAGAGATGGTGGCGGATGAGCTCCTGGTGAGCCAACGGCAGCACTCACACCCCTGCAGCAGGGTACTGACACTGGATATTCCAGCCCTTTGTGTCCGAAGGGATCCAAAAGGACCTGGCCCTCCAGGTTGGGGGTTGTGCGTAGGGTTAACTACCCAACCACGTTAAAAAAGGACAGTTCCGAAACAACTAACAGCCTCGGATAACGATAATGATTTCAAAGTTGACGACCCAAGCAAACGAAAAAAGGACAATGACCTCCGGATCTGCACGTGGAACGTAAGGTCTCTTTACGGACTAGGTGCAGCTGGAGAATTAGCGGACGCCCTGGACTGCTGCAAAGCAGACATAACCGCCATCCAAGAAGTGCGATGGAGTGGACCGGGCATAAAGAAGATGAGAAACTGTGACATCTATTATGGCGACTGCTACAGACAAAAGAAACAACGCTTATTTGGGTGCGGATTTGTCGTTAGAGGTGATTAGCCAAAATCCAGTCAATGAGCGTATAATGACCATCCGCATCAGGGCTAAATTCGCCAACATTAGCCTTATATGCGCCCACGCCCCCACAGAAGAGAAAGACGACGATTCCAAAGACTGTTTCTACGAGCTCCTGGAAGAAACGTATGAGCAGTGCCCTAGACACGACGTGAAAATCGTTCTTGGCGATTTTAACGCAAAGCTAGGGAAGGAGGACATCTTTGGAAACACAATCGGTAAGCATAGCCTCCATGACAAAACCTCCGAAAACGGACTGAGGCTAATCGATTTTGCTGCGGGGCTGAATCTTGTTGTAAGTAGTACGCGCTTCCCGCATCTCAAAATTCATAAAGGTACATGGCGATCCCCAGATCAATTAACCGTCAACCAAATTGACCATGTTGCGATCGACGCAAGGCACTCTTCCAGTGTTCTAGATGTCCGAACTTTCCGAGGGGCCAACTTTGACTCGGACCACTACCTTGTTGTAGCCAAGGTACGAATGAGGATATCTTGTTCACGACCAGCGCGAACTAACGCTGTGAAGAGATATGACGTCGGAAAGCTACAATCGCAAGAGATTGTCAATGCCTTTTCCAATCGAGTGTCCCTTCAATTATCCTTGAATCCCATGCCGCCACCATTAAACATTGAAGACCAGTGGCAGCAATGCCAAGAAGCCATCAGAACCGCTGCCTCTGAGGTTCTGGGTTTCACTCGGCCACCAAAACGAAACCCATGGTTCGATGAAGAATGCAGGCAGGCAAATGCAGCCAAACAAAGAGCACGACAAATGCTTATGCAAACACGAACAAGGGCTGCTTACGATCAGTATAACGAGATTTACAAGGAGAGAAGAAGGGAAGAACACCGACTTCTCAAAAAGAAAAAGAAGCAGCATGAGAAGCGCTCGTTTGAGGAAATAGAGAGGTGCCATGACAGGAACGAGATTCGGAAGTTTTACCAAAAGGTAAAAAGATCCTGCCAGGGTGGCAAACCCCGAACTCAAGCCTGTAAAGACCAGCAGGGAAACATAATTGTAGAGTCACAGTCGCTACTGAGGATTTGGAAAGATCATTTCTGCAGACTGCTTAACGGCGATGAAGACACAAATTCCGCTGTCAGGCAGATTGCCCCATTCAGCTTGGACGATGATCAAGAATGCCGTCCTCCCGACCTAGAAGAGGTTAAGCTTGCCATATGCAAACTTAAATCAAATAAGACTGCAGGTGCAGATGGCCTTGATGCCGAACTTTTCGAGGCAGCTGGAGACCAGTTGGAAAGGAGCATGAACCAGCTGATCTGCATGATATGGTCGAAAGAAAGCATGCCCGATGAATGGAACCTCAGTATCGTATGCCCGATCCTAAAGAAAGGAGACCCTCACAATTGCGCCAATTATAGAGGGATAAGCCTCCTTAACGTCGCTTATAAGATCTTGTCTGCTGTAATATGTGAACGTCTGAAACCCCACGTCAACAACTTGATAGGTCCTTATCAATGTGGTTTTAGACCAGAGAAGTCCACAATAGACCAAATTTTCACATTACGGCAGATCTTGGAAAAAACCCGAGAACATAATATCGATGTTCACCACCTCTTTATCGATTTTAAGGCCGCGTATGACAGTATTTACAGAGACGAGCTGTACAGAGCCATGTCTAGTTTCGGCATCCCTGCAAAGCTCGTACGACTATGCAGGATGACTTTGGAGAATTCACGCTGCTCCATCAAGGTCGGAAAAGAACTCACCGAGACCTTTGATGTCGAAAAAGGCTTTAGGCAAGGCGACAAACTGTCATGCGATTTCTTCAACATCATACTTGAACAGATTGTAAGAAACTCAAATGTCAACACCAGAGGAACAATCTTTCAAAAGTCTGTACAATTACTCGCCTATGCAGACGATATTGACGTAATGGGAAGAAAAAAGCGTGATGTCATAGGTGCTTTTGCGAGTATTGAAACAGAAGCGGCAAAAATGGGTTTGATGGTTAATGAGGGCAAAACGAAGTATATGCTGTCATCAAACAAGGACAAAGAACATCGACGAATTAGACAAAACGTCACAATAGACAGACATAACTTCGAGGTAGTACAGGACTTCGTCTACCTAGGATCCGCTGTAGACACGGAAAACAACATCAGTGCGGAGATCAAACGGAGAATAACTCTTGCCAACCGTTGCTTCTTTGGGTTAAGAAGGCAATTGAGAAACAAAACCCTCTCTAGAAAAACCAAGGTTACCTTGTATAAGACCTTAATCATCCCAGTCCTGCTGTACGGCGCGGAAGCATGGACCTTATCGAAAGCGGATGAGGAAACTCTTGGTAGTTTCGAAAGAAAAATTCTCTGAATGATCTTTGGTCCCGTATGCGAAGACAATGTGTGGAGAAGAAGATACAACAACGAGCTGTATGAGCTGTACCGCGACATGGGCATAGCCAGAAGAGTACGCATCGCGAGGCTACGATGGTTGGGCCATGTAGAGCGGATGGACCCAAACGCTCCGGCTCGTCGGGTTTTCGAAAGCACATTGCAGGGAAATCGCGGAAGGGGAAGACCTCGTCTTAGGTGGCGCAATCAAGTGGATGAAGACCTCAACCGACTTGGAGTGCGAAACTGGAGAGAGCTCGCCCGAGATCGAAATCGTTATAGAAGGATGTTGATTGAGGCCCAGGTTCACCCCGAACTGTAATGCCCACCTAAGTAAGTAAGTACCCACGTGCATAGTCGTTTTTTTTGCACTCCAGTAAAGATTTTATAACTGGCATTCAGAAATGATATACCCCTATAATGTTCCGGGTTAGATAAGCTTCCTTTTTTGTGTATGGGGTAGATAAGGCCTTCTAAAAAACTGCGGCACTGTTCCAGACTCAAATACTTCATTAAACAAAAGGTAGAGCTTATGCACAAGCAACTCGGTTCCATGTTTATAAAATTCTGTAGTAATGGAGTCTGTACCTGATGCTTTACCATCATTTAGCTCATGTAAAACAATTTAGCATCATTTAGCTCAAATTACAATTTCCAACTCAGTGATAACTGCATCAAGCCTATCATTCCGCAAACCTGGATTTGCATATTGGAAAGATACCGTAGAATCTATGGGGTTGATCAATCTATCAAAGTATATCCGAAGCACTTCTGGTTTTAAATTGCAATTGATCTATAATCTATTGAATGTATTGTACTCATTAAACAAGCTCATAACACTAGAAAACCAGTTTTTAAGAGTCCGAAGGGCAACTCTATAGACCAGGAATCGCTGATTAGCACATTATTGCGTTCCAGAAAATTACGATTTTTTACATACGAAAACTTTGACGCGCGATTTCTCGGTTTTTCATTGATACGACTTTTCCTAATTGGCGTGAAAGATAGGAAAAAAAATTTAACGGACAAAATTGACTGCATTCAGGATTAAATTCTCTCCTAGTTGAACCTAAAAATCCTTAAAAAAGTTATGACTAACAAAAAATGATTTTTTTTTAATTTGCGAAAAGTTTTTGAATTTCTCACTTTTCTTTGAACTTTCTTGGTTTAGAAGCAATACTATTCAAAATAAAATTTTTTTTTTTAGTTTTTTTGTTTCAGATAGAAATTGCGACCTGCATCTTTCCCGTCGCACGACACATGCACGCTGGAGGCGCCTAGGCGAATTCCTTGTACCAGGCAAAATATGACAAATGTTTTAATGAAAAAATTTGAGAAGACTGTTGAAATACATAACAATAAAAGCTGAAAGTTTCTTTTCAATCGAATATTTATTTCCTTCCCAAAAAATAATTTTTTGAAGCCTCTAAAGCAGGCTTCCCCATTAAGAACCAACTGGAATTGAAATAAATTTCCTAAAGTAAGAGCGAATTTTCGACACACAACAATCAAGAAATTTCCATGAAACTTAAGGAAGTAGGAGTGTTTATGTGAGTGGAAATCCGCATAATAAGGCAAATTATCTCACACTCATCAAAGACAGGTGCTGCATTTGCAACAAGTACAGGTACAGAGTTTGGTTCAAAAAGTAGATTTGCATAATTGTTAACTTCAAATCTAAATTTCACTATATCCGCTGAAGCTCACCAACACAAGCAGCTGTATGTACACCAAATATTGTTGCTTGTTCGTGATTGTTTTCATGTAAAATATACAACAGAAGCAACGGAATTTTCATTTGAAAGGCTGGTGTAAGGTATATCGTTTTCTTATTAACTCGAAGTTGCAACGTTCCCTTTTGTAACTCATACCACCAGTGAAGAATCTTTGTTTGCCATTGAGTATGGGCTCTTTTATGGTTGCCAACACTGCTAAAATTGATTAAATGGCACAAAATCAATGTCAGAAATACGTGTTATCATTCATACTTCATATAAATTAGAGTAAGAACTTATTACAGGTTTCAATGAAATAAAACTCACATCTTCCCTAGCTGGAGTGTAGATTAAGCTCAACTTTTTTAGGAAATAAGCTTCAATTTTGACATTTCAATGACAGAAGTTAGGTGCAGGCAGAATCCGCAGATGAAAAATGAGTTTCATTTGGTTTAAAGCTTGATGCTATAAATAAAGGGTCTGCCATCTAACATGTCTAATTTGACAGATAATTAGTTTTATCCTTCCACTGAACGAATATGGTTGTGTATACGCTTGAACAACGCTGGGAAATATTGCGACATTACTTTGAAAATCTTGGTAATGTTGCATAATGCAGAAATGCAGAAAAATCATCTTTTCAGATGAACATTATTTTGATCTTGGCGGGTATGTAAACAAGCAAAATTGTAGCATTTGGGGCACAGAAAACCCGCACTCATACATTGAAAAGCCGATACACCCAAAGCCAGTCACTGTTTGGTGCGGATTTTGGTCCAGAGGCATAATTGGGCCATTTTTCTTCGAAAATTAGCAAGGAGTGGCCGTTACAGTCAATGGCGATCATTATCGGGCCAAGTTGAACGAATTTTTGTTCACAAAAATTTAAGAGGAGGATATTGGTAACATTTGGTATCAACAGGACGGCGCTACGTGCCACACAGCCGAAGCTACACTCGAGGTTTTGCGCCCTGTTTTTGAAGATCGCATTATCAGCCGCAGAGCTGATGTCGTTTGGCCACCTCAGAGCTGCGATTTGACACCGTTGGACTGTTATTTGTGGGGTGCCGTAAAAGATAAGTGTTACGCCGACAAGCCAGAAACAATTGACGTTTTAAAGGACAATATTCGTGAATCCATTGGTGAAATACAGCTGCACGCAATCGATAATGTGATCAAAAATTAAACCGATCGAGTAGGCTACTGCATGGCCAGCCGAGGCAGCCATTTGAATGAAATTATTTTCCATTATTAACCGGAAGGATTGTACTTTCAAATAAAAAAAATAAAAAGTAGTTTTTTTTATAGCATTTTTAAAAAAAAAAGTTATTTGGCGGACTCTTTATAACAGAATAAAACCTCACATCTTTGCCATAAATTTCAATCGAAGTTAAAATCACAATAATTTAACGATAGTATGGTACCCGTCGTGTAATTGTAAGCTAATTAGCCCCATATTATCCGGTGGAGACTCTATACCAATTTATTCGCTGACCTATAGTGCTCCAACGATATGCAATCTTCAATCAGTCATTGAATTGAATAAACCATTTTCTCACTAAATCCACCTCAGTTGGCAATAACAAATTGAAGTAGTAATCCTGTAGACTTGGACACATTGCATTCCATTGCAAATGGTTGACTGGTGGCATATTGCTTAGATGAGTAAGACAATAATGTAAATTTTATATTCCCATTAATCGATTACACACTGTGTTCAGAGTTCATAAATGGACATTGCTAACAATTTGTCGATACAACAATAGTGAGTGCATTTTTGCTTTCAGCTCTTCATGTTTTCGAAGTAAAGGAAGAAAGCAATTATTTATATGGGTTGCTATAGATGCAGGCGGAGTATTATTTTCTTAACAACTGTTGGCATGCAATTTTCTCTTCGGGTGAACCTATTACAAAAACTCACGGGAAATAAATAACTTTAGTCAGTGTTTGACATTTGTAGAAATAACTTGGTAATAAGATACAACAGTAGATGTACACATAAAATTTTATTTTCTTGATTCATTAAGCGGAATTACTTCTGATTTGGGGTGAGTACAAATCAGTGGCAGTGTAAGAGTTTGTGTGGTTTGAAAAATAAATCCTTTGAAGCTGAAATTCTGGTGGTACCCATGGCGTGTTCGTTATGATGAGTGTCTGTTACGTGGCAGGTTCGAATTCCAGAAACATTAAAGAAGAAAACAGTGTTTTTCACTTGTATCGTCAGCCCCGAGGAATCGGTGAAAGTTCCAAGAATATTTACCCAGAAAACGCTTTCTAAGTCATCCGCTCGTAATCGGGATAGAATTGTAGGTCCTGGAAATGGGTTAGGAAAAAAGGTTTCCATATCTTTATAACACCACACTTTTTATTCATTTTTTTTACGCTGAAATTCATTTGTGTTTCCGAAAACAATTTCTTTAATTGATCTAAAATAAACATTTTGTTAAAGATAAATACATACATATGTACATAGGTTGGCACTTGGCACAGCAGAGCGGTGAACCCCTGGGAACAGCAAATTTCTCACATCACAATAATGCCTTGTAAAAGGAATAGAGAATTCTCTGTCGGTTCAAGAATGCGCTTTTCGTGGAAAAACATTTTTGGTTTCTGCTGGGATTAGAGCCACAAACCTGCCGTGTTACAGCAGACATGCTAACCGTTATACCACGGGAACCACCAAAAGATGTTCTGCGTTATTTGCAATACAAAATTCATAAAATCCGTGTCTACACCAATCCAAAGCTGGTTTAAAGGAAGAAGAAACTAATATTCTTACCAACAAATGTATATTAATTATTGTAGCAATATGTTACCGAATTTATTACGCGAACCGAACTTTAATTTACTATTTAAAACGCTGGAAATTACTTCCAAATACCGCGAGCAAAATCAAAACGCAAACGAAACAAGTAAAATATATTTATTCGCGAAAGAAAATTGGGATGTAAATAATCCCGACGTGCGCGCAACTTGACTATTAAAAACGAAATGTCAAATTGACACAGGTTCGTTTTCGGCAACCAACAACACTTCAGTGCTGTCTCCCGTAGCTCAGCCTGATGGGTGGGTTCGATTTGATATTCCTTTTTAATCCGATTTGATTAAAAGGGAATATCAAATAATTATAAAATAATATCTCGAATTAAACTCTGATGAGTGAGAGTACAAGGGCGTACTAACTCACTTTTAATATGGGCGCCAGGAAACCTTTTAAGATGGCGGTTTGCCTTAACCAAAGCTGAAATAGTAGTGAAAACAAGAAAGAAAGACTAGGAAGAAAAGAAATGAAACAGTATGAAATTTCTCAAGGAAATTAAAGATTTTTATTATATTTTTAGGGGGTCTGGGAAACCGTGGTTGATACCTGGATAAAAACCCAGAATCTTTTCGGTATAAAAGAAAAGTACAAAGTTGCTTTCGAGGTTGGCAGGAGGCCAATTCTCGAAATAAAGATAAGTTGAAAATTAAAGTACGTAAAAGCAAAATAGAACAGATTTGTGTGTGTCGTTGAACACAAGAAAGAATCAGTAAGGAAAGTTTCCGAAAGAAATAGTAATAGCAAGAAAGGAAAACGGTCGCGAGTCCCGCAATCTCGGGATAGAGGTACGTTAGGTCAACGAAGGCCTAGCGGATAGTTTTGCCGCAAATAAAGCGACTCTAAATTTGTTCGAAAAACCCTTGAAAAGGAAGGATTCTTCGAAACGAAAAGTAAGAATTAAAAGAGAAAATACTTAGCTATTCTTGTCGATACAACACTCTCCTGAACTCCTTGGGGAAAATCTCTTCTCCGCAATCGTCTCGATCTAGAAAATTCCCGACTGGAATGTCTCAAAACTCCCAACCGGAATTTTGCCGCAAAGTCGGCTTCACAAAATATCTCAAGTAAAATCGCAATTAAAACGCAAAATAATCGCCAATAATTTTTTGCACGCTTTCCCTATATCTTTCCACTTTCGTCGCCAAAAGTCAAGAGACCATCCAGATGGCGGGTTTTTCTCCTCCATCCGGCATCGGCCATGCAGCCATCCTCGTCAGACCTTTAAGCGTGGTGTTGTTCGGTCTCACTTTTACTGCAGCATTCCGCCATTAGGCTGGGATGTGCAAGTGAGATGTCACGAATCAACTACCCGCGGTCGTTTGCGTTCAGGTGATATGATCACCAGTAGCCGAGTGGACGAGTTCAACCTCTTTCAGAAAGACTTACTCCGAAAAATTATTTTACTCGCGCAAAGTCCTCAGCCCAAACCGGCCCAAACTAAAATACGGAGAGGATATTTTCCAAGAGAACGAAGAACAAAAGATGCTAAGTTTGAAGCTTGACAGATATTATCCGTAGACCTTCGTTCAGATAGTTAGAAAAGAAGAAAGGGGAATAAAAACGGAAACACGTCCTTTAGTGATTCTTCCTTGATGTTGACGATACTCAATTTAATTTTAATTGAAATTTACTACAAAATTTAGGTTGGTGTGAATATAGTTCACACATTGTTGGACATGGGTATCGATCTTCATGCCAATCATCTTATATCGATTTTCTTTCGTAGGCCACCTGCCGTACGAACTTTTGTGGACCGACCGTCACACAAGAAAAGTGTTTTCTGCTGTGCAATCTTTTGCATCGGGGAACAATGTGACCTGAAAATGGCATTACGAAAGTTTCAGAAGAACAGGTCTCTGGCTGATGGACCAGGTTTCAACTGAACTCTTCTACTACTTCCGAGCAGCTTTAGATAAAGTTTACTAGCGGGAGAAGAACGGCGGATAGAACTTGTTGTGGTAAATTTTACCGCAACAAATCCCACCCTCACCTCCTCGGAAGTGAGCTTACATTTCGTAAGAACTGTAACAAACTTCCAAAGATGTGCCTAGGATTAAAAGGTGTGGGAGAAGGACTTTCCATCAGAAAAAAACTCTAACCAATTCTCAATCACGTTTCTGTGAGTTATAAGATTACAAAAAAAAATAAGCTACGTTAACGTTAATCGTTTTCGGATGCATCGTTATACGGTTTTAAATCTTTGACGTGCCAAGTCCCGCGCTCTTTATTATTACTATCTTGAAGTACGTATGTCCAAGGTGACACACGTTTCTTAATCAAAAACGGACCGACAAACTTCGGTGCTAGTTTGGCTGCATAATAATTCGCGGCATCCGATAACGTGAAGTTCCTTCGCCAAACCATATCGCCGATGTGATATTGTATATCACGCCGTCGAAGGTTATAAGCTTCTGCAGCTCTCTTCGATGCTGCCTTCAACTTTGTCTCGATGTCTCTTCTTAGTTCCCGAAAACGTTCAGTGATCTCATCCAGATCCTGAACATCCTCGGAACTCTCTCCTACAGTTGGTGCTTCCTGACCCGAAGTCACCATGTCCCTCCCAAAATTGGCGTAGTAGGGTGAACACCCAAAACCTCGTGTTGTGACGTGCGAATTGCACATGCCACCTTGCTTAGTTGTGAATCCCACACTCTGTGGTTTTCAGCAACGTAAGCACGTAACGTCGTCTTTAGGATCTGATTGATCCTTTCTGCAGGGTTAGCCTGCGGATGGTAATGCGCAGTGAAACGTAGTTTGGACGCATAAGCGTCACAAAGCGTTTTGAGTTCCTTGGAACGGAACTGTGGACCATTGTCACAAATAGTGACTTTTGGTATGCCAAAAAGCAGAAAAACATTCTCCTCAAGTTCCCTACAAATTGCTTTGGACGTAGCCGACCTCAGCGCGAATAGAAGTGGAAACTTCGTAAAGTAATCTACTACAGTTAATATATAAATAAAACCCCTACTAGATTTTGGAAGTGGCCCTACTAAATCTATGCAAATCATCTCCCAAGGTGATTTGACTCCTACTCTTTCCTTCATCAACCCAGCTGGCTTCTCATTAATTGGCTTAACCTGTTGGCAAACTTTACAACTCCTAACATATTTTGTGATATCGGCCCTCATCTTTGGCCAGTAAAACTTCGCAGCAATTCTGGCAAACGTTTTCCTAACTCCCATGTGACCCGCTAAAGGACCATCATGGTTCTCCTGTAAAATACCTAACCTCTCATTTTTCCCTATCACTCTCTTCCATTCCTGATTGGTTTCATGAACTACTATGTGATTGGGCTTTACGAGTTTGAACAACTTGCCTTGTTCAACCCTCCAAGCCGGATACCTAAGTGGATTTGTATTGACTTCCGAAATCATTTTTAACACCCAAGGATCTAAAACCTCTTCTGAGATACCACCCAACTGCGGCACTCCCCGAGACAGCATATCCGGAACCACATGCTCTTTCCCCTTACGATGAATGATTTCGTAGTCGAACTGCTGTAACCTAATAGCCCATCTAGCTAACCTACAATGCGGATCCTTCAAATTACTTAACCATATCAGTGAGTAATGATCAGTTACTACTGTAAACCTAACACCCTCGAGATAAGGTCTCAATTTCTCAATAGCCCACAGTACCGCTAAACATTCCTTTTCTGTAGTGCTATAATTACGCTCATTCCTATTCAAAGACCTACTAAGGTAACAGACAACCTTTTCCCCTTCCTCAAAGTTTTGCGATAAAACTGCACCGATTCCATAATCTGAAGCGTCTGTTTGTACGACGAATGGTCGCTTAAAATCTGGGCATGTGAGTATAGGTGCTGTCACCAAACACTCCTTTGCCTTCCTAAAGCTATCCTCACATTCCGTTGTCCAACTAAACTTCCTATTTTTCTTTAGTAGGTCCGTTAAGGGCCTAAGCAACTCTGCGAAATTCGGTACGAAACGCCTGTACCATGAAACTGTCCCTATAAAGCTCCTAACCTCTTTAACATTCCTCGGTGCTGGAATCCTAACCATACTTTCTACTTTTTCTGGATCTACATGTAATCCGTTCTGATCAACTATATACCCTAAAAATTTCAGGGATGACATGCAAAAGTTGCACTTCTCCTTGCTAACCTTCAAACCTGCCTCATATAATCTTTTCAAAACCTCATTCAGAATTTCGAGATGTTTCTCAAAAGTTTCTGAAATGATGATAATGTCGTCTAAATAGACGAAAACGAATGGCTCTAAATCGGCACCCAAAACCGTGTCGATGAATCTCTGCCACGTCGCGGGCGAGTTGTGAAGGCCAAAAGGCATTCTCCTAAACTGATAAAGACCCCTCCCCGGAACTGTAAAAGCGGTGTAAGGTTTTGATTCTGCCTCCATAGGTATCTGCCAGTAAGCTGACTTGATATCCAGTGAAGACAGGAACCTAGCACCTCGAAGCCTATCTAAAATTGAATTAATGTATGGAAGTGGGTACGCGTCCCTATCTGTATTCTTATTTAGCTTCCTATAGTCCACGCAGAATCTATAGGAGCCATCTTTCTTTTTGACTAATATTATTGGAGACGACCAAGCACTTGTCGATCTCTCAATAACCCCTGCCTCTAACATCTCATTCAGTTCCCTATCTATATGTTCCTGCATTGCCGGGGAGACCGGATAATACCTTTGTTTTATCGGCTCCGCCGACGTCCTAATCTTGTGCTCGACTAAAGTAGTACACCCTAAGCCCTCAGGCATCTTCCTAAAAGATTCTTGAATTAATGTTTCTAATGTTTCTAATTCCCTAACACTCAATTCCGAACGTTCTGTAATAGAACAGATCGAAATTGAACTATCCTGTTCTGAAAACCTCCAACTATGAGCCCTCAAATCCGGGACAATACCCGACAGCGCCCAAAAATCTGCGCCGAGGATCACCGTATGTGGTAACGACGGAATCACTAAACAGTCAACTAATATGGCCCTATCCTCAACTATAATTGGAAGAGAGATCGTCCCTAGCACTTCGACTCCTGTTCCATCTGCCAAACACACGCAGTGAACAGTGTCCTTCCTACTAATTAGCCCTAAATTCTGCAGGATTTTCCATGCATCCCTACCTATTATAGTTCGAGTAGCTCCTGAATCTAATAATCCTAAAAATTTCGAACCATAAATGCTAACTGTTAAATATGGTCTCCTATCACTACCGTTTGCCTCTAAACTGAACCCTAAATGAACCCTATCTGCCAGCTGGTCTCCAGCAGGCGACCCTCTCACTGTCTGCGGATTTCCCGCCCTGCTGGCGCAGGAGCCCGTTTCCCATTTCCCGAACACTTTCTACAATTTTGCCTAGTCACCCCCGCAGCACCGCAACCAAAACAACGCCTAGGAGCGGAACAACTACTTGCAAAATGGCCCGACCCATTGCAATTGAAACACCTAACCGAAGAATTTTGTCGACTTGAAGATGGGGCCTGACGAGTGATTTCGTTGTTCTCCGCAACAACCGAAACCGAAGGATTATCAACATCTACGTATGCTAGATCCGGTTCTAGCAAAGTCCTACTACTCCTAACATTTGGTGGGGGAACATAAGCCTCAACATTTGCCCTAACCGCTTCTAAATTTCGCCCTAACGCAACCAAATCAGACACACAGCTTGGCTTAGCCAACCCCAGTTGGGTTTGGTAGAAAGGTGTCAAGTTCCTTTGGATCATTGACAACTTCCTACTTTCCGAAATTGCCTCATTCAAACGACCGAACAAATTTTGCATCGTAGCAACGTACACGCCTATCGTTTCATCCTTCCCTTGTGTGCGGTGCCTAATCTCCTCAATAAGCTGGTCATCATAATTAGGAGGTAGAAACTCTAGTTTCAACTCCTTAATTAATTCTGGCCATGATTTCACAGACATCCTAATTGCCCTAAACCAAATCAATGCTTTCCCTACAAAGAGCTCCACCGCTGCTCTAAAAAGATAAGCCTCCGAAATACCCCTAGCCTGTCTCATTTCCTCAACCCTTTCTAGAAATGAGTTCACTGAGGTGCCACAGCGCTCTCCAGTGAACTTCACTTCCCACTTCGCAATATTGTGAAATTTTCAAAAATCTGTACTGTCCTGACTAACGATAGTATTTTCCCTAGCACTATTATCTTGAGGTGCAGCTGAATGCTGCTTTGCAACCTCACCACCCTTATCTGAACCTTTATCCAACAAACCTACTTCTTCTACTACGTCCTCATCATCATCCACATTTTCATCCTCATCCTCATCCCCATCCAAAATAGTCATCGCCATCACCACGTCATTCTTCAATTTCAATTTCACTTTCTCATCCTTCTCATTCTCAGGAATGCTCCTATCCAACCTACGCAGACACCATTCAACTTTACTCAAAATCTTTACATATTCCTTCGAAGTCTCTGACTTCGGAGGATTCTCTAACAATTTATTAATTTCAGTCAACTTCTTTTCAACTGCCGCTGAATCCTGTTCGAAAGTGAACGGATATGCGGGTGAAACAAACGAATTCCTACGCTCTAATTTGATTGCTACCCTAAGCGCTTTGCGCATGTCCTCTACGGACCCTACACTCAACCCTCTGCATTCTACCTCATAAATTATTTCATCCTGCGCTAACCTATTCACCTGACTCAACTCCATTTTACTACTATCTAAAAACTTCCTAGCCAAATCTTGTAAGAAAAACAAAAATAAAATGCAAAAAAAATAAAGCAATTATTTGTAGAATCAAATCTCAAATCAAAATTAAAAATATACAAAGCTAATTAAAATAAAATGAAATAAAATGTAATAATAGAAATAATAAAAATAATGGAAAAATAATACAAACAGTAAGTGGTTAAAAGAAAAATTAGAACAAATCAAAAGTACTAAAAAGTATTAATACTTTTAGTGACAGCCCTGATCTTGGTTGAAAAGAATTGAATGCACACTAACACTAGCGTACGTAATTTATTGCAAAAAAGAAAGTGTCGAATCTCAAAATTCGCGAAATGTCAAAAAAAAAAACACTCGAATTAAATTTACTGCAGCACTTATATGTATACTGTATGTCTATTCAATTAATAACTTGAAATTAAATCACCAAAAATAAGAAAAAAAAACTCACAATTTATTCCTGAACACTGCTGATACTCCTTATGTCAAAGCTCAAAGGTTAACTATCCACTGCCTATTCCACAGTCATGTATTTTCCTCCACAGATTCCAATCCTGAATCCTATGTTCACCGGTCTTCCACTGACGAACAATTTCGTAAATTCTCACGCTTTCTAGGAATAAAAACACAAAGTAAATACTTCCAACAAAATAGCACTTCAAAATAAACTTCCCTAAATACAGCACACAAGGGAAGGGTATACACAATATATATAAAAAAAAATTGCAAAAGCCCCACGTTGGGCGCCAATTGTTACCGAATTTATTACGCGAACCGAACTTTAATTTACTATTTAAAACGCTGGAAATTACTTCCAAATACCGCGAGCAAAATCAAAACGCAAACGAAACAAGTAAAATATATTTATTCGCGAAAGAAAATTGGGATGTAAATAATCCCGACGTGCGCGCAACTTGACTATTAAAAACGAAATGTCAAATTGACACAGGTTCGTTTTCGGCAACCAACAACACTTCAGTGCTGTCTCCCGTAGCTCAGCCTGATGGGTGGGTTCGATTTGATATTCCTTTTTAATCCGATTTGATTAAAAGGGAATATCAAATAATTATAAAATAATATCTCGAATTAAACTCTGATGAGTGAGAGTACAAGGGCGTACTAACTCACTTTTAATATGGGCGCCAGGAAACCTTTTAAGATGGCGGTTTGCCTTAACCAAAGCTGAAATAGTAGTGAAAACAAGAAAGAAAGACTAGGAAGAAAAGAAATGAAACAGTATGAAATTTCTCAAGGAAATTAAAGATTTTTATTATATTTTTAGGGGGTCTGGGAAACCGTGGTTGATACCTGGATAAAAACCCAGAATCTTTTCGGTATAAAAGAAAAGTACAAAGTTGCTTTCGAGGTTGGCAGGAGGCCAATTCTCGAAATAAAGATAAGTTGAAAATTAAAGTACGTAAAAGCAAAATAGAACAGATTTGTGTGTGTCGTTGAACACAAGAAAGAATCAGTAAGGAAAGTTTCCGAAAGAAATAGTAATAGCAAGAAAGGAAAACGGTCGCGAGTCCCGCAATCTCGGGATAGAGGTACGTTAGGTCAACGAAGGCCTAGCGGATAGTTTTGCCGCAAATAAAGCGACTCTAAATTTGTTCGAAAAACCCTTGAAAAGGAAGGATTCTTCGAAACGAAAAGTAAGAATTAAAAGAGAAAATACTTAGCTATTCTTGTCGATACAACACTCTCCTGAACTCCTTGGGGAAAATCTCTTCTCCGCAATCGTCTCGATCTAGAAAATTCCCGACTGGAATGTCTCAAAACTCCCAACCGGAATTTTGCCGCAAAGTCGGCTTCACAAAATATCTCAAGTAAAATCGCAATTAAAACGCAAAATAGTCGCCAATAATTTTTTGCACGCTTTCCCTATATCTTTCCACTTTCGTCGCCAAAAGTCAAGAGACCATCCAGATGGCGGGTTTTTCTCCTCCATCCGGCATCGGCCATGCAGCCATCCTCGTCAGACCTTTAAGCGTGGTGTTGTTCGGTCTCACTTTTACTGCAGCATTCCGCCATTAGGCTGGGATGTGCAAGTGAGATGTCACGAATCAACTACCCGCGGTCGTTTGCGTTCAGGTGATATGATCACCAGTAGCCGAGTGGACGAGTTCAACCTCTTTCAGAAAGACTTACTCCGAAAAATTATTTTACTCGCGCAAAGTCCCCAGCCCAAACCGGCCCAAACTAAAATACGGAGAGGATATTTTCCAAGAGAACGAAGAACAAAAGATGCTAAGTTTGAAGCTTGACAGATATTATCCGTAGACCTTCGTTCAGATAGTTAGAAAAGAAGAAAGGGGAATAAAAACGGAAACACGTCCTTTAGTGATTCTTCCTTGATGTTGACGATACTCAATTTAATTTTAATTGAAATTTACTACAAAATTTAGGTTGGTGTGAATATAGTTCACACATTGTTGGACATGGGTATCGATCTTCATGCCAATCATCTTATATCGATTTTCTTTCGTAGGCCACCTGCCGTACGAACTTTTGTGGACCGACCGTCACACAAGAAAAGTGTTTTCTGCTGTGCAATCTTTTGCATCGGGGAACAATGTGACCTGAAAATGGCATTACGAAAGTTTCAGAAGAACAGGTCTCTGGCTGATGGACCAGGTTTCAACTGAACTCTTCTACTACTTCCGAGCAGCTTTAGATAAAGTTTATTAGCGGGAGAAGAACGGCGGATAGAACTTGTTGTGGTAAATTTTACCGCAACAAATAGATCCACTGGTGATTTGATGGCATATCTCACCGAAACGTGGAACCAATCTTTACATTGTTTTGGAGAAAGTTAGATTATTGCGCTTGATATTTCTAAAGCATTTGATAGATTTTGGCATCAAGCTCTCTTATCGAAAATGCGTGCTTTTAGAATCGACAAGTATCTTCTTCGTTGCATTTGAAACTTCCTATCCGATCGTTCAATACAAGTTGTACTGGATTGTTTCAAGATTGGTACTCACTTTATAAACGCTGGTGTGCCCCAGGGCTCCGTTTTGTCTCCGGCTCTCTTCCTTATCTTAATTAATGATCTCGCTAACATCCAACCCACCGCTTTTCATATTCGTTTCCAAATTAAAGTCCCTGCTCTTCAGATGCGGAACTGGATGGTTGCGTATATGATAAGTTCATTGAATTCTGACCTTAACAGCATTCTATTTCTGTTTGTTTAGTTATGGGGGTTAAACGGTTTTGCATATTTATCAAGAAAATAAATTGCCGGTGCAGATGGTTGTCTTAAATTCGACCACAGTCGACGACAGCAATCTTCTTGGAAGTCTTGCCAGATTGGTTTCCAACGCCTTCGATCTTCTTAACGACATCCATACCCTCAACGACCTTG
Organism: Melanostoma scalare; assembly: GCA_949752695.1. NCBI lineage: Eukaryota > Metazoa > Arthropoda > Insecta > Diptera > Syrphidae > Melanostoma > Melanostoma scalare. The sequence goes on along the minus strand of OX456984.1, from coordinate 13,197,412 downwards.
CTGAACACAACATGGCGGTTATCCAACCACGCTGTTTTAACGGTCGTAACAAAGAATTGCGATCCGTTGGTGTGTGGACCAGCGTTGGCCATTGACAAACAACCGGGTTCAATGTGCTTCAGGGTGAAGTTCTCGTCGTTGAAATTATTGCCATAGATTAGGGTGTCCATCTGAAGTCTGTCTAAAAGAGAACATTTTGCTCTAGAATCCATAAAAAATGAACATTCTAAAAATACTAAAGAGAACAAAAAGAGAACACCAAATAAAAAAATATTTTTTGGTATATTTTTTACTAAATTTAACAACATTAAAAACAATGCAGTTCAAAAACAAAAGCAGATTAACATGTCAATAAATATATTAGTAAAAGATAACTTAACAATTATTTTATAAGACATTATTCATTAAGTTGCTAACTACGAAACTTCCTATTCAACATAATAACTCTCTTCTTCATCGATATCTTCATATTTCTCTTTTTTCTTTATTTTTGTAGTGCTGCTTTTTTTATCAAAAGATTTTTATAAAAATTTTGACTGCTGCTTTCTCTATTATTATAAACCAAGCAAAGAATAGAATTGATAGTCGAAATTTTGAGTCTATTTCTTTCTTTGGTCCATTGACCCTCAATTAGAGAAAATATTTTCTTAACCTTAAGATTCTGCCCTGGGATTACAAAAATACGCACACATTTTAGAAAGTTCTGAAAAGTGCTCTGGATAATTCACACTATGAAAAAACTTTCGTCCATTTTGCACTTGACATTGACTGTGATTTAATAAAATTTAAACTCTTTGAATTTGTCTTAAGAAGTTAAGAAGGTAAGTTTTTTTGTTTGGAGATGTTGCTCTAAGAAGTTGTATTCTTCTTTATTTGAGACATTCACATTTACTTTGCAGGCAATACACTGCGCATCCCATATAGAATTTCAATCTTTCAAGAAACTTGTATAATGTTTTTGCATTTCTTCTATTTTATAAGATATGTATCTTACTGTGTTAAGCTATTCACTGAAATAAATAAATAAATAAATAAAAATTTCGTCGGAAAAATGCTTTTCCTTTTTGTGATTATCGCATTAGTTTTCTATGAAATCGAAAATTTTTAGGTACAAGAATACATTAATTCATTTTCAAAAGAATATTCAAAGCTGGTTTGCTCAAGCATTCGACAAGGTATGGCATGAGGGGCTAGCGTACAAACTGCAAAGGGACCTACCCAGGCAGTACTACGAAATACTAACATCTTATATCTCAAACCGGCTCTTCAGAGTACGGTATGATCAAGAATATTCAAAGCTATGTAATATACAAGCCGGTGTTCCACAAGGAAGCGTCCTAGGACCTACCCTGTATTTGCTATATACAAGGGATATTCCAGTGGATAACAACACCATTATGGCTACTTTTGCGGATGATACCGCAATTTTGGCATCCAGTAAGTGCGTCGCCAAGGCTGCTGAGAAATTGCAAAATGCCGTCGACACCGTTAGTGATTGGACCAAAAAATGGCGTATCAAGCTCAATGAAGCTAAATATGCACATATAAACTTTACAAATAAAAAGTTAAGCTACGTTCAAATATTCATCAACAATCAAGCTGTACCCTACGCCAATACGGCCAAATACCTTGGGATGAATTTGGATGCAAAGCTAAAATGGAAAGAGCATATCAAAAAGAAAAGGGAAGAGCTCAACTTGAAATATAGAAAAATGTACTGGTTACTCGGTAGAAATTCGGACTTATCTGTCGAAAATAAAATAATGCTTTATAAACAAGTACTTAGACCTGTTTGGACCTATGGAATCCAATTATGGGGCTGTTCAAAGAAAACAAATACTGAAATCATCCAAAAGTTCCAAAACAAAGTCCTTCGTGGAATAGTAAATGCACCATGGTATATAAGAAATAGCGATTTACATCGTGACCTACAAATAGAAACGGTTACAGAAGTTGTAAGAAAACATGCTGTATCACACAATCAGCGACTGCATAGTCATATCAACTCTGAAATGGAGTCCCTATTAAATACGAGAGGCAATGTTCGGAGATTAAGAAGAACCAAGCCACACGAGCTAATGGCCTAAAAGTCATGGGAAGCATTAAAAGTTTAAGCTTCCCTTAAAGAGATAATATTATTGAGAAAGAAAAATCTGTTGTCGATCGTTATAGATTGGTTCTGATTATGAGGAGTTTTTAGTGGGTAAGAATCCCACACTACTTGGTATCGAATACTACTAAGTGTCTTTTGAAGATTTACTCCTGACGAAAAAAAAAAAAAAAAAAAAAAAAAAAAAAAAAAGCTGGTTTATTATTAAATTATAACTGATTTTGAAAATATCGCCGCAGTTCGCACAACGCACAATATAAGAGGAATAGAGACAGTGATCTTTTATATTTAACAACCACCACCGGCTTTCACTTTACATACCATGAGTATGTGTAGTATGTGGTAGACCATTTTCTGCATATGTCTTTGTTGCTTCTCTTCCTTGTTTACAGGAAATAAAGCACGAGAGAGTGAGATGAATTGATTTCGAAGTAGTAGTAAAACTGACGTCTTTAAGAAAAAGCTGAATCTAAGGTTTTTTTAGTATGAAAAATTGTATCTCATCACGCCAATGTATTAGAAAGAACTGCAATAATTCTTTACACCACGTTTACATTTAATTGAGGTGTTAAAAAATTTATTAAATTAATTCGAATAAAAAAAAGTGATATATACAAAGAAAAAAGAGAACAAAAAAAGATCCCAACGAAAAAAGATAGTGTAAAAAAGATCGGACCTAAAAAAGAGAACATGTTCTCTTTTAAAGAGATAAGATGGACACCCTACCATAGATGGACTTGTCTCCGGTACCGTTGTGATTGGTAAAATCACCTAATTGGCACATGAAGTTAGGGATGACACGGTGGAATGTTGAGTTCTTGAATCCGAATCCCTTTTCGTGTGTACAAAGTGCACGGAAGTTCTCAGCGGTCTTTGGGACAACATCGGAACGGAATTCCATTACAATGCGACCAACGCAACGGGCTGATTATCAGCGGTCATATCAAAAAACACACGAGGTAAGCCCATTTTATTGCTTGAGAACTGACGACGACACAACAAACCGAATGCTGCATTGTTGCATGAGGCAATCAAAATCCGAGAGGAATTCAATGCTTCGCAAACTTAAGGTTGTCTCTTAACATTACCCCTTTGGCATTTTCAATGAATGGTACCGAAAAGCTGTCAGTACTTTTGATCTGGCTTCTATTTATTAAGACTACATACAAAATATGTATTATGAAATATATTTAGCTCTTCCAATAAAGACGATGTGTTTCATAATTAAGGGGAATGCTTGTTTTTCTTTTAAAGCCATTAAAAGATTCGTTTTCCTCATTTTATGCAATTATAAAAAAGAAACTTGAATTTGGCTCACCCTTTATTTGCAGTTATTTAAGAGACTTGGTTTCTTGAGTATAGATTTAAGTCTTGAGGGGTTATTTATGTTTCTAGAATGCATGGTTCATATTGAAACGGAAAAATCCAAACGATTGATGTACAGTACCATAGTCCAAACCAAAACGTTTGGTCAACAAGATTCTAAGACTGAAAACAGTATAATGATAAAGAAGCAAATATTAAAGCTATCCTCATTGCCTTTTTTTTATTGAATAGGGTTTTACTATCACGTCGACCTGAAAGATCTTTTGTGCTGTTCCCTAAGGTTTACTGCCTGAACACAATGCATACGCATACGCATACGGAGCCGGAGCCGCAAGAGTTAAAATCAAGTTAACTTGTCCGGCTCCGTCTTGTGTTGTTTTTGTATTGCTTGTATTTAATGTTTTGACATCTCTTGCGGCTCCGTTTCTGCAGCCATTGTGTTCTAGCAGTTAAGCACGTAAAGTGTGGAGTTGTTCATTCGAAGTTGAGGTCATGTAAGAACCTAAGAATATTCGAAGAAGGGGTTCATTTACTTATTTATTTATTTAACTACAGTTTTAAAACTAACAGTCATGGTTAAACTTAAACTAACTAAATGAAATTTGGATAGATCACTAGTTGAAACATCACAAGCAGAATAGTAATCATTAAAAGTTCTGCAGCATCTTGTCAGATGCTCGTTGGCTAAATAATTACATCTTCGGAAGCTGACGTGTAAGGGTGTATAGTTTCGAGTCCGACGGGCTGGTACGTTAAATTTGATTAGGGAAAGCAAATATGGTGATGATATTTCTCCATTGATGATTTTTAACGTTGTTAAGTAATTGAAAACCTTCCTCCTGTCCTCTAGTGTGTTCATTTATAATAACAATAACCTATGACGATATGGTGGAAGCAAAAAGCGATCATTCCAGTTTAAATCGCGAAGTGCAAATAACAGAAACTGTTTCTGGACTGATTCTATCCTTTGAATATGGGTAGCATATGTTGGTGACCAAATTTGACAAGCGAACTCTAAGCAGCTTCGTCCGAGTCCAACATAAAGAGACTTTGTAACATATGGGTCGTTAAGTTCTTTCGACCAACGCTTAATCATTCCCAGTCTTGATTTTGCTTTGTTGACTACGTAGTCAATATGGTCATTGAAAGTAAGCTTTCGATCAAAGAGCACTCCGAGATCATTGAACTTTTTGCATCGTTCTAGCAACTGCCCCTTCAATACAAATTCCACTTGGTGATCCAAGGACTTACGAGGGAAAGTCATAATCTTGCACTTTGAAATGTTCAGTGATAATTTATTAATCGCAGTCCATTTCAGAAGAGCATCAAAGTCGTTTTGTAAGTATACGAAGAATCCGTAGGATTTGAATACGATAAAAATATCTTGGCATCGTCGGCGGAGGAGAATCTTTGAGTGTTGAAGCACATCAGACAAGTCATTTATGTATAATAAAAAAAGGAGAGGTCCTAAATGACTTCCTTGTGGTACACCAGAAGTAGCATCTATCGCTGTTGAAAGACAAGTTTTAAATTTCAGGCATTGGGTTCGACCATTTAAGTTTGAATGCAACCATTTCTGAAGAGAACCATCACCGCCATGTTGATCAATTTTTTTTACCAGTATACGATGGTTCAGTTGATCAAATGCTTTTGAGAAATCAAAGTAACCAACATCAGTTTGTTGGCCATTCGCGAATCCTGAAGAGATGTTTGATGTTAGCTCCATTAAATTTGAAACAATGGATCTTCCACTGAAAAACCCATGTTGATATGTTGAAATATATGGTTTTAAATTAAAAAACATAAAGTTTACCATGAGTGATTCAAAGAGTTTTGGAATACAGCTCAGTTTTGCAATACCCCTATAGTTGGAAGCAATTGATCGAGATCCAGATTTGTAAAGGGGTAAAATGAATGATTTCTTCCAAACATCGGGATAAATTGAATCATGCATGGAGTTGTTGAAAAGAGAACACAAGACTCCACACAAAGATTTAGAGAGTCTTCGTAGTATGCATCCAGGAATTTCATCATAGCCAGGTAAAAAAGAGTCTTTGACTTTTCGACAAGCAGCTTCTATATCACTTTCAATAAAAGTCGGAGCTTGTAAAATATTTGTGTTGATTGTTGTCAGGAAAATATCATCATCATTATCCTCACTGGGTTTGTAAACTGTTTTAAAGTATTCTGTAAACGTTTTGCAAATCTCGGAGTCACTCGTAGATAATTTGTTTTCATGAGAGAGGGAAGAAGAATCTGATGTCTGTTTCCGTTTCCTTTAAATAAATTTCCAGAACAATGAGGGATTCGTTTTTAAATTAGATTTAACCGTGAAGATATACCTTTCATAAGCAATCGATGCTGATTCTTATATCAAGGGGACTAGTGAATCCTTTTTCAATATTTTTAGCCTGGATCTGGCTATGGCAGGGCATTCACATCAAATGTGCTCAGCCGATTCTGTTACTTCGAGACAAAGGAGACAGGTGTCATCCTGGCTAATGCCCATGTTTTTAAGATGATATCTGAGAGAGCAGTGTCCAATAAGGAAGTCCGAAAGTAACTTTGAGTCAAGTTTGCTCATGTCAAGAATTGCTTTTATACGTTTTTGTGATAAGTCGATGAATAGTTTCGACTGGGGGTGGTCATTAAAGTTGTTGTAGATGTGTATCATGTTCTGCCGTTCCCAAGTAACGAGTTCACGTTTAATACTACTAATTGGGAGACCGCAGTAGGGTTCCGGGCCTTTTAATTAGGATTGAGAGCCAAGTCCTGCTAGGTGGTGAGCGTCTTCGTTACCTAGTACACCTTCATGTCAAGGCACCCAAGAAGAAGTTATTTTACTGTGGGTGGCTAACTGAAATAGACATGTCAGGCAGTTCCAAACTAGTTTCGAATTAGTTTTGAACGAGGAAAATGCCTTCAGGGCTGTCTAACTGTCAGAGCAAATAAGAATGCGTGATCTTCGGAGGTTTCTTCTAATTGACTAAGACCAATTAATTATGATAAAATTTTTGTAAAATGTTTTATGTTAACGATGACTGTATTTACGTCTTCACTATACACTCCTTTTTTCCTTTTTTCTTTGTAGAACAAAAGACAACGGGATCTCAGTTTTTGATTGGAATAGATCCATATCGGAACCAGACTTAACAGGTATAAAGATTTCATTTACGGAAAATTAAACAGAGAAACTTTATTTTTAGACGCCTCACCTTTCCACGAGCGGTTTGTTATTCGACACATACACGAGCATGTATCAGTTGACAACCTAAAATATTTTCGTCGAAAGAAACCACCAGGCAACTAAATTGCTTCATTCAGAAAGAGAAACGAATTACTATTTTGATTTTCCACAGACTCCCACACTCGTAGTAGCATCTGTTTATACAACGAAGATGAACCAGTGCTTCCATTTGGCTGTCTTAAATCGGAGTATTCAAAGAGATTTTGTGTCCCAAGACAGGGTGAACGTCGTTGTTTATTGAGACGATCAACATCGCTGCATCTTGAAGTAGGTTCAATGAACACAAAGACCGAACAACAATCACAGTATCTTCCATATTCGCAAGAAGACATCCAAAGGTATTTTTTCAGCAATTCCAACTAGTGTCACGCACCCAATGATTCTTTCTTTTAAAGCTGCCGAACATATCCCATCAAGAATCCAGAATCCTTGCACTTTATCGGCGAAACGGAGATGACTGGAGAATACCGATCGTCATTCATCTCGTATCCCATGGTTGATCGAACTGCTTCAATTTTACCTCGAGAAGCATTCAAAGTCACAGATTCAGAAGCCGTTACTTCAGATGATCGTCTTCAGAGAGCTCCCTCTGATTTTGTACGGAAGTCACATCTTCAATTTACAGAAGAGTCGTATTGCGCCCCATCGGAATACAGACGTCAATATGTTCAGTTTCCCATCGAAAAGGCCCACTCCATACCTCAATTGTGTCACATAAGAATCCATGGTGATTTCAAAGGCATTCCAGAGTATCAAGACAACTATCGAATGTACGACAATTATTCCAAGAGTGCACCGATCAAAAAAGCTGACAATTTGACAATATCCGGAGAAGTAACCGAGTCCAAAGACGAAATTCCAGAGTACCGTGAAAAGTTTCAAGTTCCACCCAAGATAACAGTTGACAAACCCTCGAGAACTGAGGATCACCTTCATCCGAGGGGCGAGTTTACAAAAGACATTCCCGAATACTTTGAGAGTTTCCGTGATCCGCAGGTGAAAGAAAAACCTGAACGCGGGAAATGTCGTGAGCCATATTTGCGATTGAAAGGGAAACTAGAGTTCAACCCCGAATACCGAAGTACTTACTTGGATTTCCCCAGATCAAGGCCGGTTGTAAAGAAAGCCACATCATCAATTCGTATTCAAAACGCCACTTCACCGAGACGCAAATTCAAATCAAGTTCACCCAATCGATATGCTGATATGGACCCTACACTGCCATTGACCCACCAACCAGAGTACCGTCGAGCACAGTACAACTATCAAATCCGAGAACGAACACCACCGAAGAGGATTGCAGACACTTTGCCACCACAGCCGCCCAGTAAGGCAAAAGGAAGAGAAAATATCAACTCGAACGGTAAAACACCACAGAAACGACGGACTTCAAGGCAAGAACCAGCTGCTTCGTTGGGAGAGCTAAAATTAAAGCAAGAAAGTTTTGAAAGCGTGGGATCTTCCAAAAAGCTGCCAAAGTTTGGTAGAAGGGCTTCTATTGCTCAGAGCACCAGGGATAAAGTATCTATTATCGAGGGGAATCCCAAGTATTCCACAAGGAGGCCGAATGAGACTCTTGCAGCAAATAGGAAAGAGAACGAGTCTTTTGTTGTTTTAAAAGAGCCCTGTAAGAAGAGTGCTTGGATGAAAAAGTCTTGGTATGAGTCATAGGTTAAGAAAGAAGAGAGGGATATGAATAAAGATAAAATCTGAACCAGGTGTTTGTGCAAAGAGTTTTTATTTAAGGAAACCTTTTTGTGATTTTTAACTTATAAGAAAATAAATAGGGTGGCGCAACAGAGCGCGGAGCCCCAGGTTCTAGCACATTTCTCACAACCATGCCTTGTGAGGGAACCTACAATTTTCAGCCGGTTCCGAACGGCTAGTCGAGAAAGCGCTTTTCATGGCAATGAATTTACTAACGGAGGACTTGACAAACAATTACTCGCGAAAGGCGATACCAGTGGAAAAGCATTTTTGCCTCTGTTGGGATTCGAACCACGAACCTCTGGGTTACCCAGCGGGCATGCTCACCATCAAGTCACGGGCAACGGCACCACACTTTATACTTGCTCGTTTTATTGAGTAAGTTCGAATCGAGTTATCAGAAGGGAAATATTTAGTCAAATTTGTCAGTCAACTGAGGGTCAACGAAAACAAAGCAGAACGAGAAAACTTGGCCAACAATCAGTTGGTGATGATTTGTTTTGTCTTGAAGTCAAAAACTTTGGTTATGGTTGCGAAGCATAAAATTGGTCTTATTAAGGTTTTTAAAGACAGAGCTTTTCAGTGCATTGCTACTGCTGTTTTTTCGTTTTTAGCTATCCTCCTGATCTCCCTCTTCGGCGGCATAGCCTTAGTAGTTTAGTAGTTGCAACTGACTTGCAACAGTTGCTAGCTTAACTTTTGGGAACTGACCTGGTTCCATTTCAGTTGTAAATCAGTTGCTTAGCGCATTTGCTGTGCTAAAGAACTATGTCAAAAGAGTTTCCTGTCTTCGCATCTTATTGATCTTTTCAGGGTTTTTTCCATTTTGAAAGACTCGTTTCTTTTTTCATTTTGAGGTTTTAAGTTTATAAGGTGTGTCTTTGCATCATAGCGGACTGCTATGTTACCAAATTTTACAGCATAATTTCCTGCTTTTGTTACTTATTTATTTTTTTCAGCGTTTTCTCCAAGAACCAACTTTTTTTTCGCACATCTCCATCCAGGCAGATAGAATTTAAGGCCACTAAAACAAAAGTTTTTCTTATTAATAAATAAATAAATAGGGTGGCGCAACAGAGCGCGAAGCCCCAGGGTCTAGCACATTTCTCACAACCATGCCTCGTGAGAGCTTCTAGATTAAGAAAAATCTTCTCAAAAAGTCCGACCATGCCTAGCAGTCTGAAAACAGCTGACGGCTGGACAGAATCCTGCGAAGAAACGCTCAATCTGCTTCTGAACACTCACTTTCCAGGCAGCTCTAAGAACTTATGTAACTATGATTCCATAGAATCAGGTAGCATAATAACTAACAACCCCGATCTGACTCCAAGGGAAAAACTAGTATGGGCCATTAATTGCTTCGACCCATACAAATCCCCTGGACCTGATGGTATAGTTCCAGCCGAACTTCAAAAGGCCGCGGATATTATTATCCCTGTCCTTGAAGTAATTCTCATCGGTTGTACCACCTTAAACTATATCCCCACTCAGCGGAGAGAGGTCAAGGTTGTATTTATACCTAAGGCTGGGAAATCATCCCACGTAAACCCAAAAGATCTCCGACCAATAAGTCTATCATCTCTCCTTCCTAAAACTTTAGAACGACTGATTGATATCCACCTGCGTATAGCTATAGATCCAAAATTGTTATCTACAGCACAACACGCCTACTGTAAGGGAAAATCTGTAGAAACGGCCCTACACACCTTGGTTCGTACTATAGAATATTCCCTCCATCACAAAGAATTCACTCTGGCCGCTTTCCTCGACATTGAGGGCGACTTCAACAACGTCAGTAACTCTGCGATTACAAAGGCATTGACGAAGCTCAAAGTAGATAGTTCCATAGTGGAGTTGATAAATCTAATGCTAAAAAGCAGGAGAATCAACTCTACTCTAGGAAACTTCTCTGCAAAGAGATCCGTCAGTAGAGGAACACCTCAAGGCGGAGTCCTATCTCCTCTTCTATGGAATCTAGTCGTCAATGAATTTCTAGTTGACTTAGATGCTGAGGGATTCAAAGTGATTGCATATGCAGATGACGTCTCCATTGCGGTATCTGGCAAACATGCTCACGTCCTTACGGATCTGATGCACACCGCTCTAAATAAACTAGTAAAATGGGCGGGAAAATGTGATCTAGGGGTCAACCTTCAGAAAACTGAACTCGTTCTCTTCACTAGGAAATACAAAATTCTTCAACTAATAACTCCATCAATTAATGGGATCCCACTTGAACATTCAAACGAAGCCAAATATCTAGGTATAATCCTAAACAAAAAGCTAAATTGGAAAGCCAATATACAGGAAATAATCAGGAAATCCACCGTAGCCTTATTTTCCTGTAAAAAAGCCATTGGTAATAAATGGGGTTTCTCCCCCCCCAAATCACCCACTGGCTCTACACCGCGGTCATCAGGCCAATACTCACATACGGAGTAGTGGTATGGTGGACCGCTCTTGATAAAAGGACCTACTGCGATAATTTAAGAAAGGTCCAACGAACAGCCTGTTTGTGTATAAACGGAGCACTGAGATCAACACCCTCGGCTGCCCTAAATACACTTCTTAACCTCACACCACTAGACATCTTCAGCAAACAAATGGCCGCCAGTGCAGCCATTCGTATGAGAGCTATCTCCCAATGGACTGTAAATAGCATCGGTCACGCTACAATCCTGAATCTATTCGGATCAACACCTAGCCACTCCAACTACACCAGCCCCCCATTGGTTTTCGATAATGAGTTCCAAGTCTCAATCCCACCGAGAACGACCTGGGAAGACGAAGAACTTTTGAGAGATGATTCAATTCATTTCTATACAGATGGTTCAAAAACCGAAGAAGGGGTAGGCTGCGGGGTGTACTCAAACCGACTTAACGTAAGTCTCTCTTCCCGCCTTCCAAACCATTGTAGCGTGTTCCAAGCTTAAATTCTGGCGATCAAAGAGGTCCTATCATGGCTAAAAGAAAACGTGATATCCTCAACGAATATCCGGACTTTCTCAGATAGTCAAGCAGCCCTCAAATCACTCGGCGCTGCTTCTACGAACTCAGTAACCGCCCTCAACTGTCGCCTATCTCTTAGGGAGATGGCTGAACAGTTCAATATTCACCCTATTTGGGTGCCGGGGCACAGAGATATCGTGGGTAACCGATGCCGATGAACTCGCCAGAAAAAGAACCGTTCTACCAATCTCAACCAGCAGGTTGAATATCGGTATACCAATCGCTACATGCGATTGGTATACCGATATTCAACGACTTTTGCTAAAGCAAGAGGCAATGGATAGAACAAATCATAGGTGGAACAATATCACCACGTGCGTGGCAACAAAACAGATATGGCCAGGACTAGATCCAAAACGCACAAGACATTATTTGTTATCCATAACCAGATTGCAAGTTAGCTCCGTAATCAATGTCATCACCGGACATTGTCTGATAGGAGGACACGCCATAAGACTCGGCGTATCCTCTAACGACTTCTGTAGAAGTTGCTTAGATGAGGAGGAGGAAGAGACTATTTCACTCCTCCTCTGCTCATGTCCTGCACTCTCCTTTCAAAGAAAACTGCATCTAGGAAAATATTTCCTTGATGATCCTTGATGATCTAAATGATCTGGCGAACACAGATATCCTGCATCTCTTTCGCTTTATCAAAAGCTCCAAATGGTTTTGTTAAGTGTGGTACTTCCACGCTTAGTTCTTATGGTATCACAATGGACCTAATATTGGTCTAAGTGGGTCAGTTGTTTTCCTGACAGCCATTTTAAACCTAACCTAACCATGCCTCGTGAGTGAATGCAGGGGACCTACAATTTTCTGCCACTTCAGAACGACTTATCCAGAAAGCGCTTTTCATGGCAATGAATTTACTAACGCAGGACTTGCCAATTCCTCGCGGAAGTCAATACAAGTGGGAAAACATTGTTGCTTCTGTTGGGATACGAACCACGAACATCTGGGTTATCAGGCAGACAAGCAAAACATTACGCCACGAGTACGACAAGACTTCGTTGCTAGCCCTCATTTTTTCCTCTTTATTAGCAAACAAAAGTTTAAATTTTCAGTCTACTTTTAAGAAAAAAAAAAATGGCTTTCTTCATAGAAGTTTTCTCTTCGTCCGCAATTTTTATGAAAACTCCACTCACACTTCCATTTCTCACAAGTGACTACGAACGACGTTTAACTAATACCAAGTGAGATCAAACCTGACACAAAAGCTCTTCCAACTAAATAAGTCTGCATTAAGATTAACTTAAGCTGCCATAGCACTTGCCCCGACGTGATTGTCCTAACTAACGAGTAATATTAAATTGCTCACACGTTCCAGCGAATGTTAGCTTATCCAAAGAAAATGTTCATTTTTATGACTCAAAATGAGAATGTACTTGTACATCCTTGGAGATTATTTGATGATTTCTTGAAGCAATCATAAGAACCACATTCACACTAACATACAGCATTTGTACTTACTGAATGGTTTATGTGCACTTCAACATGTGGCCGTCATTGCGAAACTGTTAACCAACTTTTAATTACCATTCCATGTGACCGACTGTAAAGTCTTCTACGTTACTGGTGAATGGTGCTTTCTATTAGCTCAGTCACAGACTTCTGTGATGAGACATAAAACAATTACTTTTCACTGCACTGCACATTCACAAAATTTTCCACCAAAACTTTATGTTGTCATTCCTTTGATGCTTTAAATATGGTGTGGTGTCAAAAGTCTAGACATTGCAATTTTTTCTGCCGGCCAAACATTGATATACATAAAATACCAAAATGAATGTCACAACTTTTGAAGTACTTGTCATCCGTTTTAACGAGGCCTGTCAGATGGGAAGATGAATATAATTGGTTTAATCACTAGGAAGTGCTAGCGCAGAGAGAAAATAAGACTTTTTCGTTAGGGCTTATCAGTTTGTGAACACAAATTGCTGGGACTGAGGAGAACTCGTTTGCTTTTCACAGGCAACAGAACCAAGTTGAGTGTCATGATAATCATTAGAGTGTATAACCTTCACAGCAGAATAAATAAGCTTTGAAAATGGCATTAGGGAAATCTTTTTGGAAGGAAATTCTTAAAAAAAATTCCTTAGCAAACACACAAACAACAACCGTACCAAAAAGACCACAAAAAGAAAACGTCAAATTTGTCCCCGTCATGAAAATTGCTTTAAGCGGATAAATCAAACACTTTTATCGAAAAAGATGTAGCGTTTGTCCTACGATACCTCATCCCCTTTTTATGCTTTGTCAATTTCCACAATAACTGTTAGCCTCCTTTGTGAAGAGGGTTAAGGCTTTTCGATTTGGTTTTTTCTTTGTTTTTTGTTGTCTCGTTCAGACCAACACCGTTTTTGGTTATGGGATGAGGTTGGGTGAGAGACAATTTTTTTAATGGCATCAATTTACTTGACAATGTGTCCTTTGCAGCTGCACTATTATTCGACGTGAAAATACGGATACAACAGAATCATTACTTACTGCTTGGTCTGCTGGATGCTGTGGTTGGATAAGCTCATGAGTCACGACTCACCTCTGCCAGAAAACAACCAAACAACAATAAGCATGCGGTCATGACTTAATTAAATTTTCAACGGCGGCGAGTGTAATTTTTCACTGTAAACGTCCAATGCTTTTTTGGCCTGTGTCGTTGTGTTTAACACAAAAATAGTTATCTTGCAGAGGTTTGGGGGTGATATACTACGCATAACGAGTTAATCTCATTATAATGAGCCATTGAAGGCCGTATTCATGTGGGTCTGGAATTTTGGCTGCCTACTCAGGAAATGGTGGAAGATTGAGCACCAACATGGGAAATTTTTTTACCCTCGGGATTAAGGGTTGGTGTGGCATTAATTCGAATAACAGTACTATGGCTTTACTTTTATATGGACTTTTTGATATCACTCGAGATTTATACGGATGGTCTGAATAATATAAAACATTTCACTAGGATTTGGAGATTTTTGCAACTTAACTCACCCCAAAATTGATGGCTTGCTGGAGGCAGTTATCTAAAAGAGCATCATGCGGATGTTGAATTTGATTCACGAAACTTAAGGTTAATGCCACCGTAAATTTCTTCCTTACTATAGATCGGTTTATAAGTGTTCTATTTATTGAAGTGATGTTTGTTGTTTGTGCAATTATGGGATGTGTCTAGTCTATATGCACCCAATACGAGCTTTTTTTAGGGCGAAGGTAAAACACCTTTACTAGCACGTTGACCTGAAAGAGCTGCTGCTTCCTTAGGTTTAAACACGTAAATTGTAAAGTTGTTCATTCGAAGTTCAATACGAGCTTACACGAATCATTTGAGAGGTAAAAAAGGGTCGTGTTGTTCTTAGTCGACCAATAACTTGAGGGGAAAGAACAAGTCGTGTATGAATCGTATAGGTTCTTGTAAAACAAAAAGTTTCCTTATTGGTCAATGTAAAAAGAGCTTATTGCAGTAGTTTCGCAAAAGTAACATTGTCTTCCCTATCTCGTCTGGTGTCAAGAAGAGCCATTACAGGTATGTACGGTACGGGGCTCAATCCAAAATATTCAGGTAATATTCCTACGGCTTTAGTTTCAAACCAACCGTTTCGCCATCCCAAAACTCTGTTTCTGCCTCAACTGAAATCATGGATCTGCTTCTGACATTAAATACAAGAAATCAATAATGAATTTGCGTAGTGACCTTTTTCCTATGTGATTCCTTTTTAAAGAGACGGTCTGGTTGTATTCGATTCGAAAATTTACGGACACTGATACATTTAGAGCCACCGCCATATCACTGTAAGAATATCACGAACTTCAACCTACAGCCATGTCCAAAAGCATGTGGCTGATCAAAGAGAAGAAACGAAATGTGTAGAGACATAGTAAATTATATAAGAAAAATAAACTTCCAAAAAAGTAAAAGAAAAACTTTTTCTCTAAATTTGTCCAGCACTGTATTTTGGTTCAGCATTGATGGGTAAATACCTATCACGCTCTCAAAACAAAATGTTTTCCTATTTTAACTTATTCGCTTGTATTGCAAATATTTGCTATCACAAAATATCTCAAAGTTCTGTGGAAGGGATTGTACATACATACATACTTAAGGTGGCGCAACAGAGCAGGGAACCCCGGAGTCTAGCGCATTTCTCACAACCATACCTTGTGAGGCATGGAGAGGACCTACAATTTTCTGCCAATTTTGAACATCTAATCGAAGAAGCCTCTCCATAGGAATGAAATTACTATCGAACGGAGTGCCAATCCTTTGCGAAAGGTGATATCTGTGAAGAAATATTTTTTATTACTTTTTGAAATTCGAATCTCCCACGCAACAGGCAGACATGCTAACCATTACTTACACTAGTTTTAATGATCCGTCGTCAGCCATTTTTTTTTTTTAGCTTTTGTTTAGAAAAAGTTTAGCAAATGTGAAGTTTTTAGCTTTTTTCGAATATGACCTTAGTTGTTTGCTGTAAGTAGTTAAGGTGTAGTATTACCGGAAGCCTAACTGCCCTACCTCTGGTGGGGGATAATTCAAGTAAGTAAAAATACATAAAATATCTAAGCTATGAGCGTTCTGAAGTTACTTTACAAACTTAACTCAATATACAAATTAAGTAACCTATTTAATGTACCTTATATAGCAATATTAAATTGTAGTGTCCATGATCGTACCTATACTGTTGAATTGGATTCATTTCTTAACTTGTATGTTGATCTGTACTGGTTGAATGGTCATCATTGATGACTTTGCTTTAATGGCTACCGGCACGATGTGAGAGCTTGGGTGCCATCAAATTAATCGTTGTTTACCTTTGTGCTTCCTCCTGTGGATGTTATCAATAACCATTCTACCAAAAGGTCTAGGCCGGTGGCACTACTGCGTGGTAATGAAATGGCAAACAAGTTTACATGAGTTCTATTTGAAGACTCAATCAAGGAAAACAGCCATATCTTTTGACGAGCTGTGAAATTTCTAAAGCCTACAGCTAAACAACATCATTAAATTCTCTAAGAACTCAAGGTGGTTGTGGGAGGCTAACTTTATCTAACATCATCTCTATTCCTCCTGATTGTCTTTCGGAACGGATAAGGCCTCACTACATAACACTGAATTGCATCATTTTGATACTTTTCTCTTTATACCTACATATCTACATCGCTAGGAGCAATAAATAAGTGAATTTGTGTGGCCCCCGTAATACCCTCTTTTTAAATACAATGGAGTATCCTGTTTATATGCGAGCGTCAACAAAGCTCTCACTAAACCAACACAAAATAATTTTCTCCGAGATATTTTCACAGAACATACAGCTAAACTTGTTATTATAACTGCTATGGTAACATACGAGTGTACAGAAGAAGCTTATTATAGTTTGTGAAAAAATACATTGTTGAAGCAATGTATTTTTTTTTTAATTTTTGTAGTCCCGTTTTTTCTCTATAGAAGCAGTCTACTCCACGTATAATTCGTCAAATAGAAACATAAAATATTTTTATACCAAAATGTTCACAATATTGCTATACCTGCACATCCTTTAAAGCCCACGCAACGGCCGGAGGAAACTAGTTCATAAAAATATGAATAAATTATTCAATTTTGTGAGCTGGCTCACAAAAAAGCAAGCCACAAAAACAATAAAGGCGATATCCGTGGAAAAACTTCTTTCATTGATGTTTCTGGGATTGGAAGCTCGAACCTTCTACTTTATACACAGACATACTAACCACAACGCACCACATTGATTGGAGCGAGTTTGGAGCGAAACGAAAAAGGGTCTTGAGACTTATGTCACTTTAAAGGAGCATTCTCAAACCGTTCCATTGGTGCAAAAAGATCGCTTCTCATGATTCTGAGGAGTGACAGTCGCTTCTCGATTTGAAGTGAGAATCGACTCAAGAAGCTTTAACACATGTTACTCAAATGCCAAAAAGCCAAAAAGAAAAGTTTCTTCAAGGAATATTTTTTAAGAGCCATAGGTGTTTCACTTACACAAAGGAAATTACGTTAAACTGAATAGAAACAATTTTGGGTGTTCCATTGGTTTTTAAAATGAGTGCTTCCCCGAGTGAAACCAATGGAAAGCGAAATTAAGCCGATATACCTTACCTATTTATAAACTTGTTCATTTCAATTATTTATCATTTGTCTTTTGTCTTCATTTCATTTATTTGTCAACGACCATTTTGGATTTAAACCTACACTCATAGTACACACAGTCCACAGACCCACATCGGCGTCGCTGACCTTTGGTTGAAAGTCCTATCAATGTATGTCCCTATATACATACCAAACGCTACATTAAAAAACGAATAAAAAACACAGTCATTACCAACCTCTTTTGCTCAGTTTTTGTATATAATTGTAATAGCACATCATTAACGATGAAATAAAGAATATGAATGAATATGAATGTTATAAAAAAAAAAATTGTTACCTGCCACATGAAGATCAACGCCGATGGTTATAATTAACAGTAGATAACACAAATACAATGTAATTGTACTCTTATGCACTATAAACAAAAAAATTTTACAGCACGAGACTCGTAGGTACATTCACAGAATTATTTGTTGTTTATTTTTTTTTTTTATTTACTCGTAATTTACTCAATGGAAACGGATTCGCATGTTTTCACTTTTGTCATTGTGAAATGACATGATAGTGGGTTGATTTATTTTATTCTGTAGCAGCTAAAACTAATTGGATTTTCAGGTAGGTGTATGTACCTAGTTAGTTTCATATGATGGGCAAGATATGAAATTGATTTATGCACACTTTTATTTGCAAACATAGTAAGAGCAACAATTGGAATGAAAAATTGTTGATGATTTTGATTTTCGATGGGTATTAATGTCATTACTTAATTACTGCCAAATTTATGAACTGTAGCTATGATTTGATTTGAAATAGTACACTATGCGAAAACAGCTTCGGATATTCTTTTCGGTTTATTTTTAAACTGGTAGTTAATACCTATTATTTTATTTTACTTTTTGATATTCTGACATTTGGTGAAATTACATTTTTATGTAGTAGGCGGCATTGTTCACTGTTTAAACACGAGGATATATCGTCCTTGCGTAAGTATTTGCAAGGAAAATTGAACATAATCAGACTGTGAAGTGAAAATATTGAAGAATGTGTCGAACGAACTTACTCTTATTTGCAAGTTAGAATATTTTAAACAATTATTTCGATATATGCATAGTTTTTTTTATCAAAATAAAAATAATTCGTTGCAGGGTTGCCATATGCCTAGGAAACATGAGATTGAAAGACAACTCCATCCGATTTCTTCTTCAAAAAACAAAATTAAATATTTAATACAATTGTCAAAGTTTTTTTTAACGTGGTATAGAAAAAAATTAAAGCATCTTTAAACCAGCTGTTCCATAAATCAGTCTTTTATTTTTCACAGTTCTAAGAACGATTTATTTGTCAGAAAGAAATATGCCACTTTTAAGAACTTAAAAAGAGCCAAATATTCTTCTTCTTTTTCGACGTTACGAGCATCGTGATCTCGAAGGGATAACAGATATCCCACTTTACTGCTTCACACTAGTGATCCGCTACAGAGATTGCGGAAAAAAAAATCCAGACACCTAAACAGTTTTTGAGTACATTAAACATTTTCTTTTCAAAATGTTTGAGAAAGTAAAAAAATAAGTTCATCATATCAAAAAGACTTTTATAAAAATATTGGAATGAATTTATTCAAGTGTTCATTTCCATACGAGTATTCTTTTCAGCGAATTCGATTTTATTTCCATGAAACAAAAACGTGGAGAAGAATAATCCCACAAAGCTGTTGCCATTTGGCAGAACTATTTTGATTCACAAAACACATTTGGTTTTCGTTTTGTTACTCACAACAACAAATTAATGAAAAGCTTTTGATTGCGTCGCTTTTGCTTTTTCATTGAAAGTTTAAAATGGCAGATTTTTATTTTGGTTTTAATTGAGAAAAAAACAAAATTGAAAACTATGCTAAGGTGAATACAAATGCGGTTTTGAGTATTTTATTTTTAGAAGACTGACTACACTAAAAAAAATTCTTATCTGGAAGGACAATTAAATTTAAATACCAAATTATACGTTGAAATCGTGAAAGTTATCGACGACAAAGTCGATAAAAACGATTTTAGAGGCAGATATTTCATAAATAAAAATTCATTTCAAAATAAAGATTACTGCTCTCAAACCATACACACAAATTTTTATCAAAATCGTTGCAGCCGATTCGAAGAAAAATAGGATACACCAAAACGGTTATATGGCAGATACCACCATTTTAAAACATGAAATCCAATACCACAACACCTCTAGTACATCATCATCGTGCTTATGTTTATAGACACCTATATGATGCAGCCATAGACTGCAGAAAAAATCGTGCAACTGATTAAGTTTGCCGGATTTAGTTTAGTTTTTGTAGATAGATAAGTGCAGCAACAAGCCTATTTTGAAAACATAAGCATTATCAAATTAATTATTCACCGTAAATATAAACACTAAACAGAAGACAACGGTTCAAATGCAATTAAACTTTCATTGTTGAAAAGCATTTATGTACCACAAGAGATCTACTTAAATACTCAAAATAAATACATACAGCCAATTTTTCCATTATCGTACTACGTTCTACGTGTTTCATTGCATTATGAATCGTCAATAACAACCATTATCCTGTGGCAACAATTTCCCCAGATTACCATTTAAAATAAAATTAAACCACCCGAGAATTTTCGAATTTTATTTCGTTTTGTTTTTCATTTTATTTGTCGTCCTCGCTGAGTAGGAAAATAACTTCTTTCGGCTTAAGAATGCAATAATAAACAATTAGAGTGACAGAGAATAAAAACCCACTGTAAATAATCCAATCATACATAAAACCAAACCACCACGACTCGAAATCTCCCTCGGACCACCAAACAAATGTCGTTATCAGGTTCTCTGCCATAGTGACTACAAAGTAGCCAACATACCAAGCCCGAATGTGCTTGAATTTAATGCGAAATTCAAGAATAACGAAAATATAAACATACGCTAGCAGGATATAGAAAAGTGTCCTGTTGATTTTATCTTGAAACTTTGATTCGAGTGACAACCAAAAGAGCATCAGCACGTAATGAACTCCAAGGAGAATAAAGAAGGCACGTGTGTGAAAGACACAGAATGTGGCAAGAGCCAACATTCGCATGCAGATAAACGCCAACCATCCAAGAAAGGCGACCATTTTGGCAGCAAAATCATCCTGTTCGATGCCGCTGATGATGATACGTGGACGGGGAATGAAGAAGTCGGTTTCGTCTTTCGACGTTGTTGGATGAGGAGCAGGAGAAGGGACCGCATCACTATCCTTCTCAGAGAATTTGTCCTCGAGTTGTGTGGTGAACATTTTTGGAGGTCGTGGGACATTTTCTGTTATGTATAGCTGAGCATTTAACCACAGCATGTCCTTTAAAGTGGAAATTCTATTCGCCGTTGCAGATAATCGATTCTTCCCTCCAGGCATTAGAAGTGGTAGGCCTGTCGTCGAGTTTTGAGTGCGAAGTTCTGGTGGAGGGAGTGGTGGTGGAGGTGTTTCTGGAATCGTATCACAGCATTCAATAGCATTTATAGAGCCTTGGCTGGAAAATAATTTCAATTCCTTTGGCCTATTCCATTGGATTTTTTCATCATCTGTAGAATTGGAGGGAGTTGCTAAGGAATGTACTGACAGCTTGGAACTTGAACCTTTGTCCACTTCATCGAGTCCGAAGGTGTCAGGAGGTGGTTTGTCATTTTTGTGTGTATCGTGACGATTACTCCACGTATCGGGGTCACTGTGACGTAATTTAAAGTTCTCCATTATTTTATTACTTTCTGGGAAGTCAGATATTTTCCGCTCGGATTCACGTCGCTTACTTTCATTTTCATTCCGTAGTCGATCGGCGGCAATGAGTCGTTGCTTTTGGCTTTCAATTTGACTTGCAACTGCCCACGGATAAGGACGACCTGCTAGTTTTTGGCTTTCAAAGCGTTGGTACGTAACAGTAATGGCTGCCAAGTCGATGGCAGAAAACACCAAACTTATAGCTTGGACGGTAGCTGCAATGAGAGTTAAAAAAAATAAGTTTTTTTTTTTTGTAAGGACAAAATTGTTTGAATGGCAATTTTTAAAATTGAATCAGTCTCGAAAGCATTACTGGAACGTGTTGTGATTTTCAAACTAATACTTTCTTAAGGCGACTGTTTGGCAGAGAACTTAATACAAATAAAAGAGTGTTGAGAGCTTAGGAATATTTACTTCACGTAGAATTTTGGCATCAGAAATTGTGCTCTGTGGTTTGTGGTGAAATTGAAATAGCTGGAGTTTGTATAAATTATTGGAAATATATACGAAATGAATTGAACTTGAAATTGCTATGAAGTGGGTTTCAGTAAGGCCAAGGTTACTGAGAGGCATTGAAATAATTCAAATGTTAGGACAGAGATTCACGAGAATAAAAGACTACTTATCTTAATGAGACAAATTCAATGAAAGATACTACCTTTTAAGTTTTAACGCTCCAGACTCAATGACACATAATTTGGAAGGAGTCTCCTCACTCCAAAAAAAAAAAAAATTGATTTACTTTATAAACAACCCGCCTAGTAAAACAAGTTGACTCTATGACATCCTAATTTTTCGAAAAGGTTTGCTTCTGAAATGCGCTAGTCCCTAAAGCTACCCAAGGTGGCGCCATCTTGTTTACTTTTGCTTTGTTTCAAAAACAGACATGAAAGCAATTCCTTTTGATAAGAAATTAGTTCATAAAAAAAACCATTCATTCCTAGATTCGGAATTGTGCTTATGTCATTTCACTTGAATTGACATAAGCACCTTTTTAGATCTAAGTTATTATTATTATTATTATTTTAGTCGTAAGTTGTAAATACGTTTTTTCTATCATTAGCTTTAAGCAAACCTTCACTAACTGTAAATTCTGTAAGTGCAACATTTAAAAACTTTTTCTTTTTCTCATCTGGTATATTATGTAATTTGTTATTTTAAGTCTTAATTTACATAATTATTCTTTAAATCAAAACACGTATGTTAAAGCTAGACCAATTCTAAGTCAGCTACATCATAAAAGAACTGTGTAAAAAAGTCTTAATAAAAACTCCATTATCATTATCAATCAAGATTGACATTAATTTAAAAGTTTATTATTTCTAGTTCTAGATTATTTATTAGTTTTCAAACATTATAAGCATTAGTGTGTACAATACATACAATCAATTTGGAAATGGCTTTACCGTCTGCCGATTGACATAATTTCAATTTTATAAATACTTTATATCTTATTAAGTTGCATATTTAGTAAATTCTTCTATCGCTAGTTTCCTGTTTTTTCTTAAAAGTTTTCATTTATTATTTTTTCCCGATAAGCTAGAGCTACTCTACAATAGTTATTTTATTTCTTCACATTCACTTCATTTAACAAAAGAGTAATACCTTCTTCGTCTAAAAAGTCTACGCTGAAGTAATATCTTCTTCTCTTTCTTAGTGTTGGCCATTTTCCCAAAAAATGAACAACATCTTCTCGAACTCCTTGGTTACAAATGCTGCATATCACTGGTAGGTGGTAGATTTCATTTATTTATTTCATTTATTTCGAAGAAAAATTCATTTAACAGAGACACATTAAGATTTAAATCTTTTAGAGTATCGATAATTAAATTAAAAAAAAAATATAGGCATTCAATAATATGAAAAATACATGAATATTGAAAAGGCTAAGAATAAGCAGCTAAATTAACAAATATAAAGTTTGAAAAGTTGTATTATTACACAAAAAAAAAAAGAACTAAAAATATTGAAAAATAAAAGAGATAGTAAGAGATTATGCATATAGGTACCTAATTTAATTTGAATTTGAGTAGTGCAAGAATAGTTTCCTCTTAAAAGCCGTAGGTAAGGTGGTAGTTTGCAATTCGCTTGGAAGGGCATTCCACAAACGAATTGCAGATACGTAAAATGAACGTTCTGCTATGGTGTATGCAAATCGCGGCAAAATTAGTTTTAAACCTCTTTGTGAACGTGCAAAGTTCAAGAATTCACTGAGATAACCAGGACACCTATTGTGGATGATATTGTGGAGTTTCAAAACAAGCCTGAACTTCAGGTATTCGTCAAGGTTCATTCCAAAGAGCGCGTGACGTAAATGGGATACACTAGAATGTCTTGGAACAGAATAAATGAAACGAATACAATCATTGATAGCAACGTTCAATCTGCGCTTACACTCACAGTCTAAAATTGGGTAAACTGAACAGTTAAAAGTAAAATATGGCATAACCAATGATTTAATAAGACGCATTTTAATAGTGGGCAGCAGCAAGTTCGAAGATGATCTCAGGGATCGTAACCCAAAGTAAATATTTCTTATTGTATCTGAGATTGCGCTACAACATGTAAGATTATTATTTATTCTATATCCTAAGTAGTTTACATCCTTCATATAGGTAATAACTTCATTATCAAGTATAACCGAAGGAAAATCTATAAAATTAAGCTCATCTCTAGAACATAACATGGCAACAGACTTAGCAGGATTTAGTTTCATACGGTTACCATTTGACCACGAAAGGATGTGGCGTAAGTCCTCATTTAACCTAGCTATGCAGTCCTCCATCAAACCAATTGAGCGAAAAATGTAAAGAACTACATCGTCAGCATACAAATGAATTTGGCAGTTCGAAATTACATCATGGAGGTCATTTATAAACAGCGAGAAAATCAAAGGACCCAAGACGGAGCCCTGAGGTATCCAAATATTTGTAATGAGAGGATCTGAAACACCAACTCCGGTTTTTATACGCTGAACCCTGTCAGTAAGGAGATTACATAATAGCTTAAGGGATATACTAGAAAAGTTGAAGTTTCTTTTTAGTTTAGAGAGTAGGATAGAATGATCAATACAGTCATATGCTTTTGAAAAATCTATAAGTGCAAGTACACCAAAATTACCAGAATCGAGAGCATAACGGATATCCGATGCAACTTTAATTGCTGCAGATTCACAACTGTGCTTGTTGCGGAACCCAGACTGCCACTTAGAGAGCAAATTATGTTGATTTAAGTAGTTTAGGATTTGGTCATGCATTATCTTTGCAAGTAACTTACACGGAAAGGATAAGATGCTAATAGGCCTGTACTCCGAGGGGTTTGATTTTTTGGGAACTGGGATAATACTAGCACTCTTCCATGCGTCTGGAAATTCACCACTATAAATGCAAAAGTTGAAAATATGGATGAGATATTTACAAACAATGGGTAGGATGAGTTTTAAAAACTTAGGCGGAATATCATCAGGACCAATTGCATTCGATTTTACTGATCTGACAGAATTATATAGCTCATGAGCAGTAATGCAACAAAATTTAAAAGCGATTTCACTCTCTGGCATTGTAAATATATCTTGGGGGATGCATGGTCTAGACAAAGTCGGGATGAGAACATTAGACATCTCTTCAGGACTAAACGGACATTTACTTACATTTTTGTTTTCTTTTACTCCAAGTTCTTTCAGCTTGTTCCAAAGTTCTTTAGAACTGAGAGATGGATCAAGTTTCTGTATAAGGTAAGCGCGTTCAGAGCAGCGAATAGTGGAATTTACTCTATTACGAGCAAATATAAATTGTCTTTTATTAAACTCAGTAGGGTTACACTTATATCTCCGAAAGAAATGCTCCCTTTCTCTTATCATATACTTGATATTGTTGTTGAACCAGGGACATCTCTTAGTTCTTAGTTTCCTAGTAACTATGGGGATGTAGCTATCATATAGACGGGTTAGAAGGTTGTTAAATATTGATACTTTAACATTCACATTCGGTGTAAAATAAATTTCATCCCATTCGAGGCTATTGAAATTCACCCTAAAATTTTCGTAGTTAAAGTCTCTGTACGACCTGAAACTTATAGAGCAAAACTGAAAAAGAGCAAAAAATGAAATCATGAATGAAGTCGGAAGTCGGTCTAATTTGATCATTTCCCAGAATTCTATGCCTGGATGAAGTCAAGAACATGTCTAATAAGGAGGGGTTCACTTCTGATTTGAAACAAGTCGGCCAACGATTATTTACCACAGATAATCCCAAAAAATCACAAAAATTATTTAATAGACGCGTAGAACTATTATTGCTCAAAAAATTAACATTAAAATCACCTCCAATCAAGATATCACTGTACCTTGGACTAATTTTCAACAGAGTTTCTCTGAGTTCACACAAGTTTTCTTCTTTAAACATATTGGGTGGACTATAGATAGCTACAAGCAAACATTTTTCTGAAGCGTTCCTCACTTCAACACAAATAAAATTAATGTTGACTGAGGTTGATTTAAAAACTGTTGAGGCTGAAATGTGAGAACAAACATACATGCAAACGCCGCCCCCAACCCCATCTTCACGATCATTTCTGTGCATGTTGAAACCAGGTATAGCCACTGATGCATCACAAATATTGGAATTTAACCAAGATTCAGACACCGTAATAACATCCAACCTAGATGTACTGATCATTTGATATAAAATGGTATATTTAGCTCGAATACTCTCAGCATTCAAACTACAAATACTGAGGCCATCAAACGCACCACACAGCACATTCAAAACGCATCTGACATTATCAGGATCTATACCAAAAACCATAGTCAAATAGATACCTAAAAATACCCATCACCACCAGCAAAAAAGAGAAATAAATTTGCACTACGACATTCAAATTAGAATTAGAAAAGGATAATATAATAAGTTAATCGATAAATTAGAGTTATTTAAATGTAGAGTTATTAATAAGGGATTGCAAAAATACATTTCAATGTTCATATAATGGCCTACAAAAGAAATTCAATCAATTAGAAATAAATTTACGTAAATAAAGCATAGGTTTCAATTAGATCCTCCCGGTGTGGTATATAATTGAGTTTGATTAGTTCCACTCTTAGCTTAAACATCATAGAGATTTGTTGGATGCTACATTCGTCTTGGAAGTAGTTTAATTCATTCAAGTTGTGGTTAAGCACACTATACGTTGCTCTGTGAACTGAGCTTGACGCTTCTCTGAGGAAATCATCCCTGCACATCCAAGGACGGCAGAAGGTATGGGGAGGGTGGGGTTTAGACCCCACCTAACTTTTCTGAGCATGGGGTGCACCCCACCTTCTGGACTTGGAAATATACCAATTTTTTTAGTTGAATGAGGCAAAAAAAAAATGTTTTGAAATTATGAATATTGTTATACTAATTTTCGCTTGGTTGACTGAGACTGACCAAGTGATTTGAATCATTTACTTATCGGTTACAGACTGAACGTTATGAATTATTTCTTATCCTTTTTTTTCTCCTTATATTATTATTATTCCTGTTGGTAGTTTTTAAAATACCAGCTGGATTACTCAGACCTAAATACCGGTCCATTGTACTACCAGTTAGCAACCTTCTATTTGTTATAGCTTTCCAGATGTTCGGAGAAAAGCCAAAAGACGCTGCCATGATAAGGAGCCTAAGTTACCAGCTCTCACCATGTCTGCGCCGATTATCTGTAACCTCATGCGAGAAAAAGCAGGACATTCATAGAGGAAGTGCTCTGCGGTCCTCATCTTCTCCACAAGACTCACAGAGTGTGGTATCACTTAAGCCTAACACGTTCAAGTGCTTGCCAAAAGAGAAGTGCCCGCTGGCAACGCCAATAAGCTTTCTACATTTTTGCTACGAGACAGCAACAACTTACGTTGGGGAGCATACGTTTAGTCTGTCTGCATCCAATGGAGGCATGCCATCTACGGTTGTGCTCTTCACAGATCCAACCGTATATTGAAGCCCTCACTGAGGACGCTGGCAGACCAAGCGATGGTTCAGGTCCTGAGAAAGCTGTCTGCGATCCTTGCCTAGCAAGTTCATCGACGATTTCATTTCCAGTTATGCCGTGATGGCCCGGAACCCAAATGAGACTCAAGGAATTTAATTTTGCGATCGCATTCAGAGAGCTCATGCATTCCTGGATCACTTTCGAAGTAGTTAGTTGAGAAGGGCCTTAAGCACAGCTTGGCTGTCGCTGTAAATACAAATACTTCTCCCCATCCAAACATTGTTCGTAACGTAGCTTATAGCCATTTGAATAGCATACACCTTCGCTTGGAAGACTAATGCGTATGAGCCTAAAAAGGCATGCAGTGTCGTATATCATCGTTCTCCACAAAGGTACAAGCGTCAGATTCATCATCGGTTTTGGAACCATCTCTGAAAATTCGATAACTATCCTTTCCTGGTTCAGATTCTAGAGTGGTCCACTCGAACCGAAGAAAAGTTGACTGTGTATGTTTGACGTAGTTTGAGCCATGGGATGATCGTGTTGGACAGCATATCCATTTGTCGTGACTCAAAAGATATGCTGCTTGCGAGTTCCTCAAAGCTCCAGTGCGAATGGTACCAGAGACCACATATCTTTAAACGAGAAATGGTCTTGAGAGTACACCCCATGATGTGGGTATCAAGGGGAGGAAGATTCAGTAGTGCGTCGAGAGCAGCTCCCGGTTTTTTCTCCTTGATTTTAGCCATTCTTTTTTAAAAATGTAATAAAACGTACGTTTCACGGAATATTCATTATGCAGCACACATACGCGTGAGTTAAGAAGAATTATTGTCGATCCGCTGACGATCCAGCGAAAGCCAACGGATTTTTGAAGCAATTAGAATCCTTTGAATTTTATTTTTTATTGATTATGTTCTTTGAAGTTTTTGAAAAGATTGAATTTTTCAACAAAGAGCTCCAACGGGCGAATCTTCGCGCTCTTGAATCACATCAAAAAGTAGATGGCGTAGTAATTAGTTTGGAGGCGATGAGAGATTCAAAATTTGAAACGATATGGGAAAAAGCTGAAGCGGAATCTGACGCACTTGGTTTGGGAAAACCGGCACTGCGGCGATTCCGGGCGGTTAGTAAACGTTTAGATTCTAATCCTGAGTCAATGCACGTCTTTAAAACTCCCAAAGAATATTATAAAAAACTTATTGTGAAGTCTATGATTGTTTGCTGGCGTAATTAAGAGAACGATTTAATTCAAGTACACTCTGTCACCTCGATGAGCTTGAAAATTTTGTAACAGGAGAAGATATTGAAGTCGGTAAAATTATAGAATTTTATGGCAACGATTTCACAGAAGACCAGTTAATTCGCGATCGGGACACCTTTGTCGACATTATAAGCCGGAAACAAATAAATTTAAAACATGTAAAAGATGTAGTAACGTCGAAAAAAAATTATTGGTGTGCAGCTCTTATCCCAGAATTTTTCAAACTCGTTCAGCTCATTTTGACAGTACCTGGTTCCACGTGCACTAATGAAAGGAGTTTCTCGAGTCTCAGGAGGCTCAAAAATTATCTTCGTTCTACTATTTTGCAAGATCGACTCAAAAACATTGCGACTTTACACCAAAACCAAAGCACTCCACTTGGAGCCATTGATTGATAGATTCGTAAAAAGTAATTCCAAACGCGGTGCAGTATTTGCACTGAGCCAGTGATAAAATACTTTAAAAAATTATTTATATATGTTTGTTGAACATAACATGTATGATTTTTAATATACATATTTATCGCATTGTTATAATAATAATAATGAAAATAGTATTTTTCAAAAGTTACTCTTTTATTGAAAATTAGAAATATTATATATTCTTTAATAAAACTAAAATAAAACTACCATACCTTATTTTATTCTACCATGCTCCCCACCTAACAAAAATTTGTTGTGCCGCCCCTGTGCACATCCAGTCAACCTTCTTGATCAGCCTGTAGAGATTTGGCTCCCATAGGATATGTTGTTCGATGTCAAGATTCAACGGGCTACCACATGCACGTGCCAGATCCATTCACCAAACCATCCGGTTTTGCTCCTGATTGTGTTTAGTGCAGCTATCTTGGGTAGTCTTCCGTTAGGCATATTCAGCACCCTTAGGATATAATCCACCTGAAGTTTAAGGGTATGGTCTAGATGAAGAGCCGTGATAGTCCAGTTTCGAGCATTATCGCATAATTTGGAGTAGAAGTTGGCAGTAGAAAGATCCCTTTCACAAAATATCTAAGCAGTTTCTCTACTGTTTCATACGGTTTGGCACCCCACACTTGCGCCGCATAGAATAACACAGACTCCGATACAGCTTCAAATACTCGATATTTGCTGCTGTGAGATACATCCTTGTTTGCGAAGCAGTTATTCCAAGTTGAGCTTATTGCTGATTTAGCGTTCATCAGTTTTTCTTTAAGGTGTCTCTCCATATTGAGGGTTGGCGTGAAGTATACCTCAAGACATTTATATTGTCTGACTACTTCTATAGCTTGGTGGTTGAAAGATCAATTTTCAAGTGTTCATTTCCTGCGTTTCTTCCAGAGTTCTTTTTGAAGACCATAGCTTTTGATTTTTCTAGATTTACAGCAAGGTTCCACATGTTGCAGTACTCGATCAGTCTGTTTATCATCATTTGCAATGTTTCAGGTGAATTAGCCTGTATGACAATGTCGTCTGAAAATAAAAGGGCTTTTATTTTATGATTACCGTGCTCAATGCCTCCTGGTAAGTAATCTGTTATATCATCGATAAACAATGCCAATAGCAAAGGGCTCAAGGAGCATCCTTGTCTCACACCAAATTTTGTTTAAAATGGCTCTGAAAAATTTTCACCGTTTCAAACAGCTGACCAAGTCTCATCATACATTCTTTCCATTAAAGTGCAGAACTTCCTTGATAACCCTTTCGCATATAATTTGTAGAGAAGTGCTCTGCGATAAGATTCTGCTATACTACTTAAGACGAAAATGTTATCCACTGTGGAGTATCCTGATCTAAAACCCGCTTGGTACTCTTTGATTTTATCATTACGATTTATCCACATTGTCAGTCGATTTCTCCAGATTTCCGTGAAGATTTTGTATGACGCGTTCAGGAATGATATGCCTCTGTAGCTTCCTGCATCTGCCTGTGAGGCCAATAACGCTGGGCTCAAGTCCTTACTAATAACGAATTTTTTCCCGTTAACATTTTTGACCGTTTTCCAGAAATCAGATGCCTGAAGCCTGAGTTTCATGATAAGCTATTTTCTTTTCCTTACACATTCTTTTATATTTTAGATTGGTTTGGACATATATTTCCTTAAAGTGATCCCTTTTTGAATTTCGAAACAGTTTTAACCATGTGAAGGATTGTTTTCTTGCTCTCATACAGTCTTTGTCGAACCATGGCTGTCTTATTACACGTCCTCCATTGTTAGTGGAATAATCAACGTAATCAACGTATTTGAAGGGCTGGCTTCACCAATTAATTTATTTAGTAGTTCAAAGTTATCAGTCTCTTGTGAAGATAAAATCAGAGCTAGGTTTCTTGTCATTGAATGTGACAGTATCATTTCAAGAGCGGACTTTTTGATGAACCGCGTTAGCTTCAATACAGCTGGATTTTTCTAGAGACGTTTCCTTTTTAGATAAATGCTCAACTAATAAAGAAGTTTCACGTCACCTTCAAGTGATTGCGGTTAGACTTTTCGACTGTGACACATTGAAAAATTCATTTCGATTCACATAAACACAATCATTCAAAACGGGTTTCCTATAAGACAACCTCTTTAACTGAAACCGCTTCACTCCAAAACAACTTCTTTTAATGAGAACCTCTTTCAATTTCAATGACAGCCTGACTAATTTTTTCTCCACAAGTTCGTTTGAAAATTATTCGAATAATTCCAAATCAGTTTTGTAAGACAGGTTCACATTAAGACAACCTCTTTTAATATGACATGTGGTGCCCGTGGCGTAATGGTTGGCATGGCCACTTGCAACCAAACTGGTTTTGCGAAGAGCTGACAGCTTCACCAAGATTATAAAAACTGCCATGGTGAGCTCTATCAGAAATATTACAGATGCTTTCACCTACTAATTTGATAAAGGAGAAGTACCAGAAAGCTTTCATAAAAATATTATCCTTCCAATCTACAAAAAGGGCGATGTCGAAGACCCAAACAACTACCGAGGAATTTCGTTTTCTAACTCTGTTATGAAAATATTCACTGGTGTACTCCTGCACAGGCTCACAAACTGGGTAGAAAATAATGATTTACTTAGCGAGTTCCAAGCGGGTTTTAGGAAAGGATACTCTGACAGTATTTTTTCACAAACATGCATCGGTAAATCATATTTGGATAATAGAAAAAAATTATATGCATTTTTCGTCGACTTCAAAACGGCTTTTGACTCAATCAACAGGGAAGCACTTTTCTACAAGCTCAGTTGCCTAGGAATATCCTCCAAAATGCTAAAAGTAATAAAATGCCTCTACAAAAACAACAAGACGGTGGTATGGGACGGGAATGAAGGGTCTACTTGGTTTCAAACAACGTCTGGAGCTAGACAAGGCTGTCTATTAAGTCCGCTTTTGTTTTCCCTGTTCTTTGATGATTTGACATCAGTTCTACCAGGTGGTATCAATATTGCTAGCACCAACGTGAAGGCTTTGATGTATGTTGACGATATTGTCATATTAGCAGAATCTGCAGAAATGTTACAAAATATGATTAACAAGCTTCAATCTTACTGTCACCTGTGGAGCCTAACGCTGAATACCAACAAATCAAAAATTATGATTTTCCGAAATGGAACAGGCAGATACGCAGTAAATGAGAAATGGAGGTGGGAACAGGTGGACCATGAGCGAGGTTGTAAAAGAGTTCAAGTACCTTGGAGTTATCATAACACCACAGATGTCGTTTAAAAAACACCTGAGCGCTAAGCTGATAGAATCAAAAAAGGTCATAAATTGCAGTTGGAAGGGTGTACTTGGTAAAAAATATGTAGCTCCGAGTGCCAAATATAAACTTTTCGAAGCCGTAATGAGATCAAAATGTGTTATGCTTGCCAGGTTTGGGGTTTCCTCAAATATGAAGAAGTAGAAAAGTTGTTGAGGTTCTTTTAAAAAAAAAAATGTTCTGGCTCCCGGAAAACACGCCTACGTATATGTTACACCTGGAGACTGGTGTTTCGCCGTTGTATATATTCTCACTCAAGATGCACCTCAATTATACAGGGTGGTCAATTTAAAACTCCCCACTTTCAAACGCGCCGTGAAAAAAAACTAGACGAGTTTAAAAGGTGGTAACACTGCAGGGCGCTTCTCCAGACTATGCCATTTCCGTTAGATATTGTTGGTTAGTCGACATGGTTTACTGGAACGCGAAACATCGCGCTTTCTGCGTGGAAGCGTATTTTCGGTATGGTGAAAAAATGGTCCTAGTTCGTCGCGCGTTTAAAAGAGAGTTCAAGTTAAAGCGTCATGAAAACCCTCCCGACCACAAAACAATTTTGTTATAGGTTAAAAACCTTCGAAATTTGGCCAAGGCAACATCGAGCACTCGGAAACGTCGTTGGTCGGTGAGAACCCCTGAAACTGTTGAACGAGTTCGTAGTGTTGAGAAGTCGTAGAAGTTTGGCGACAGATTAATTTCGCGAAATTGTGACTTTATTTGGCCGCCGCGGAGTGCGGATTTAACTCCACTCGATTTTTTTTTATGGGGTCACCTGAAAAATAATTTTTATGACAACGAGGCCCTCAAAACATCGATTACCAGGCACATCAACGAAATTAAGAGAGAAATGTTAAGTAATGTTATGACGAATTTTTGTAAAAGGCTACATGAGTGCAAGCGTTGCCGTGGCCACCATCTCAATGGTGTCATTTTTAAAAAAATAAAGCGGATATTAAATGGCATATTGTGTACTTTATTTCCTTTTTTGAATCGTCTTTCTAGGTATTATAGTTTTTGTATACGACGCGTTTAAAAGTGGGGAGTTTTAAATTGCCCACCCGTATTTTAAAAGTTACTGAGCTTCCCTCTCATCGCCTTCCTGGAACCATTGCAAGGCACCTACTCAACCATAAATCTTAGTTCTTTACTGAGTGGTAAACTTGGGAGCGGACTCACAATGTACACTTTTTGGAAACCGGGACGGAGACTTGGAAACGTAGCATTGAGGTGTGGCTTGCTAAGATTGAACAGGACAGCTTCTCTAAATTTACGGGGTTTTGGTGAACCGAAGCGAGACTCGAAGTTTGTACAAATGCCTAAAACACAATTTTGGATCAAACAATTATTTTGATGACTGCTATAACCTAGAGACTATTTCAAACTGTAAACGAGAGGAGAGCTACTGCACCTTAATTATCGACCGTATAGCTCAGAGGAAAACACGGACTGTACTCTTTGTAACCACCGAGTTAGAGAAGATGTGTCACACTTCCTAGAAACGTGCCCAATTCTTGCTGCAATCAGAAGACAACACTGGGGAAAAAACCTATTAACTGTATAGATGAGACCAAGGAAATCCTAAATGGACCGGATTGGAACATTTTAAGCAGCAACCTATCGAAACATCTCCTTAAGATTATAAACGAATCAAAGTCTTATTTGCTTATTTTAACTTAAACATAGCTTGAAAATGTTAAAAATCTACATAATGTAATACTATTGACTTATTTATTTATTTATTTTTGTTTATACTATTCTTTCTGGCTGACGGCAAAAGCCATGCCGTAATTGTGAAATTGTAAAAAAAACAAAAAAAAACCTTTAATTTTGTTAAATAAAATCACGACTACTACTAAAAACTGCCATGAAAAACGCTTTCTCACTTAGTTGTCCGGATTCGGCATAAAATTGTAGGTCCTTGAACTCAGTTAGACTCTGAGGCTTCCATAGCTTTATTGCGACACCCTATTTTGCTACATTTAAGCTCACATGTTTCTTTTCGATTATTTGAATCAATCAGGTTCACTCCAAAATTAACTCTTTCATTGAAACAGACTCATTCCAAGAAATCGTCTCTTTGTTCAACTTATGCAAAGCATTTTCTGATTATTCGCAGTAGGTAGTTGTTGACACAATTTGATCGGGTAAACACAAAACATATATCAACGTCTACTTACAGAGCATCACAAGTAAACCAAGGAAAGGATACCTAAACCTAATCAGCCAATGTCTACCAACTCAGAAAATTGGATATAACCTACCAATTTTCGGTCTACAATAATGTGTGGATGCTGTTAATCTTAATTAAATACATATAATGATTTATGCCAATACAACAAGGATTACATAAACTTAGTGGGAAATTTCTCATGACTTTTGTTATCGCTGTGATAATTTGCTCAAATTACATTATAATCACCATGTAAATTTATTCAGAAAAAAAACTTAATTAACCACCAACTAGAGAATGTTGTCAAGTTGTATCTTTTTATAAACCTAAATTTGATCGAATTATATATGAATTGCCACAGACAAAGACTTAGGGATAAACTTTCAACCAAAGGAGATAAATAAATGTCCCTTCGTCAATTGTTGCTGAATTGAATGTTCAATTAAACTTAGGCTGGGCTAGGAGCCATAACAGGCTATACCAGATTTTCTGAATAAATTGCCTACTCATAAATCAGCTGTCAGCAGAATAACATGTCTCCAATTATTATGTTCGTGAAAACCACTCGAAAAGTTATATCTTGTTTGTGGTGGGCTTAACAATGTGAAAGGAGATTAAACGCATACGTTTATATACCTATATGCGTTGTTTTTGTGCTTGTGTTGTAATATTGTTGGAAAGCAAAATAACTTACTTGTGCTATAGTTTCGAAAGAGATCCTGAGTTAACATATGATACAGTTGAAGGATTATTTGTGGGGCTGATTGTGCGTAGGCCTGTATCAGATGGTACAGTTCACATGTTGAGCATTCACCAGCCTTAGCTAAACAAACCATGCGTTCACTGTCATCGTCGTCATGAAAGAGTGCTTCTATTGACCAGAATATGCGGCAAGAGAATCTGTAAAGTGTCAAATAGTTTTTATTGTGAAATATCAAAGAGAGTTATTTATGAACAACCGAAGTCTAATTGGTCTTTAAAGTCGCATGAATTTCAATGAAGATATTCAACTATTTTTGGTAGTGATAAATGAAAGACAATAAGGAACCACTAAACCCCCGAGGGTCGAACATCTTAATCTAAGAGCTTATGAATAAGTCTTTTCCATCAGAGATGTGGAACAACTTTTAAATCCGTGGCAGTAGTGCCGTTGGCAAAAGCTATTCTCGGGATTTTTGAACTACATATTTTGCTCTCCAATATGAAATAAGAATCACTAACTGAGTGCAGCCCGAAAGTGTAGCAGCTTTCGAACTTCATGATTTAGCTGCACCTACTTAGGGCTGTATACTGTCACTCATGATAAAAGTATGGAATTGAGTTTTTACCTTGCGGCTACACGAACATGATATGACAAGCCATCAGCCCACATATACATACAATCCATCCAATTCCTATTTAAGATACCGGTAGCAAGAAATTGATTAGATTTTTTTTTCTTAGCAGTCTTTTTGCTATTAAAGCAGTTTTTGTTTTCATCTGGCATTGAGAGTGATTTGATGAAGCTGTCAAATTGTTCAAATTGCTTTTCGGGTTCCTGGGAATATTTCATACCATTTGATTTTCAATGTAAAAAAGTTTAAATGTATTGTAAATTGCTTTGCTATATTTTCCTCGTGTAGCTAAGGGGTTATTCTCTAGGTGTGTGCATTTGAATACTTGGAAAAAAGTGAGCCTGCATACCATGGCTTTGACCGATACCAAACGCTTTTTGCATAGAGTTCGCCTCATTTTAAAAAATAATTTTTAAAAGAGTCCATTCTTCTGCGTCATAGAACACGACTGTGATGATGAAATTCTTCTAAAACAAAACACAGGTTTTGAGAAGATGTTTCAGCAATGTGTATCTGTAATTCTTTGTTCGATCATCACAATTTGACATCACAATATCGTCTGAGATTGCGTCACAAGTCAAATTGTTAGCATGGGGTTTCAGAAGTTCACATATTGATGTGGACAAAAAAGTTACTGTGAGTTACAAACACATCTGGCCCATGCTAGATCTTAAGCGGTCGAACGGCTTGATCTCTCTCAACTGAAAACACATTAGTGCGACGAACGACGATAGGTGTCATTACAGGACACTGGCTATTGGAAGACATACCACTAGGCTAGGAGTAGCCTCAAACGATTTTTGCAGAAGCTGTACAGTTGAGGAGGAGGAGGAAACTATTCCCCACCTTCTCTGTTCATGCCCCGTTTTAGCTCACAAACGTGGGATTCAATAAGGTTCAAGTTTCCTTAGTGATGATGGGAGAAAGGGAGAGAGAGAGAGAAAGAGATAGAGAGAGAAAGAGAGAGGGAGATGGGGAGAGAGAGAGAGAAAGAGGGAGAGAGGGAGAGAGGGAGAGAGGAAGAGAGGGAGGGGGGAAGAGGGGAAGAGGGGGAGAGAGGGAGAGAGGGAGAGAGGGAGAGAGGGAGAGAGGGAGAGAAGGAGAGAGGGAGAGAGGGAGAGAGGGAGAGAGGGAGAGAGGGAGAGAGGGAGAGAGGGAGAGAGGGAGAGAGGGAGAGAGGGAGAGAGGGAGAGAGGGAGAGAGGGAGAGAGGGAGAGAGGGAGAGAGGGAGAGAGGGAGAGAGGGAGAGAGGGAGAGAGGGAGAGAGTGAGAGAGGGAGATAGGGAGAGAGGGAGAGAGGGAGAGAGGGAGAGAGGGAGAGAGGGAGAGAGGGAGAGAGGGAGAGAGGGAGAGAGGGAGAGAGGGAGAGAGGGAGAGAGGGAGAGAGGGAGAGAGGGAGAGAGGGAGAGAGGGAGAGAGGGAGAGAGGGAGAGAGGGAGAGGGGGAGACAGACAGATAGACAGTCGGAGGTCGGACAGACAGAAAGAGAGAGACAGAGATAGAGAGGGAGAAAAAAGAGAGGTAAAGCAAGAGAGAAAGAGAGAGAGATAGTGAGAGAAATAAACAACATGACGTGACGAAAAAAGGTGTTTGTCTAGCCCAGTGATTTTCAATCTTATAGATTTCGCGACCTTTTTACAGGTTTAAATATTCTGGCGACCCCCTCTCGTCATAGAAAGCCAAAGAATAATTTAAGGAAAGCTAGGAAATGATTTTTTGCTACTTTGGTAAATTTATCTGTTATTAACGCTGGGTTGACTGCGTCGGCGACGGCGACGTTGCCACACCGCATTGTCGTTGCGGCGGCAAAAAGCGCCACCCACTTACTTGAACATGTTCAAATGTTCATGAACACGCAATCTGTTCACGCAGAACAAGCATTCGAAAAATTTAAGAATAGTCAACATTTTGCTTTGCAGTTGACGAATCTGCAGATGTTTCTGACTGTGCACAGTTTGTGGTATTTGTGCGCTTTGAAGCAGATAACAGTATCACGGAAGAAATCTTATTTTGCAAAGCACTTCCTGCAAACACTACTGGCCAGTGTTTGTACGATATATTTTGGGAAAGCACTTGCAAATGCGATACTGATTGGAAAAATGTATCGCAATTTGTAGCAATGGTGCTAATGCTATGACTGGCAAAAGCAGCGGACTCATTGCAAAATTAAAAACGATAATGCAAAAATATATCCAGGACACACTGTTTTCTCCATCGACAGGCTCTAGCTGCTAAGGTAGTACCTTTTGATTTAAATAGCGTGCTCATGGAGGTAATACAAATTGTGAGTTCTATCAAAGGCAAAGCTTTGCAAAGCCAGTGATTCAGAACTGTTTGTGAAACAAAATCGTTCGCTTCATCAAAATCTCCTTTATCGCACGGAGGTCAGGTGGCTATCCAAAGGAAAGGTATTAACAAGAGTTCTGGAACTGAGAGCCGAATTGTTAATGTTGTTGCATCTTTAAAGATGCAAAATCTGAACTTGCGTATCGTTTTTCTGATCCTATTTGGCTCTTGATTCTATTTGGCAGATCTTTTAAGCCACCTTAACAATTTAAACAAGAACCTAGGAAGAGAAAAAAATATTTTAACTGTCAAAGATAAAGTAAAAGCATTTCACACAAAACTTCGTTTGTGGTCAACCTCTCTGCAAAACAATATGTTTGAGTCTTTTCCAAGTGTTCAGAAGATTGTTAAAGATAATGCAACAGACCAAAGCTTTGTAGTATGGTGTATGGGCTCACATTCCTTGTATGATACAGAGCTTGCATAATGTACAATCGAAGCTTTTGACATACTTTCCGGATTTGCACTCTGAAGCTGACAGTGGGCGTCGATGGGTTTTAAACCCTTTTTTGAACAAATCAAAAGATCTGCCTAATGTCACCACAAAAACGAAAGAATGTCTTCTAGACTTTTAGCTGCAGATGGCATGCTTAAAATGGAATTTTGTTCGGAAAGTGTCGACGTGTTTTGGATGAAAAGAAAACACGAATATCCAGAGCTGGCAAGGGAAGCTCTTAAATTATTATTGTTGCTATTCGTGTCATCATGTGGCAGTGCCCGGTTATGACACCGATTGAAGGACTAATATGCAACAAATATCTAAAGCCAGATTTCACCTATTTTACTTTGATCGCCCACGCCATTGTGATGTGGCATGCTATTTACTCGGCATTGAAACCGTACCTATGCAACCTCTTATTTCTATAAACGGCAAACTTAACTTTCTCTTGGTAAAGGAAGACAGCTTTTGCAGAATAGATGGTTTCATCTTCGTTGAATGGGGGTATTCCGTCTGACAAGATATCAATACTAATCAGTTTGCAGAAGTGGTCTTTCAAAATTTCCTTTAGCGACTTCAATTCAGCTAACTGCTATTGATTGCATGGTGGAGTTAGAGGTCTTCAAATCTGGTAAATAATACAATCTCATTCCAACTACGGCATGGAATCTCCCATTTTTCAAAAAACTAGCACCGCCGAAGCTCTTCTTTTTCTTAACGTGTGAAAGATTTTCTGACTATTTTTGTTCTTATAAAGCTCACGAGGTCTTTTTTGCACCATCACTGCTCTTTCCTTTAGCTTCACTTCATAGTTGACTGCGTGAGAACCAAAACTTCAGTTTATACGGATCAGATGGCTGGTAAGCATTGTTGCGAGCAGTATTCGGTGCTTGCTGCTTGAGACATGAAATTGAGCCTTAGTTGAAGAGAGAACCCATTGGAGGTTGGTAAATAAATTAATGGGATATTTAATTTCAGACCAATGGCAAAAATTCTTGCAACTCATTAGAACCACAGCAATTGAAGTTTTAGGGCTCATTCAACCACCCACACATATCGTTTGGTACAATTTTCGCCGTAAAATCGAAAAGTATTCAATCATTCTTCTCTTACTTAAGTCACTTCTGGTATCGTCTGCTTAGCCTACAATCAATAAGCTAGGTCTCCTCTCCTATACAAATTTTATGTCTGAAAAATCAATCCCCAACTAACAAACTCTCGAGAGCTAAACTCTTGAAATCTGAAAAAAGCTCCCTACTAAAGAATCAATTTGTTTGCATATGACAAGTTTGACTTGCGCAAGCTATTTTTCAATGTCCTTACTCTAATGACGGGTGAACGTAAAACGATATTAGAGAATATAGAGATACTATTGCCTAGTCAGTCAGAGCACTTTGGTTCCAATTAGATACTCGTTAAATTAGTTTTTTCCAATATACTCTACCTACCCACAAAATATTATTTTCAAAAACAAAGTGTAAAAACAATTTTTTGCTGTAGGCGGGGATAAAGAGGAAGGGGTGTATTTAGGTGCTCGTGTGTCTCATTTGCCGATCAAGATGATCTCCAAAATAACTTAAAAAATTTATCGAAAAGAACAATTTACCACTTAAGCTTAGCACACGAAACGCCACACATTACAAGTGAATTGCGAGTAGAAAGTGAGAGAAAATAATAACAGTTAAGGCTTCACTGTTCACTAGTTTCTCATTCCGAGGGCTCTACTCTGACCCTGAACAGAAGACTAGTCTCGAAGGACCCATTAGTTCAAATGCCAACTTAAGCCTCTCCATCCGCACAGGTGATGTTTAAATAAAATAACTGAATTTATATAAACGTATATCAACTTCTATGTACCAAAGTACCTGCTTGATAAAAAATACAACTACACACAGAATTTCATGACGAAAATGTAATTAATTCACAGAACTACAGACTTTCAACCACCTTACAACATCTCCACAGAGATTCGAAGAAAAGAGTATAAATTTCAACTTCGTGTTTACCTTACCACAGCTGAGAGAATTTTGAGTTATTGTGGCAATAATAAACCATAAATTGTTTTCGATTGTGTGCAGGTGTTTTACCATATGAATTTCAGTTTCACAAATAAACACATAATCTCTCTCACTAACATTTTTCTTGAAAATTGAAGTTTCAAATATTTTCACACTGGAGTCCTTACCTCGGTTATTTTCGAAGAATTTCATATGAGAACTTTTGCTTTTAGTTTTCGGATAAAATTTCACGTCATAGAATTTGTCACGCTTTAGGTTTTTTGTTTTGTAATCTTCAATGTTTATAAAAAAAAGCAGCTCGGTTAAGATTGGGGAGTTTTCGCGTCAAAAACAAAAACAAACAAAGAAAAAAATACCTTCCCACAGTTATCACAAAAAACACACTAATTGAGTCACTAATTACCTGAAAGCCGCAAATATCGGAAATAACAGCAAATTCGCCAGCTGATAACCGATAAATCGTTTTTTATTGGAATTACTTGAACTGGCCCATTGCTCAGTGGATGTAATGACAAAAACGAAACACAGCACAGGTGGTATCACAATTAACATGAATGTCATCCATCCATAAAATGGCTGACCAGAGTGAAAATGCTGGTAGGACACTGCACAATCGGCAAAAAATTGCACAATATAAACAAGCAATTCGAGGCACGGTGGTATAAGATACGACACATAAATACGTGTTTTACTTCTTATCGTGTAACCGAGAATATGTTGTGGAGTGCCATCGCGGGCATCCATGTCGTTCTGGTCGTGCACTTAGGGTCAAGGATGAAGAAACGCGTCCTGTGTTGTCCTCTTTTTTTATGTATTTAATGAAAGTTATTCTCGAGAACTTTAATATTTTCAATTTTCCAGAAGAGAAATGCACGACGATTGGTGGTATACTGAAGTCAAACTCACCTTAAACGATTGCAAGGTTTCGTATCGGTTTGTTTGCTTTGCTGATAAGATAAGCGTTACGTGGAAAGAGAGAATTTTTTGTTCAATTTACAAAACGATTTGAGTTCTCTTTGGGAAGTTTTAGTTTTCTTTTTTTATTTGATGTGGTCTTATCTTAAAAAGAGAAAACCGAAATTAAAGTATTGGATTCTGTTGTGAACGGGTGTGCTTCTGTTATAAAGGCGATGATTAATGTAGACGAGCTCCAACGAATGCGATTTGTTTTGTTAGAGTAGGTGTGGAGGTTGGTATTTGATCATGTAAAGTATAAGTGAGATAAGTGGAATTAACGAGGTCCAGCACCAATGAATCTTCTTCTTGAAAATACCGTAATTCTATCGACGTCTATACTGTCTCCAATCTGCACCAGTCACAGCCTAGGGCCAATTGTCGCCTTCGTCTTGAAACCAAGAAATGAATATCATTCATAAAAAACGAGAAAACTTATCATAACCTTGGGTCAATCATTTCGTGGTGTAAGTTGGTACCACTGACATTTGACACCAACCTGTCAAACTCAACAGTTATTATTTAGTAGAATTTTTGCCATATTGTGGGTTATCACATTCAGACTTTCTGTTGCTGCGTGTTTCGTATATTTTCTCTCTTTTCTCTCCCCCTTTCGCACTTATTTGCGTCTTCTTAAAAACATTTTTTCATTCATT
Organism: Melanostoma scalare; assembly: GCA_949752695.1. Classification (NCBI taxonomy): domain Eukaryota; kingdom Metazoa; phylum Arthropoda; class Insecta; order Diptera; family Syrphidae; genus Melanostoma; species Melanostoma scalare. The sequence continues at coordinate 13,155,279 of OX456984.1, read as the reverse complement.
TCATTTTTATTGAGACTTATGAAATATAGGCTGCTTATATACAGGGTGCGGCAAAAGTATGGAAACCCCTCTAAATATGGCAGGGTCCAAGGTCAAATTCAAGGTTACCATCGGAATCCTCGTCGAAAAATACGATTGATTTTTTTTAACGCATATTCTGCCATATTTCCAAGGGCTTCAGACCAATGTTTTCATTTTTCACATATTTTTCAATTCAAGCGCTGCACCTGATAATATCATTAAAAAAAATAAAATACATGTTTTTTCGTAAAATTTTGCGCTCTTTCCAAATCTGAAATAAAAAATGGGGGTTTCCATTTGAAAAATCGATTTTTGGGTCGCTGGTTCTTCAAGATTACGTCCAAAGTCAAATTCAAGGTCACCATCGGATTCCTCGTCGAAAAATACGTCGGATATAGGGTCTTTGATTTTTTAAACGCATATTCTGCCATATTTCCAGGGGTTTCCATACTTTTGCAGCACCCAGTATATAAGTATATATCTAACCCTGCAGCTACATGATCAAGATATGGTAAGCCATCAGCCTACATATACACTATGTCAAATTCCTGTTCGTGTTTCGGCTGTGACGTAGGCGACTTACAACTTACCAGGCAAATGGCTTTCAATCGACATGTCATTATATGTTTTCAAAATGGCACCCACAAGAAATTTGAAATTCAAAGTTTTTTTCCAGGCACTCTTTTCTCTTTTTGAGGGTATTTGACGAAGCTGTCAATTTCATGGCTACTGAAACTGCTTCTCGGGTGGCTTTCAATATTCCATACCAGTTGGGTTTCAATTTCGAAAAGTTTGGTTGTGTATGTAAGAAAGTTCGAATGTATTGTAAATGGCTTACCATATCTTGGTCGTGTAGCCCCGGGGTAAAGCAATTATGTAGTTGGCTTAAAAGCATTCCAGACCTTTGCTCCCGACGTACTTCTAGTATAAAATCGTTTGAGTGAAATAACCCACATTACGGTAAATAATAAACCGCTTAACAACTGAGCAAAAGGGGCCCAAGTAACGCACCGTAACAATTTTCGGAATCGTCCTTAATGTTACGTTACATCTAAGAGACAGTTTTCACATAAAACTCACAATTATGCAGCGCAAAGTGACGGAAGAGCGTTGCTTTCGAAATCGATTTTGATCACTTTTAAAATGGCAACACTAAGCGTTAAAATATTCGCCGTCGGCGTAGTAAGATACCAGCTGATATAACGCTTATCGAGTTAATGAAACAGAAGAAAATGGAAGACACATTTGGAAGAAATTCTATCGTCTTTACTAGGCTCGTTTGTAGACTCGTAGTTTGTTGGCCCTGAACCGTCTGTATCTAGGTTCTACCATAGGTGTTCTTACGGGACACTGTCTAATAGGGAGACACGCCAAAAGACTTGGTGTGTTTTAAAATGATTTCTGCAGAAGCTGCATGTACGAGGAGGAGGAAGAAACCGTTCAACACCTTCTTTGCTCATGCCCTGCACTACTTCATAGGAGGAAAACTCATTTCGGTGAATTCTTCTTCGATGATACTAGCGACCTAGCTTACATAGACCCTAAAAGTCTTTCAAAATACATTAAAAGTTCCACGTGGTTCGACTAGCAGGTGATTAACCGGCTAGTCCCGTAATGGAAGACTAATAAGTGATCAACTCGTTAATCTTACATCGGGTTTCTGAGATCTGTAGGTGATTAACTTGCTGATCTCTGTGGTATCACAATGGGCTCTTGCGGCCTAAGTGTGTCAGGCAATGTACTCATTGACTGACAGCCACTTCCACCTAACCTAACCTACTAGGCTCTTAATCAAAACTTTGCTTCAATTTTACATATTCAAGGACAAATCACCATCGGAGAGGGGAGCTACCAGTCTCATTTATTTGATGGGGATTTGAGATCAATCAGTTTGGCATTGCCTGCAACTATTTTATAGGCAATCCCACATATACTTTGGGCTGTGCTCCTTGCATTTTGGCCTGTTTTGATAATACTCGTATTACACAGATGTCTCAGCACATTCAAAATGACTTACTAAACTTTTTCTTTGTCAAAACTAACTTGATTCTCTTTGTGGTACCCGTGGTGTGGCATGTTTGTCTGTGAATCGTGGTTCGAGTCCCAACAGAGACAAATTCATTGCCATGAAATGAAAAGCGCTTTCTCGATTAGCCGTTCGGAACCGACAGAAAATTGTAGGTCTCCTCCATTCATAAATTTGTCTACCATATATTTTCAGTTTAGTTTAGTTTAGTTTATTTGTCAATCAGAGTAACTCTTATAGACTAGAATACAAAAAGTGAATAAATTATTTAAATTACAATTATACAATGAATAAGAGTTTATAAGCAAAGAATTGAGAATTTCTTATTAAAGATTAGCTAATATAAAAAAAGTTTATTTTAGAACGCATTTCTTGAACAATTTTCAAAAAAATCTATTAAATTACAAACTGAGTTTGCGTCCTTGATGCACCTTGTTAATGGTTCATGGAACGAAACTTTCCATTCGCTCAGAAACAAACCATTCTCCAATGATCGATTAAATAAAATCGAAAGAGGTTCGGCAATAGAATTTGATGCATTTTTAAGAAATTGTGATGAGAATCCATCCGGCCCAGCTGATTTTGAAGTACATATCAATTTGCTTTAAAGCATCTAAGATTTCATCTGCCCAAACTAAATCTCTCGGATACATTCGGAAGATTTTTGAGAGTGCAACTCATGACTATAAACTGATTCAAAGTATTTAGCAAATAGATTACATATTTCTGGTAAATTACTTGAATTAATGTCTAGGTGAGTCAAGCAAATTGGAAGACCTGTATTTTTTCGCTTAGAGTTAATAAAATTCCAGAGTGGCCACTATCGGTTTTTATTTTATTCTCAGTTGAAGTAATATAATTCCTGTATAGAACTGTATTAAAGGATTCAAACTCTCGATGCAACATTAAATATGCATTTAGCAGATTTTGGTTACTTTTATTGAGCTTGTATCACTTATATGCTTTATTTTTTTGATTTTTAAGACGTGACAACCTTTTATCAAACCAAATTGGATTCGAATTACACGATATTGTTTTTTTAGGAATAAATCGTTCAATTGTGCAATTAATAACACTTTTTAAGTCATTGTACGCAAGATTTAAATCAGGTTGATTCATAATATTCCCCCAAGGCAACGAGGCAAGATGAGCGTTAATAACATCAAAGTCAGCATTCTCAAAACAATGAACAAGTTTTAAATTTTTCGAACTATTCTTTTTGAAATATTTATATAAACTAAGATATTAAACAATCTGAGTTTCATTTCCACCTATGCTATAAGTGACGGCCTTGTTTAATGAACAATAGTGCATGTATTTTTTACGTCAGAACCATGTGACTTGCACAAACTACATAAGGATCTTCACCAAGAGGTTTCCTGGCACCAGGTCCCATACCTCCGTGGCAGTTGTATCGTCCTCGTTTGTCTTCACAGCATCTTCACTTCAAGTAAACCAATATAAGCGATGCCAAATGTTACCAAATACCTCTTTTTTGCAAGAATGAAACTGATTACATTTTTAATTTGATCCGTTTCATAGTGGAACTTCTGTAGGCTTTTTACATCACAAAACGGGTCCTGTTTGCCGAATTCCACTATTTCATATCCTGGACACACAAAATGAATAGTCGCCTATTTATCATCATCTCTTCCAGTTCGAAACTTCGACCAGTCATACTTCCAAATTCCAATCCTCTAACTCACGATATTGAAGCCTCGTCAAATCCGTCGATTTATTTTGCCAGGCCCGGAAATCCGTGTAGACCCGAGGATTTCCGTTCGGTTGAGGATCTGTGTCATAGTTACCAGTGGAAGTGCGTGGTGCAATTACTATTCGCTATAGTTCTACTATGCTCGAAATTCTACGAAAGTTCGCGAAAAGCATTTTCACTTTATCGACACATCCTTGTCCTTGTTTAATCTCTCTTTTACTGCACCAGTGATCTTCATTGGTGTAAGCCCTATGATTTGAATGCCCACTACTGAGAAAGTATTAAGGTATTACGAATGTTGCAAGACTCACTTTGGCGTTAGTTCTCTAGATGTGATTACTCCTTTAAACGCTTCTTACGACGCGACGTAGAATATGCTTGAATGAGTGAAAATCAAACAATTTATGTATCTGACTCAAATTTAAGCTATTAAATTCCTCATGCAGAAGCTTCCTTGACAGTCGAGAACATTTACCCCACTTCAGATAGTGGGCGAACTCAGGAATTATGCACATAATGCTTTCTAAATTATAGAATCTCTCAGTTGCTTATGACAGTGGTTACGACAAAAAAAGGCCTCTATAAATATCTTTTACCACTAATAATCTAAAAGCCTTCAGCAAAACAAATCAAATTCACTGATGGATTGATTGATTAATGTGAATCCATTCGAACCACGCGATTTCTTTTTTTTTCAGTCAGGAATTCAAAATAAGATTTAATTTCTGAGAATTTTTCCTATCGATTTCTTTTCAAGTGAAAAAATTCATAGCAACCGTTGCTGTGGCGTGGGCATGTACATTGTACATATAAAAAGCAAACTTTGTTTTTAAAATCAAAACAGTTTCGACAGCCCTTCAAAAAAAAATCTGCAATAGATTAATTTTTAATAGTTTTTCGCTGTAAAATGTTCCAGGATAATGAAAAAGAATTCAAAACTTGCCCGTTTTACCAAAGCGAGATGAAAACTAATTACCAGAACCCAATTATCAAGAAACCCGCAGGTGAGTAGTCAGGTTTTTAGTTGGAAACTTAAATTGTTCACTAATCAGCTTCATATACATATACATACATATGTATTACTTATTGGCACATCTAACTATGTACATATGTTTCCAAACAATGCTGCTATTAAGCCTTGGCGAATGTGTAACATAAACTACTTATTATTTTGCGGTTTCACTTATTCATTACCAAATGCAGAAAACTTTATTTGAAGAGGACCACAAATTGGTTAAAATTGTTCATTGAGGTTATAAAGTAGGTTGAAAAGCTCTGCGCTCCAATAATTAATTACAGAAAAAAGAATTACGTAACATACCCAAACTACTTATATAAATGAGTGTACTGTGCAATACAAAAGTATGGATTTGAAAAACATTATTTGTTTCACGAATGTTTTAAAATTGTTCACTCGTATGGAAAGAACTCTTTGTATTTACATTCAGTGCAGCTGCTTCTATACACTTTCATAACGTGCTTATTTTTGTTTATTTTTTTTGGTTATTGTTATTTTCAGTAACCCGAGCCAACCGTATGGAGCAGTTCCTGTGGCATGAATTTTATGAGGAATATATTCGTTCGAGGGAACGACTAGAGGCGACGCGCCCAGAAAAACCTTCAACTGAATACTTCGATGAGTTTAACAAGCATGGTCGTCATCTTGTGGAGCAGGCAAAGGATATAGAAATTGCCGGGAAAGTGTTGACGAACAAGTTTCCACTCTATTCAACTGCTGCCATTACTGTATGGAACCCAAATGGAGAGTTTAAATGCAATTTTGGTAAAAGTCCTTCAATCACTTTGCCAACTTCTGAACAGCGTGGGCAATTTGATATTGATTGAGTTTTGAAGTAGTACGTACCTAAACAAATACTTTTTTCTATTTTGAGTGTTTCTTTTCTTCTGTGTGTTTTGTACCAACTAAAAAACTAATAAAAAATACAAAAAGAGGTGGATGTTGAGATTTTGATTTATATATTTTCCACTAGAGCCAAATATGAGCTCTCAAAATCGAAGTGATGGTAATTGTGTTCACTGAAAGAGGCAACCATTTTTTTTCAACTAAACAGTTTGTGAGTGTGGAAAATCACTCACTGATTTTTTATAGGAATCGAAAAAAACATGCAATGTTCAGAAAAATGTAAGATTGGATTGATAGTAGGTTTGTTCGTTGAAGCCCTAGGGTCGCCCTGGGGTCGCCACAAAGCGTTTTTTGAGAAATCTAAAGTCGCCATGAATGTCAAATTGAATGTGTTTTGAGCCCTAGGGTTGACCTAGGTTTCCATCAACTCGACCTAGCTTTTTGCTGTGGCGATTTGAGGGCTGTCAGTCAATGGCATGTATTTTTTTTTAATAACAGGGATGTGTGGTAATTTGTGGTTTAGCGTTTTTTGAGGACTGAAATATCCAGGTTTTTTTTGTCAACTCATAGGGTTGTCATGAAAACCTGGGTCAACCCTGGGGAAAGTTCAACGAACGAACCTAGTACGGTCGATGTAATCTAATGTTTGAGGATTATTTCATGTAAATGTTGACCGTAGATCATTTATCTCCGGGGACAATAAATGCTTGCAAAATTTTGACAGTTCTATTGTTTTTTTTTTTGTTTTGTGTATTTACTGTGCCATTTGAATAGAATTTTATAAAGTAGAAAATGGAAGAATTTTCTTTAGACAAAGTTTCAAATAAATCGATAAAGTGGTTTTGAATTGCCTGTGAACATGAACTTGAAAAAGTAATTGTGAATATTTAAGCTACAAGTCGGAGTGGAATCAATACGAGCAACTGAATCGCTATTCCAACCAAGTATGATAGGAAGCTCTGAATCTGGCTTTGCCGAATTGATTGATTACGATTTCAAAATGTTTTGTCCCGAAGAGCAGCTTCTATTAGTACAGAATGAATTTAAGACCGGTGGATGCGTTCATTTGCCAGGTACACTTAGAAGGCAACTTCCAAGTTACAATTTTAAAGAAAATCATTTTCCAGAACTCAAAGAGTGGATCTCTAAGGAATTACAATTACCGCAGAAAATTTTTATGGCTGTTTCAGCAAGTTTGGATGCCTGGTTTGGAGCAAAAGACATCGCCCGCAGTGAGAATCTGGACAAGTTTGTTACATCAAAGAACAAGGTGGCGAATATTTCAAAGAACACCCAATCAGCAACTATTTTTCAGTACACCAACACCTATTGTAGTCGGAACATCGACCGAATCAATGAAAACTGAATAAAAAGGTTTATTTACTTTCGGATTTTTTATATTTTATTTAAAAAATAGTTGAAAGCCAGGAAATCCACTTCTTGCTGTTCAAGATTATTCCGTTGTATTTCTGTTGGAACCACTTCATGGCGTCTTCCTTTGTTAAACAATGTTGGAACCTAACGTTGATACTCAAATCGATATGTTCCTGGATACCGAAACTGAAGTTTCCTGTGGTCTGTGGATGAGAAGTTGTCCCTACTCAACTCGTATTCACGGACCTTAAAGCCCTGCGCAAACCAGCGCGATGCGATTTCTGTCAAAATGAAATACATGTAATCTTATGGAGGTTTGACTTAACGCAATCGCATCGCACGCACAAATTGCGCTGGTTTGCGCAGGACTTAAGGCCTGATTTTTTCATTACGTCTGATACCAAAAGAACGCACGGTGTAACGAGTCTTTGAAAGCACTGGTTATTGACCAGTCAATTGTTCCGGTACCTTAAAGTTGACCAAAATGTTTATTCGTTGAGTATTCAACTAATTCAAGTTCAAGCAGAGTTCTCGATATGCAGTTCCCGCATAGGGTTCTTAGTTAGTTTGTTAGTTTTGCAAACACATTTTAAATGAAAAAAATATTAATTTGATTTATTGCTTCTTGTGACACTTTTGACTTGACTTTGATTGTCACTTTTTCTAAACAGGTGATTATACTCTACACAAATATGTTCCGCTGAGCGTTCGTTCACGATTCCGTCGCGTCGTGCTCGTGGAGATCAACGAAAAATTCCGGCTTTACCTTAAAAAAGTTGTTACCATCGGCGGCAACGGCGTGTAATCGATCATTTTCGGTCATCACTAAAACTGGTGGATATACATAGCTGCGATATTTTCCTCAGCTCGTAGGTTCGTACTCTAAGTGAGCGTGTTGGTGGTTTAATGTCCAACAATGTAGGTTGAATAATCTGATTGAAGGAGCACACTACAAACTTTCTAAACAGAGCACATATTTTGATAGTAAAATTCCATAATTTCAAGCCTTGCTCGTTTGGAAGACGATTCATGATTGAATTATAGATCAAACTGAAGATGTTTGACAGTGACACAAAACACGAAACGTGTATGACAGCTCATGCCAGTGTAGTCAAAAAGAAATTAACAAAAACTCACCCATTACTTATAGTCCAAGAGCTGGAAGCAAATTTTTGGAGTGGAGTGATAACCAAAAATAATGCACATGTATGTGTATGTGTAGATAGACGCACCATTATATATAACCGTCTGGCAGGAAAATCAAAAATTTCATTTAAATGAAATACTACAAGCAATTATTCATTCAATTTGATAAACATGAGCTAAAATAATTTGATAAACATTAAGCTAAAATGCGTCTGGCAAGCAGAAGGCTGAAACCAAATCGTCTTAGACCAACTTTTTTGTAATCAGCGAAACTTTTCTGATGTTTTGGCATTCTACTTTCTTGGTTATATGTGATAGGAAATAATAATAACTTATCAGTACTTTAAGTATAAAAATGCATTTTACTAAAATGTTAAAGAGCGTCTGGCAAGCAGTAGACTGAGACCAAATCGTCTGGGACACACTTTTTTGAAATCAGGGTAACTTTTCTTATTTTTTGGCGTACAACTTTCTTGGTTAAATGTAATAGGAAAAAAGTTATTAGTGCTTTAAGCTGAAAAATGCACTTGAAAATTGTTAAAATGCGTCTGGCAAGCAGTAGGCTGAAACCAAATCGTCTGGGACCGAGTTTTTTGTAATCAGGGGATTGATGTATCATTTTTTGATGTATCATTTATGTGGTTATCACTTCGACCTCAAAATCTGAAAAATTACCATTTTCGAACGCCCTCCCCCGCCCCCGGCTGAAAAAGAAACCTGCAAGACGGTTGAATCTGATATAATGGTGCGTCTATCTACACATACATGTGCATTATTTTTGGTTATCACTCCACTCCAAAAATTTGCTTCCAGCTCTTAGACTATTAGCATTAAGAACAATATTTAAGACTATGGGACAAATAAAAAAGAAATTATCACATTTTGTTTATCACAATTATTTGAACATCGAAAAGTAATAAAGGGAAATAAAAAGAGAACATAGACGAAATTAACATCAATCTAAAGACTTTCTTTTTGTTTTCTTGTTGTCTAGGAAACCATCTTAGAACTAAATTTTATTTACCTTTATTCGAATAAGACATTTCGACGTGAAACTTTGTTCTCTGCAAAAAATGTTTTTAGTAGTGTGTTTTGAAATTTCCTTTCGTTCCCTGATAGAAATGAAACGAAATTGACTAAATTCACTATCGAAATGGCGAAAACTTGGTAGAGACATTTTTGGGTCGTCGTAAAGCAACTTGACGGACCGCAATACCGAAATTGGTGTAAAAATTTCAGCTTTTGGGACGTAATACGAAGAATAAAACCCGTGCACGTCGCTCAAGAACAACTGAGAATATTGATGCTGCCCAAAGTGTTGAAGAAACCCCAAGTTTGTCAATTTTTCGTAGTTCTTTGGAATTGGACATTCCACAAACGTCATTACATACACCATATTTTGCATAGACTTTTTTTAATGCTTATAAAGTTCAGTTAGCACAAGAGCTCAAGCCAGCCGATCATCAACAACGTCGTGCAGATTGGGCCCTTGAAATGCATGAAAATGATTCAAAATTTCATCAAAAAATTATTTTGACTGATGAGTCCCATTTCCACCTCGGTAGCTCAACATCTTTTGGAAAACTGAAAATTTATTGTTGAAAAGAGTTCCCATTCTCAACGAGTAACTTTGGTGCGGTTTTTGTCCGACGGGATCACTGGTTCTTACTTTTTTAAAAAAGAGGCGGAGGTGGAGGACAGTTACGGTGTATGGACTGCGCTATCGGGAGTTAATAAACGATTTTTTATAGCCGGAATGAGATGGTGTTGATCTGGACAACGTTTACTCTCATCCAGACGTCGGCGTCGCGTCGCCGGCTGGCGCGGCGTGGCGTTTCGTGTCATTTAGCAGATATTGTTTTCCATTACTAATGGCATGTCTTCATTGAAGTAAAAATCCGATCTCAAAAAATGCCTTTGAGTATCAAAATAACACCGCTTATGGGAAAACCCTTTACAAGACAAACGATTCGGAGAACAAAGTGAAAGAGATCAGTACGGCTTTGTACAGACGGGTCACCCAACCCATCTAACCCCAAAAAACAATTATTCTAAAAGTAATACCTCGAATTGATTGTTTTCGTTTGCTACAAGACTTGAAGTTCATTAAATGATGGCTTTCAAAACAGTTTCAATATGTCTGTTCTCGAAAAAAAAAATTACCTTAAGAATCACACATTATACCATACTCAAAATCAATACCACTCAAAAAAAGCAGTCGCTAGATTTCCCTACTTTGAATGACCCACTGCAATATTTTATGATTGACTTTTACAAATCACTGTAAATATTTTCTCTTGAAAAGTTTTTCAGAAAGTGTTTAAAAGAGTCCGTCTGTCTACACGTATGTTATTTGAAAGTAGATCATGAAGGTGTCTTAAAGATTTTTTTTGTTAGTGTCTATTGCGCTTAGTATAAGGTAACCGAGTGGTTTGTGGTTGTATTAAAAAAAGAAAAATTGAAACTTAATAAAAGCCGATAAACATTCACCCTTATTATAGAATCCGGCGAATGCTATTGAGTGACAGTTTCAATCATTCGCGAAAATGTTGGTAATAGCGGATTCGACGAACGGAAGTTGAATGAATGTCGGTAACATCACCGACGTGACGTTGCTCTTCAACTTATTTCGTATTGCTAAATTCGCAGACCATTCGCACTCCATATGACTCCTTTCATTTTACATTCACGCAAATTTTGCTACGAATCAAGAGAAAAATTTTTATAACGACAAGAAAATAAAAAACAAAACATGGTAGCGAAAAATAAATGCAAAAATTTATCATAACGAATGTTTAAGTGTCTATCAAAAATTGTTTCTTCTTGAATGACATTAATTTACCCAACAAATTTTCCATCCTTGACTCTAAGGTCTAAGCTGAGACCTCACGCCTCACAAGTAGCAAAAATCAGCCCCACCTTGGCAACAAAAACAACCAGTGACAAAAACGACATTGAAGTCGACAACATCGAACCAGCCTCATCAAGCAGCAGCAAGAGCACGTTGGAACCTATGAGCTGGAGAGGCAAGTACTGTCCTCCAATATTATCTTGACAGATTTCCTCTTTATGATTAAATAATAGGCATTGGAATCCGTAATAAAGGTAGGCACTTTTAATTTAACTTTCCAATTGAATGTTGACCTTAATTTTAAATTGTGAAAGTTTTTTTTTCAATTCTTCTTAAATCAGTTCTGATGTTGAAATTTCAAACAAAATGACGGCAGTGCTTATAAATAATAAGGCAGTTTTGTTATTAATAATACAGTTGTTTCGTCGAATTCACTTATGAGAAATATCGCGAATGCGAATTTACCGCGAATCCTTTCAACTCCGCGGGAGTCAAATGCTGCTAATTCCATAATAGGGATGATTTTCATTCTAGGCCAACAGACAAATAAACAGGAACAGAACTGCAGGACTCACTTCCTCCACTCTTATTTCACGGCAATACTCTGTTTGATTTATATCTAATTTTTTTCCAGCACGAGTGCGTAACCTACATTTCCTATATCACCGACCGCAAGTAAAACGGGAAGATACTTCTCAGCTATTTCCAATTCCGCATTTGTTTAATTATACTCAAGGCGCTCTGACTCTATTTACCCCAAAGTCTGATCAATAATGTGAAGCAAAAACAAAGAAGACAGATGTGATCTCAAAAAGAATTCTCATAGAACCATAAGAAGAAAAAAGTCAAGATGCTCATTGCCACTAACGTCTTATTTTTTTATTATTAAGGTCTTTGCAAAGTCAAATACAAATTTTAACCTCGGTAGTTCACAGGAAAAATTGTTCCCTTTTAAACTTGGAATTTGATAAAAAAAATTCTGACTTAATTTTTTTTAAATTTTGCTGATAAAGGAGACTTTTTATTAGGTTTGCGCACTTTCCATAAAACTGAAGCTTTTTTAGAAAACCGATGAACCAAAAATATGAAATCTTTAACGATTTGCCAATTTTTTTTTTTAATATTAAAAAGTAAATTATTTATCGTTGCTAAATGTGGGGCAACGAAGTTCCTCCCACATTTGGTATTTAGTGCCCAGGGCGCAATGGTCAGTATGTCGGCCTGCAAAGTCGGCATTGAAGGTTCGAGTCGCAATTAAACTGCCATGAAAAGCGCTTTGTTACTTAGTCATTTATTTACTTACTTAAGGTGGCGCTGCGTCCAGGTCGGACTAGGGCCTCAACCAAAAAGCTTCTGCAGCCAGCTCGGTCCCTAGCTAGCTGCCTCCAGTTTTGCACGCCAAGTTGGTTGAGCTCCTACTCCTACTTGCGTGCGCCACCTTAGTCGCGGTCTTCCTCTACTGCGCTATCCCTCGGGATTGGATTCGAAGATTTTCCGGGCCAGAGCGTTGGTGTCCAGTCGCTCTACATGATCCAGCCATCTAAGGCGCATGGCCTAGACTCGCTTGATCAGGTCAGCGTCGCTGTACAGCCCGTACAGTTCGTCGTTAAATCTTCTTCTCCACTCCCCATCTATGCAGACAGGACCAAAAATCACCCGAAGAATTTTTCTTTCGAAGCATCCTAAAGCGTTCTCGTCTACCTTTGACAAAGTCCATGCCTCTGCGCCATATATAAGAACAGGGATGATAAGTATCTTATACAGGGACCCTTTAGTTGCTCGAGAGAGGACTTTACTACTCAATTGCCTTCTTAGTACGAAGAAACAGCGATTGGCAAGAGTTATTCTTCGTTTGATTTGAGCGCTGGTGTCGTTGTCTGAATTAATAGCGGCGCCTAGGTAGACAAAGTCCTTAACTACCTCAAAGTTATAGCTGTCTATCGTGACGTTCTATCCAAGACGTCGCTGTTGGGTGTCCTTTCTTGATGACAGCATATACTTAGTCTTGCCCTCATTGACCACTAAACTCATCTTCTTCGCTTCCGTCTCAATGCTCATAAACGCGCCATTGACATCACGCTGCGTTCTTCCAATTATGTCAATATCGTCTGCATATCCTATCAATTGGACGGGTCTTTGAAAGATTGTGCCTCTTGTGTTGACGTGGGAGTTTTGCACTATTCTTTCTTGAACGATGTTGAATAAGTCGCATGACAGTGCATCGCCTTTCCTAAAACCTTTTTTGACATCGAATGTATCGGTGAGATCTTTTCCGACCCTGATGGAGCAGCGTGCGTTCTCCATCGTCATCCTACTCAATCGGACAAGTTTGGTACGGATGCCAAAACTAGACGTGGCTCTATATAACTCCTCTCTATAGATGCTGTCATACGCAGCCTTACTTAGTCATTTGGAATCATCAAAAATGTTTATGCCTTCGAGCTGTGATGTGCCATCCATTTTAATTATCTGTTTATAGTCGCATCGCTTCACATTCATTCGAAAATAAAATAAATAGAGTGGCGCAACAGAGCGAGAAACCCCGGGGCCTAGCGCATTTTTCACAACCATTGCCTTGTGAGGGAATGGAGGGGACCTATCATGGCAACGAATTTACTAACGGAGGACTTGCCAATTCTTCGCGAAAGGCGATACCCGAGGAAAAACATTTCTGCCGCTGCTGGGATTCGAACCACGAACTTCTGGGTTAACAGGCGGACATGCTAACCATCGCGCCACCGCACCGGTACCACATGCGGAAATATCTCATTAAATATCCAACACTATAATTTGCTTGCCTAAACTCACTGGAAAACTTTGCAGTGGATATTAAATCGAGTAAGTAATCCTAAAAATTAATTTTATACATGTGCTTATTGAAGTTTCAATATCCACATCATCACAATGCAGTCTTGCCGAGATGTGTTCATAAATCTTTTACCTGACTACTCCTCTTGAATGAGAAGAAATTTCCTTTTCTCCGTCTAAAAATAGCTTTGTATCTTTTCTTTTTTTTCGTACACGAGCAAACAGTAGTTAGACGAGAACGTTTGTTCATAAAATAAACCACACCTGGAATTGGGTCATGCTATGCAATTCAAATCCTGATAATGCCTTACAAGCAGAGATGCACGACCCAACTAACTGTTGCTTTGTTTACTTTTCCGATTCTGCGCTGTCTAAGATTACTCCTTTTCCATCCACAAAATTGCTCCATTGGCAACACTGAAATGAGTAAACTGCTCTTAGCTCTGTTTTCCAGCTCGAAAATTGTATTCAAAATTTTCCAGTTTCATTTGCGGCCGCTCCGGAGGAATCCCACATCAGTTCATGTCGATTGAATTACACAAGAGGTCGTTTTGTTTTCTCTTTTCATTGACGAAATTAATAATTTAATCCTATTTCCTCTGTTGTTTACATTTGGAAAAAAAAAACATTTCTATTTGACTTGACCAAAGGTCATTTATGAAGGACAAACAAGGGAAATGTTAACTGTTGCCAATTTTTGCTTCAAAACAAGTGTTATTTGAGTTGAAATTGCAAATAAGGGTAACCAAAGCCACATCCTTTTGAAGATAAAAAGTAATTTCGCAACCATAGCTAGTCAACTAAACAAAGAGAACACCACATGGGCTCATTTAAACATTTTCCAAAGTAATAAACTTTTATAGCTGGAGGCGCAGGGGAAATAAAAATCATAATTTACACCAATAAAGGTCCTGGATGGGATATTAAAGTCCAACCAAGGTATGACAGGTTATGTTCAATATTCGTGTTGAGGTATTGTTTGTTTCATTTTATGGATGAAAGTTATGAAAAAACAAGCTGCCAGTTAGGTCACTTAAAAAGTTTATTATATGTTGTCGTCCTTTCCTCACATAACCTTATAGGAAACAATGTTGTTTAACATTTCTTATGATATCCTGGTTGAGGGATCGTGAATTACGTAAGATTTTTGATATTTTTATGGACCACATAGAACATGCAAGTGTGTAATTAAATCGAGTTGATTGCTCTGCTAGTGGTTGGAGAGCGGATAAGGTTCTGAAAGTAATTATTTGCGATTTTCATTATTTGCTATCTGTTCATTAGCAGTACGCGTTGCTTTGATGAATCAGAAATAAATGGGTTTTCTCAAGTGTTCTGCGATTTTGGTTTTGTACTTCAGTGTGGTTGAAAGTGAACCACATGGGCTTTCCTTTAGCTATGCGATGCGATTTCAGTCGCACAAATCATTTTATAGGAATTCAACTTCAAACTTCGATCATACTTTCTAGTTCTTCAACTAACGTGTTGTAGGCAAGAGAAAAACATATTAAGATGGGTTCAAAGTTCAAAAGAACATTGGAAACTCATTGGAGCTAAGGAAATTATGTTGAAAATTGGATATAAGAGTGTTCTGTATGCAGACGAAGCCGAAGCTTACTATTGCGTACCATCAAGGTGGAAGTAATCACTAGCCCTTAACTACATGCATACGACTTGCAACTGTCATAAGAATGATTAAAAGTTTGCAGGCACATATACATTTGTGATGAGCTAATTAATTTGTCATCTTATTGAACAACATGCCGCAAGGTTAGGAGTAGCCTCAAACGACTTTTGCAGAAGCTGCATGGATGAGGAGGATGAGTAAACTATTTCCCACTTTCTCTGTTCATGCCTAGCTTTAGCTCACAATCGTAGGATACACCTAGGTTGGCACTTCTTCGATGACCCAAGTGATCTTAATCAAATCGACGACCTGCGTCTCTCCCGCTTCATTGTAAGCTCGAACTGGTTCCATTAAGATAAGGATACATTAGATCCATCGTAGTATCACAATAGGCCCAAGCCGAGCTAACAGTCACTGTAACCTAATCTAACCTAACCTAGTTAATTTGTTCCAAATCTGTTTCGTCTAAACTTTTTGTGAGGGTAGCCTTGATCGTAGTTCGAATCGATGAATATAATATAACCCTTTAAGCTTCCGTTCCAATTTTCGATTGAAAATTGCTCATAATTGTTTTTATATGAGGAGGGTTGCGTGAATGTGAAAAAAAGGAATCGTATTTGAGAAATGCAAGTGTAAGTGTAAAAAGATATCTCTCATTCCCATTTAGCAATTAAAATGTCTCGTTCATTTGCTTCTCCCTGTAGCCCTGTTGACATGTCTACATCTACAGAAAACTTAGAAATACCAATTCCAAAAAAAACTCTTGACTTAAAGGATCTTAATGCTCAATCTACGTCACGTCGTCGGGAACTAAAAGCTCTGTCTCGTTTCCAAATACGGGCACTAAAAGAAACCGTGAAGGCACAGTGGCTAGCAAAAATTTGAGCCCTCCTTCAAAGCGCAAGACATTGAGAAGCAACTCTGTCAAAGTTAATAGTCCTTCTGTCCCGATGGAACTAGTAGTTGAAGTAGTGGATCTCGAAAATAGGCTGTTGTCAACTAAATCCAGTTCTGAACCAGAGTCTGGTGCGTTTTTAACACCAATAGAAACGGTTCCAAAACCGAAAATAGTTTTTGTGTCTCGACTTAGGCCAGATCTTAATACAAACGACGTTTTGCACTATCTCGTTTCAAAGAAATTGATTCCTAACGAAAATTGTATTAAATAAACAAAGATAAGCAAAACTGATAGCTTTGTGTCTTCGTTCAAATTGCTTGTCCCGCCCTCGTCTTTCGACTCTATTTGTGACAGTAACTCTTGGCCTGGTGGTGCTCCTGTTAAAGAATTTTCCATCAACAGGAGAGTTGAAAACAAATTGGTTATTAATACTGCTC
This sequence comes from Melanostoma scalare, assembly GCA_949752695.1. NCBI lineage: Eukaryota > Metazoa > Arthropoda > Insecta > Diptera > Syrphidae > Melanostoma > Melanostoma scalare. The sequence continues at coordinate 13,138,513 of OX456984.1, read as the reverse complement.
CAAAAAACTAATTAGATTTTCACTCTTTTATCAAAACGCAAGAGGTCTTCGCAGTAAAACTGCTGATTTTATTTTAATTTCCACGTTTTCAAACATGACGTATTTGCTTTGACTAAAACTTGGCTATACTCAAGTCACTTGCAAACCGAAATCTGAATTCTGGGTGTACCGGAAAGATTAGCACGTAGACAGACCAGATGATGTCGGGGGTGGTGTGTTGATTTCGGTCAGGAACACATATATATGTCGTCTCGTATACTCTTTCCGTTTGAACTTTCTATTGATGTTGTTTGTGTTGTCTGTACACTTTAAAAATTTTTTTTATTGTAAATGTATATATTGTTCCAAAATGTTCATCCTCAGCTTATTCTAAACAGGCCCTTATTTTAGATCATATTTTTGAATTCACTGGTCAACAAAATTTGGGTTTTTTTCTGTAACAGGAAGGAGTTTATGTTTTCTAAAGGTTTGCCTTGCTGAATTCAAATTTGGCCTCGGAATTGATTGGCTACGTGTCGTTTTCGAGATAATCGGGAAAAATAAATTTTTGCTATTTTTTAACCAATGTTTTAACATGAAAAAAATTTCAACCCAAAAACAGACCAATAATTTTCCTATGGTTTTTCGTGTGCTGAATCCAAATCTGTTCTCAAAATGGGTGTATTACATCAAGTTACTGTGATATTTAACTTCAAAAGTTGTAATGCATGGTCAATCTCTACTTTGAAGCCTTGGTAGAGTTTTGAAAGTATATTTGAGTCAAATAGAACATTTTTGAAGGTTTTTGATGTGCTTTATTCAAATCCAGTGGTTGGAGCACGAAAACTAGACCTAATGAAAAAAAAAGGTAATTTTTTGTTTTGAAGGCACTGGCTGTAACTCGGAAACTAGACCTGCGATGAAATCAAAATGAATATGACAAACATAGTTCTTTGCTGGCAAACGCCGTGTATAGACCTTTTCTGTCGCTATCATAGTGTTTTTTTTTTATTAAAGAGGCTTTTTCTATATCTCTTCTATCTCAACGATTTACAGTTCTCGGTGAGTTGCAAATATAATAACAAAGTACTCAACTGATAACTCTTAAAAGTTAACAAGTATGGACGGGGGGACATTTCCCCCCAGTCAAAACCGGTTTAAAATGCTCGAATCTGAGTTTGTCTTAAACCGGGGAAAAAAACACAAACGCAAACATAACGCTGAAGAATTTCCCATCCTTCCTGTAATCGAAAACGACGACAATATTCCCAGATACATCGTCATCTCTGGACTGGAAAAAGAAGGAGAAGAAATGCGTAAGCTTTCAACCTACAACCCAATTAGAATAAATCGCGGACTTGAGCACATTTCCAAGGACATTCTAGAGGTCAAGTCAATGAGATCAGGAGACCTACTCCTGAAAGTGTTAAACGTTGCGACTGCAGACAAATTCCTTAAAGCTAGGCTAATAGACTCCATTTCGGTCAAAGTAACAAGCCACGTCACCTTGAATTCAGTACAAGGCAGAATTTATTCCAAGCACATAGAAAATATAAGTGAGGAAGAATTGGTCGAAGAACTTAAAAAATTCAAAGTAATCGAAGTTCGAAAGATGTTGAAAAAAGAAAATGACAAACTAGTTCCAACTGGAGCTGCTATCATTACTTTTGATCAAATTCGTCGACCACACGAGGTCAAAATAGGTTGGTTGAATTTAAAGGTTGAGGAGTACATCCAAAACCCTATGCGTTGTCTTAATTGCCAAAAACTTGGGCACACCAAAAACCGATGCACAAACACTACGCTTTGTAAGAAATGTTGCTTTCCCCCACCTCATGACGACTGCACGCGAATTTTCTGCATTAACTGCAACGATGAAAATCACACGTCATATGATCCCTCTTGCCCCGCATTCCTCAGGTACAAATCAGTCAATAAAATTAAAGCGGATCGTCGTTGTACTGTTCGCGACGCGTGGCAAATATACAATGACAATCCCACGCTGCATCAGCCAGCTACCTCCACCAAAAAAGAGAAATAGCCCCAGACCGTCAATGGCAGAAATCATTAAAAAGAGAACAGAAAATGAACGTATACCCGAATCAAATCTACAAAACATCTCTTATACCCGCTCTTCAACACCAGAAGCAAGTCTACAAAACATCTCTTATACTCGCGCAGGAACAACAAGATCAACAACAACAACCTCCCACAACCACGAACAAGATCCAAACAAACATAAGCTTTTTCACTGTGAAACATTAATAGCATCACACTCCAATCATCAATCTCTTATGCAAGAGATTAACCTAGTTGACAACTCTCTTTTCAACTCATCTACAAAAAACACCGAAACCAATTTATCAGAAGACACCACTACAGAAGATCAACAAATGTCATCACTATCTGACACGGAGATGAGTGATACTTTTCACTCAGAAATATCTCATGCAACACCTAACACTTCTAATAAAAACACTAACAACTCAATCCCAACGAAATACAACTTACTCCCACCAAACAACCCATTAAACTCAAATATCAATACTAACCCAAATAACAACATTAAAAAACAATAATGACTTTATTGGATAATGGACTCATTATCCTCCAATGGAACATCCAAGGCTATATAAACAACAAGCAGGCACTAGAACGATTAATATGCAAAAACAATCCAGACATCATAGCTCTGCAGGAAACACACATCACAGCAAATAATTTACATAAGCTAAAGCTTAAAAACTATAAACCTTATGAACATAATAAAAATTATAACTATTCAAAAGCAGGAATAGCTATTTTCGTTAAAAATAGCATCCCTGTGACATCCCACTTCACTTCACCATCAAATCTCCTCTTTCAGACGATAGAAATTCCGGGAAAAACGCCTCTGCGAATTACAAATATATACAGAGAGCACCTAGTTTCCGTCTCAAGAGAAATCCTTAATGATATACAGATAAGCAACAACAATCACCACCTAGTTCTGGGAGATTTTAACGCAAAAAACACCATATGGGGTTCAAACAACACCAACAGGCTAGGTACACTCTTTGAAAACTTTGCTAATGAAAGCGGTCTTATTGTTTTAAACGACGGATCACCAACTCTGTTCAATACTAGGAACACTTTCTCAGCTGTCGACGTCAGCTTTGCAACCGAAGACTTGGCACCACTCCTTCAATGGGAAGTACTTCCTGCTGAAACTAGGGACCATATTCCAATTGTTATACGGACCCACGAAAGGAAATGTTTTAAGAAACAGGCTATAAGATTCAAAGAAAATCGAGCTAACTGGAACCTTTTCAAGACAACAACACACCTTCTAGGCACAACCATCCCTACTTCTAATAACACCAACCAAGAAGCCGCCAAGATTAAAAAAATCATTAGAAATGCAGCGGCGAAATCAATACCGACTACTAAACCACAAAACGAGAAAGATAATAAAAATCCAGTATGGTTTAATAGAAACTTAGCAGTTTTGGTTAAAGCAAAAAATGAAGCATGGAATAAAGCTAAAAGATATCCTAATTCGGAAAACTGTATTGCTTATAGGAAAGCAAGTGCCAAAGTAAAGTATGAGTCCATTAAAGCAAAAAGAGAATCATGGGAAAATTTCGCTAACACCATGGATCCAGCATTAGATTCCAGAACTTTGTGGAATAGAATAAAATCCTTAAGGGCTACCAAGTACTCTCAGAACTACTTTCATATTTTACTTGACGGAAGTTTAGAAAAAGATCCCGAAAAAATAGCCAATACGTTTGCAACAAATTGGAGAAAATATAGTGAAGACAGCACGTTTCCAGTCAACGTTAAAAACAAGAAAATGGATTTTAATTTGAATTACCTCCCCCCACAGACAAGTCTTTGCGAGGAACTAAGCGACGAAATCTCAAGAATCGAATTCGATATGACTCTACATATGCTGAAAGGATCTACTCCAGGGGACGACAAAATCACATACGGAATGGTGAAAGCAGCTGCCGATAGTTTAAAGAACCGAATTTGCTCCCTTTATAACAACATACTTCGGACTGGCGTTTTTCCTCATGATTGGAAAAAAGCTATACTCAAGCCGATTCCTAAAAGCTCACTGAACAGCCACGAAATTAAAGGATATCGACCAATATCCCTTCTACCAGTTCTCTCCAAAATTTTTGAGAAAATTATAGGACGGAGATTAGGTTGGCTGATGGAAAGAAAATTAAGTGATCAACAACACGCTTTTAGACCAAATAGAGGAGTTCAATCATTACTTCATCTTATGGAACATAAATTAGCAGACAATCTCTCATCCTGTAAGCATAGTGTAATTATGTCCTCAGATCTCAAAAAGGCTTTCGATCGTGTTACATCCTTTGCCGTGATAGAGCAACTTCACCATTGGGGAGCACCACAATTGGTGTTGAAACTAATAAACTCCTTCCTATCGGGAAGAACTTTTCGTGTGGATGTTAACGGCTTTACCTCAAAATATCAAAAACTGGAAAATGGTACACCACAAGGGTCTGTCTCCTTTGTCAGTTTATTTATACAACGCATATATTGATTCCCTCATAACTGATCTGTCGCAACCCAAGCACAACATTGACTTCATTGGAGTCTATGCAGACAATATCTTTGTCGTAGCTTCGGGAGACCCGCCAAAAGTAAACGACCTCCTACGTTCAGTGGATATGACAATTTTTTCCTGGACTCAAAAAACCGGAGGAATAGTTCCGCCCTCCAAAATAGAGGCACTCCACATTTGCAGGAAAAAGAAATGTACACCTAACCAACTTGTCATACGCAACGCTACAGTTACACTCGAGAAAGAACTAAGAATACTGGGAGTAACTATTACACGTAATCTCAAATGGGATCTTCAAGTTAATAATATTCTTAACCAATTAAAAAATTGGCACAATGCCCTAAAAATGATTTGTTCTCGAAAAAAAGGACCACATATAGAAACGGCTCTTAAACTAACAAAAGCTTTAGTAGAAGGAACTCTCCAGCACAGCATCACAATTTTTATGTGGACTACTAAGAAAAACTTAGAAAAAATTGATGTTGCAATAAATCAATGCTACCGAACAGCAACAGGGGCACTAAGAACCACACCAGTTCAAGCTTTACGAACGGAATCGGGATACAAAACCGTTTATAATCTAGGACAGAAAAGAACATTCAATCTGATAAGCAAAGCAGTTTGCGATACATCTCACCCTCTTTACATAGCCTCGCAAGAAAACATACGCAGGAAAAAACAAAACAGAAAAAACTCAATCTCCTCCCTGAGCAAAATTGTAAGTTTACTATCCTCTCACGGTTGTATACCACACGAAACTTTACGAGACTCCAATCCACCTCCTCCGTGGAGGACGCATCTTCTCCCCATAGATACCAGCCTGGCAAATTACAAAAAAGAAAACACTCCAAAAGCCCACTTCTGCATTTTACACCGGGATCTAGTGGAAACTATTAAACCTGTGCTAACACTATACACGGACGGATCATATAAAGATTTAAGTTCTACGTACGCAGTCATCGAACTTACTACCGACAGCAAAGAAATTACACATTTTCAAGGTATTCTTCCTGACGCAGCAGGCAGCTACTTGGCAGAAATGATGGCACTTATAAAAGCACTATCAATCGCACAGAACTCGGGAGTAAGGACACTAATTTTAACCGACAGCTTAAGTATACTCACAGGACTAAAAAACGCAAACAAATATTGTTTTATCCTGAACCACATCCGGAGCATTTTGTATAATAACATCAACCTTACCTTAGCATGGATACCAGGACATACAGGTATCAAAGGAAATGAAGTTGCAGACACTGCAGCCAAAGAAGCAATTCGTTATCCCTACATAAAAGAACTGTTAAATGCCCCTCAACTAATTCGAAAAGTACTCATTGCCAATGATAATGAAGAGATCGAAAAGTTATGGCTTCATGAAAAGAACTTTCTTAGAACACACCACAATTCACATCGAAGGATACCCTATATAAAATCACTAACGAGAGAAGAATGTATTTCCATTTTTCGAACCAGGGTAGGGAAAACACTTTTCACAAGTCAACATTACTTCTCTAATGAACCGCCACAGTTATGTCAATATTGCCTACAAGAACTTTCAATTTGGCATATATTTACTGAATGCCCGATTTCACACCAAACAGCAATAACCGACAATCTAGAAGCAAAGAAGAAACGTTTAGCAGAAATCCTTAACCCCTCTGATGTTCAAACCATTGGTCGTATCAAAGAAGCTATGAAATCCCACAACAAACTTAAGGAAATTTAAAAAAGTTTCAATTTTTTTTTTATAAAACAAACATGTAAAAACACTATTTTCTTACAATAATGCACTATGAAAAAGTTTTTAATGAATAATTTACAAGTACTTTTTACAAACGGCATCTATGGTCCTGTAGCCCTGATGCTTTAAATACATATAATTTGTAAATTAATTTTATAAGTTATATTCTCATAAATAAATAAATAAATAAATGAATATGACAAAAAAAGAGGGTATAGGTAATTCAAAATTAGCAAGTACTTGTTACAAAATTTTGTTGATCAGTGTTATCTGAGTTAGAAAGCCAAATTCTTTTAATTGGCAAAACAAAGAAAGATATTCGACGCTAAAAAAAAAATACTTCAAATTTGGAACTTTCGCAAATCTTTTTCAATGTACGCCGGACTACTCTTTCATCTTCCGAAGTCTTCCGCATTATTCAAATTTGCTCAAGTCAAGGGGTCGAAGAAAACTGTGAATTTGTATGTCTTCTAGGTGGTTTCGAACCAGAAAGAGTTGAAATGGGAGAAAAGATCAATATCTTCAAGTACTACAGAAATCCTGGCAACAGCGTTTTTATTACTATAACAAGATTGCAGATGTTAATTCGCATTTTTTCCCCAGACTTAGCTCAATCGATTTAAGCCACAAAATCATCCTTTTTTGAATATTTTTTCTTAGCTCAATGACTTCCTGAAAGCCATAATAGTTTGTGGGATACTCCAATTTGTGCCAAAAACTAAAAGAAGAAGTCAAAAGTATGAAGAAGCCATTGTATTCGGGTATGAGCCGTTGAGTGAGGGAAGGGATGATGATCATTATAACGACATTGAACAAATGTCATGAATTAGTACTACTACTCTCCACTACAGTAAATCACTTTAAAATTAAAAAGGAGCATCACAGCACTGTCGTCTAAAGAAACGTAAATACGAAGCTTTGAGAAAGGCATAGATTGGGTTATACGTTTCATAGTTGGTTTCAAATTGGCAGCACTGACATTTGACACATAATTAGTTGAATGTTTGCCATTTATGATAGCAAATCGCTTAGCAATCGAATTACATGTTGATTATCAATTTACCACAATAAAGGTGATTCAAACGTAGCCACTTTTCGCGCATTCGCGATGATTTAGATTTTTAGATTAGATTATTTATTTATAAATGACTAACAGTTTCTACACATTCATATATACAGAAAATCATACAGCATGGCATTTGCCGACTGCCAGATTGACAATAAACATTAATTCAATTCCTGTAATAAGCTATCACAATTAATAATAATAAAAAAAAGAATATATGTATATATAACTTGAAAATATTAATAAGTTACTGTATGTTAACTCAAAAGTCTTCATTCATTATTCTTGCTCTGTATCGTAACGCAATTTTGCAATAATCATATAGTTTGACAACATTCATCTCATTTAGCCTACTAATAATTGGTTCCTCTGTCAAAAAGTCACTTCCGAGAATGCTTCTTCTAGTTTCTCTCAAAGTTGGACATGGATTACATCTTCTCTTTCCGCTAAGTCGCATATACTGCACTCCAGTGGTAAATCGGGTCTGTGTGGTATAAAATTCAAATTGAGCAATTCGCTCCGAAGCTTAACCATTGTAGCGATCACATTTATCTTGTTCGAGTCATAGAAGTAATTTCTCTCTGCAAGATTATGGTTCAGCCTACTGTATGTTGTCCTGAATAAAGGGCAATTCACATGAGTGCGACCAACGAACGACGAATAAATCAAGAAATGTGATTTTAAGTACCTTACAAGCATAAATTCTTCACGAATTTTTTAGGAAACGATGGCAATATAGTTCATACTTATTTTTTGGTGAACAAACTCTTATTTTTGTGCCTAAGCTTTTGAGAATAGAGAAAATAAATTTATTCGTTACGAATAAAATTTATTCGTAACGTACAAATTTCTTTTCTCTATTGCTTTAATTTTAGGCACAAAAAGAAAAGTTTATCCGTCTAAAAATAAGTATGAACTATATTTCCATCGTTTCCTAAAAAATTCGTGAGGAATTTATGCTTGTAAGGTACTCAAAATCACATTTCTTGATTTATTCGTCGTTCGTTGGTCGCCCTCATGTGAATTCACCTTAACGACCCGAAGCTTCAGCTGCATATTCTGTTCTACATTTCTCATCGACCTTTGCTATAACGTCATACAGGAGGGTTTTACTGTTTGATATATTTTGAACGTTTATATCAAAATTTGTATTGCATCCTTCCGTAAGACTTGACCATTCTCTGTACCAGCTGTTTTGGTCTTGTGCCGCTTTCAGAACTACCTTCCTGACCAGCCGGTATTCGGACATCTTGAAGACGGTCAATAGATAATCGGTTTGAATCTTCAGGGTTTTCACGAATAGAGGTGGCAGTCTGGTTTCTAACATAAGAACGTAGTAAGGCGTACTTGTTGGCAGACGAAATATTCTCTCCACGAAGTGTGTTAACAGTTTCTCAACCGTGTGAAGCTTTTACCTCTCCATACTTGTTTGTTTCCATACTCTTTGCAACTGCTTCAAAAATCTTGTGTTTACTGTTGTGATCTATGTTTACGTTCATAAAGCATTTTATCCGGGAAATATTAATAGCAATTTTCTCTTTTTGCAGTTTTTGGTTAAAGTGTTTCTCCATACTCTACTCAGGTTTCTTGAGAAAATTACGCCAAGGTGCTTGTATTCATTTACACACTCTAAATTTTCTCCGTTAAAAGTCCATTTTTCATTTTATGCGTTCCGATTCCACCTTTTTTAAATATCATCAACTTGGATATTGAACTTCTGAGTGTTGACAATTAAGTTCCACTAACAGCATTCGCGATGATTATGGTCGTCGCAATCAACCAACTACTCAAGCAATCTGCAAGATTTGTAAGACATTTGAAAAGTATGCATCATTGTAACCAACGCTTAGTCGAAAATATTGCTGCTGCAAGTACAGGAGTTGCTGATTTATCCGAATTTATTGGCTTCCCGGCGTTCGCACCACTTGAAAGTGTGGTGTATTTGGTATTCGGACATACATCTCTATCCTTAATGAGCTTAAATAAATACACTAGTAATTATTTCTTTATTCGGTGAATTTCTTGCCCACGTAGTTTCAGCGAAGTCAGTTGGGCACAAAGATCATGCGATTTGACAACCTAAGCTCTTTTTTCTACTTTGAATTTATTATTATTGTTTTGTTCATCTGTAAAAGATAAAGAAACTCTATGTTTACCAGGCATTTTCTGAAAGAAAGACTTCGAAGTTACAACTTTGCTTGGGGAAGAAAATTTGAACACCATTTAAAATTGAAAACCTGGGAACCCTAAGGTTATAGAAGCTTAATTTAACTGCAGTTTTAAAGATTATTATTTCTTCAAAAAATTTAGTCTAAATTTAGGTATCTACCATCAGTACACAGGCCAGGGTACACCAAAGTTAGCCTTTTCTATAATTGTCAAAAAGTGATGTCAAAGTTGAGAAACGGACTTTAGTGTATAACAATTTTTTTCTTAGAATATGACCAAGAATCACATCCCAAAGTATGTAACACGGATTACGGAACACCCTGTATATCGGCGAGGAATAATCAACGAAATCTAGACTCCTGAAAAGCCAACATTACTCAACTTACTGACCAAAAAGTTCTCAATGGAATCGCATGCTGCGAATCTTTGCGAGGCAGCACGATAATAATTTTCACATGAATGGTAGAGTCCAAAATCTATATTCAAATAATATTTTCATGAAAAATGTATCGTTACATGTAAATATTTTTACATAAGTAAAAGTCGTTGTTCAATTGTATTGATTAGGTTTTTTCCAATTTATTGATATACAATAATAAAGTGCAGAAAATAAGAACATATGAAAATACACGAAATTATAAATCAATTCTTCTCTGCTTTGCGCGAATCATTCGATAATTTCTTCCACCTTAATGTGCCTGTTAATCCTCATAAGAGCAAGCCCATTCAGCCTATCTTCGCCTGTAGAATTCCTAATCCAATATTTTAGACGCCTCAACGCTCGCTGCTAGCAATGGTCGCAGCCAATGTTGCACCTATTTTCAAAAACTTGAAAATGTTTGGAAAAAGTGCATCGTTACAAAGATTTCATGATTCTATAAATGTCTTTGGTTGAGTTTTTGCCCTAACCCAACGTTGTCTCCACAATAACACTTCATTTATTACGGTTGAAGTAGCTGCCTCAGTCGCTGTTGGCCATTGATTCATTATTACTTCCACGGTTTCATCAATATTCTCAACGTCTTTCCTTTTTTTTTCTCCTATAGACTCGGTTATTTTTTCAGCATCAGCGAATTTTTATTGTACATTCTGATGATGATGAGTAAAATTTGAAAACAAGGACACAGTTGAGCTGAGAATTATGTTCCACAAAACTGTTTGCGCTCCGTCAAAGTGACATTGAGCGCTCAGTGAGATTTTTCTTTGTGGAACTGGCGTAATAGATCATTGTGATTGAAGCATTGTATTGACTTATGATACACGGACTGCTAGTTGCATTAATTCTCTATACAAAAGTTGGATAATAATGATTGCACTTATTTTTGGTTACACTAGCCAATATCTTACTCTTAACTAAAACACTAACGACATCTGCTGTGATTATTTAGCAGTGTCAAAAATGTTTCACTAGTTTTCTGCTGAAATGATGCTCGCTAGTATTGCTTAGAATAAGTGGAACCATAGTGAAGTTGGGTCCTAGCAGTCCATGTTTAATAAGTCAATGATTTTAATAAATAGGAGATCTACTAACGCATTTCAACTGTTTTCTATAGCTCAATGTAGGCAAAACACAAACATACATGTATTTAGATACTGATTTGTGAAAAGCTCGAACTTAAATTTTAAATATGAAAAACAAATTTGAATCAATAAAACAAAAAAAAAATAAATGAAGCGTTTAAATGATATTCGACTGAAATATTTTCGGGGGTGGTTTTATCCCCAAAACCCCCCCCTACGCTACGCCACTGGTGGGAACTCTCAGCACACACGAGATACATCGACTTTTTATGGTGTTTTTTTTGAGAAAATTTCACATATAAAGCGATATTCTATGAAAGCGATACTTTTTAATTTGGTTACGTTTTCTTGGACTTCAAAAACCATCCACAAAAAGAATTATGGAACGAAGACGGGTCTCTTATTCGCTTTGACATTAAAAAAAATCATCCTTCAAGAATACCACTCGTGATACATTTTCCAATAATTCGAAAAAAAGTGAAGATACAAAAGTATCCAACAAACCACCGCACTCTACTGTGTTCGAATATGGCACCACAAACATATAAGAAAAAAATTCTTTATCGTCGGTTGTATCAAACAAAAAAAATATGTTTAAAACTGCGTAAAAGGATTTAATGAATTCCTTTTACAATGATAAAACAGAACTCGTTTTCAGTCACGGTACATGCACACGTTTTCATGGTCATAATCATGGTTTTCAATTGAGTTATTCATTTTAATATACGAGAGTACTCTTTTGTATACGTAATTTTTTCAATTTTTTTTTTATTCAATTCACAGCCCTTTTACCAGATTTAATTAATTGGTCGGGGGTGGGGTGTAGGTATAGGCTTTCAGTTTCTTATTACTTGAAAAGAAACTAAGTTAGATACACTTCCGAGAAAAAACTGTTGTGTTTTATACAAGGAAGGCTTTTTTTTGTGGAAAAATTTGCTTTAATTTTCTGCAGCGTAATTTGAAAGCTTTCATTTGAATCTGAATTTAAATGAAATTCAAAACAGTTACTTTATGGGAAGATTGGGTGGGTTCCAATTCTTTGGCATAAGAAAGAATTGATTTTTTACTATGGATTTTCATATTGTATGAAACAATCAAGCATCCCTGATAAAAATTCTACTGTTTTTGTGATATGAATAAGTTTTGTTTGAAAAAGCATAATTAACCTCAAATCTTGCTACTGCTTGAGCAAGTATAAGGTTCATTGAAATAAACACCCTCAGCTCAAAGTTCAAGAGGAGTTCGATTGCAGCAGTTTAATAGTTGAAAATGTAAAACTGTGTTTTGTTCATCGTGAATCGCTTAAAACCAGGGGCCTGTAACACAAAGCTACAAGTGGACAAGTCAAGAGCCACTTGTAGGATTTAGTCCATTATACTTGTAGAAGATCAAGCAAATTTTTACTTTGTATTACAGAAATTTCTTACTTTTTCCATAGTTCATTTGTTTTACAAGTACCTACTTGTAGATTTGTTCTACAAGGTCCCAGAAAAACGCTATGAAATTGTGGAAAATCACATTGAAAATAAAAATAAAAATTATAGGGCACTATTGTTCATTTTACAGTCAACATAATCGGCCTAGTGACCAAGAATTTCGTGTAATTTTTGATTCTATTCTCACTAATTTTAACTCTTCTCGATTCAAAACCATCAACAAGACTAAGAAATTGACTACTTAACGCGCTCTTATGCCGCTAGCGTATAAAGCGCATTGAACAGTCATAATCTGTCCTTACTTCTTTGGAAAAGACACAGGAGCTGCCGCTTAAGGTAAGTGGCGGGTACTATAGAGCCATGCTGAGTAAATTTTTTAATTTAAATAAATAAATAAACACCAAAGATATTTATGCCCAAAAAAAACCGGCGAAGCTTCTCATACAAGATACAACTGAAACACCAATTTATTGCAAAATCAATTCGGTGACAACTTTATTTTCAGAAGTGGTTCTGTTAACTGGAAGCGTCATTCAAGTAACATTACGCCTCTCGATTATTTTTATGGTAATATGTTGTGTTAACAAACCAGCCAGATTTATTGGCAAAATAAGTGAATCAAATTGACTTTATAAATTGTAGCACATACGCCAAAAGTCATGATTAAAATAAAATACCATGAAATAATCCACCAAAAATTCATTTAATTAATTTAATTGCAAATTAAAACTGTTATATTTTTTTGGAAGTAAGGCCCACGGGGGTTATTTCCATGATGAAATGGCAGTAAGAGTCGCGGGCCTTAGTTCCGTTTCCTGCGAACTCAAATATCATTTCGTAATGGAAAGAAGTCTCACCGTTTGCATTTTAACTTATTTTGAATGTGAATAAACTGGCACAGGGACGCAACAACCCATTAGACATAAGTTCATCATACTCCGATTGTGGATTATGACATAGCAAGGAGGAACACACGTTCACAAGAAATATCTATGGAACTATGTATCATATAGTATATATGTTTAGTGCGGTCAGTTCAACCACAAGCCCATATTACCCGGAGGAAAATTTTATTCGCTTTGCTTTTAACTCACGGATAGAATAATGAAGCTAAAAGTGAAGCGGAAAAATTTTCTCAAGGGAGTATGGATGTGTGGTGTAAAAATAAAAATTCGCGCGAATTTCAATGTATGTAAATATTCCAAAAAGAATTTTACTTTTTCATTTTTTGGTGTTAGCATAGCCGACCACGTCTTACTAAGACTTAAGAATAAATTAAATTCATATGATAGTGAATATAATACAGTGAAATTATTCCTGCTTTTTAATTATTAGTGCTTTGTTGTTAGATTATATAATATATATATACATATATATTTCATCCCCATATTCACACGGGATCGAGAACACGAACGGGAACACACACGGGAACTTTGGAACTGCTTGACCTAATTCAAAATTCTTTAACCGTCTGAATGCTATTCATTCCCATATTCTCACTAGAACGCGAACAGAAACGAGAAACTACTTGACCCATTTCACCGTTAGTATGATAAAATGCTGAATTTCTAAAAGTAGCATAGACTGTATTAATTTTTTTTAATATCTCAATACTACGTTGTCTTTGAATCTAGGAGACACATTTCGTTCCCAAGTTCTCACGGTAATTGGAACTGCAAAATTTCCAACTTTCAGACAACGGTCAGCTTAGCCCAGCACATGTTCCCAACAATATTTATGTAGTTTTTGTCAACGCTTTGAAATAAGTTAGACCCGAGCAACGCCGGGCGGGTCAGCTAGTATTAATATGAATATTCAATGAATATCATAAATACGTCCTGTCAAAATATGTCAAAACTCAAAATTGATTCATAAAAATAGTTTTTTGACACTTCGTTTATTCCTTAGCATATTTATTTATTCTTCTCTTGCAGGAGCAGATGAATTCTCTCTTTAAGTTTTTCATCTTAGGAATAACGCTTTCTGACAGTTCGAAAATTGATTTTTGCGTTATCAATGTTATCCCGTTCGTTATCATGTTTATCCCACATCTATCAGACTGCTATATGTGGGGAATGAAAAAACCGCCATATACATAAGTGAAGAACAATAACTTTTTGAAATACCATAGATTTTCCCACCTGAAATTCCAATTCCACTTACTTATTTGCAAAAGGATCTCACTTCGCTGGGCAGTTGACATAATCCTTATTTTACCTCATTTTTTCATTTTGCTTCTTGTCTTGTAAAAACAACACAACTTGGTTTTCAAAAGCTCACTGAACACAAACCACAACTGCGGTGGTATAAGTTAAGTTGGGTGAGCAATCTCCAGGTTTTCACTCTACGTCAGTTGAGATTTTCTTCCACTTAGTTGTGCCACCTAAGACGAAGTCTTCTCCTTTTCCCAATTCAATGTGCTTTCGAAAACCCGTCGAGCGCTTAGGCGTATGCTCTTCATGTCCCAGCCATTCGCATTGGGGAGCAAAGATTTTTCTTTCGAAACTACCAAAAGTTTCTTCATCCGCTTCCGAGCCGAATAGCAGGACTGGGACAACCAAGGTCTAATACAGGGTTACATTGTTCTCTCTTAAGAGATTGCCTTCTTAATTCAAAGAAGCAACAGTTGGCAAGAGTTATTCTCCGTTTGATCTCCGCACTGATGTTGTTTTCCGTGTCTATAGCGGATCCTAGGTAGACGAAGTCCTGTACTACCTCAAAGTTATGTTTGTCTATTGTGACTTCTGTCCAATTCGTCGATGTTCTGTATCCTTGTTTGATGACAGCATATACTTCGTTTTGCCCTCATTAACCATCAAACCCATATTTGCCGCTTCTGTTTCAATACCCCCAAAAGCACCTATGACATCACGCTTATTTCTTCCCATTACGTCAATATCGTCTGCATAGGCGAGTAATTGTATAGACTTTTGAAAGATTGTTCCTCTGGTGTTGACGTTTGAGTTTCTTACAATCTTTTCAAGTATGATGTTGAAGAAATCTCATGACAGTTTGTCGCCTTGTCCAAAGCCTTTTTCGACATCAAAGCTCTCTACCGACCTTGACGGAGCAGCGTGAATTCTCCAAAGTCATCCTGCATGTTCGTACGAGTTTTGCAGGGATGCCAAAACTAGACATGGCTCTATACAGCTCGTCTCTGTAAATAGTGTCATACGCGGCCTTGAAATCGATAAAAAGAGGATGAATATCGATATTACGTTCTCGGGTTTTTTCCAAGATCTGCCGTAATGTGAAAATTTGGTCTATTGTGGACTTCTCTGGTCTAAAATAACATTGATAAGGACCTATCAAGTTGTTGATGCAGGGTTTCAGACGTTCACATATTACAGCAGACAAGATCCCTTTTCGGATCGAGAATACGATACTGAGGTTCCATTCATCGGGCATGTTTTCTTCCAACCATATCATGGTTGGCTGCTATCAGCTGGTACATTTTCCTTTCCAACTGATCTCCTGCTGTTTTGAAAAATTCGGCATCAAAGACATCTGCACCTGCAGTCTTATTTGATTTAAGTTTGGCATAGGCAAGATTAACTTCTTTAAGGTCGGGAGGACGGCATTCTTGTTCATTATCTATGTTAAATGGGGCATTCTGACTGACAGCGGAATTAGTTACTTCATCGCCGTTAAGCAGTCTGCAGAAGGAGTCTTTCTAGATCAGTAGCGAATGCGACCCTTTACTTTCATAAATGGAGAATGAAAACATTTGCCAATTCGTCTCTTTCACACATCGATCAACCCCTCACCGTTATTCCCCTTTTGCATTTTAGTTCAAAATTTAGCCTAGCAAGTATTGCCAATCAGCTTCACCCTCAGCCCAATTTCGTTCGTACAGTACAGGGAGTTTTATTTTAGCCAGATCAACCCGAATGTTGAGTGCCTTACCATACTCTGTCTTACATCCGCATTACAATTTGCATGCATTTAAAAGACATGCGCCCACTGTATTTCGCAACATTTATTTATTTATTTATTTATTCAAATAATTTACAAATAAATTTACAAATTATTTTAGTTAAGGCATCTGGGTAATAAAACCATACGATGCCGTCTTTTGGATCTTTAAGTTTTTGTATTTGCAAACCGCTAATGTACGCAATAGTTTATTGATTATTGTTAATTAAGAAAAAAAATTGGAAAAAGATCTGAAATTTCGATGAACAACGCAAACAGGAATAATCTGAGAATACATCCTTGAGAGACATGAGCTGTTACTTATCAAGGGCAGGACCCACTCTCATCTTATTCATTTGGATCTCCTGAAGCCATACGAGTACGAAAGGAGAAATTAAAGAGAAAGCCGTAAGCAAAAAATATTCAACTACAATATTGACAATTTTTGGAGATGAAGCTTCAAGCAATAAATGTTGAACGGCATAGAAATCGAACATGGAAACCCAATAAAACGTCTCCAAATTATCGTCCATTCAAACTTAAATGTCACGTTCTCAGAACCAGATTGACCTCTTCATAACTCAAATCAATCAATGTCAATGAACTTTCTTTTGCCTACAACTAAGAAGAGAGAAAAAGAAAGGTGATTTTACTTCGTTTGCGTCTCCTTCAAAGAAAACATTTTATATCCCACTAGCTCACCTTCTTTTTATAAATGTTTCTTTAAGGATTTGTTTGTGAAAAGAAAAGACCAGTCATCTCCAAACTTCTAATTTCCGACAAAAGGAAATTACTAATCATTTTAAAATGATGATTAGAGTAATTTAGACTTTTCGTCCATAGCTTGACTGTTTTCTAAAGAAAAATACTGCTGACATTATGTTTTATGTCTCCAAATTAATACTCTCATATCCTTCACAGAAATTTCATAGTTATTCAAGTTCAAGATTTATCTAAAGCTGAGGGCTGTAATTAGTCGGATGTTTCGACCTGACAGCAAACAAAAAAACTTTTTGAGCACCATCTGGTTTTCTGAGGAAATGACGTTGGTATTAATTTTACATGACCAACCTTCTGTGAATATTCAATTAAGAAGCTCCGTTGAATGTAGAACATTCCACGAATAAAGTCTCGAAAAAGTTGTGGTAATCAAACAAAACGCAGACAATGTTTCGGTTTTACATATTTTGTTAAGTGCAAATCTCAAATCTCATCTTGGTTGAATTGTTTGAATGAAGAACTCTTATGTAGTCTACGAGGCTAAGAATAGCAAGAATGTATGAGAAAAGTTAGACAGTTTATAGGTCACCGAGAAAGTTTTTGTTTACTTGGCAATTGAGAAACGTAAGGACTTGAGAACCAAATTCCCAGTTCTGGGTAAGATTGTGATTGCCTAATGTTCTCATAATGCTTTATGTTTGAAACGAAAAAGTTTCTTTATGCGGCTTTCGTTAATGGAATTATGCCTCTAGAGAAAGCGTGTGCCTAACTTTCTAAACTAAATGTAATAATTTGTTGTTGAGTTTTATTAAGAAAAACAAAAACCCTTTTTTATAAGCAAAAGTTTAAATGAAACGAATACGAGTATGTGGTAGAAGTTTAGCCATGAACGTATATTTGGTGGTTGATTTGGTTCCTATCAACTTCTTAAGTATCCTCTTTTCGAGAAATATAAGGAGGCAAGAGAAAGTCCACTTCAACTTTCAAGTAATTTAACTCATGACTTTGATTGCATCGGATCCGGATAGACTTTTTTTTATACAGTTTGACAATTAAAAAAAAAATTTACAATCGTTTTTATAATCCCATTGCAAAGGTTATCTATATTAGGCAGCACTTAAATCAAAGTCCATTTTTTTTTAAACATTTCCATAGTGTCTGTCTCACTCAATATACACTGAAATTTGTTGCCTTAACATTAGCTGTTGTTGAAAACATTGGGCGTGTTTTTTTCACAAGGCTTTCATTAATACAGGGTGTCCCGTACTTCGTATATTATCCTTTGGGGTGTGATTCTTGGTCATATTCTAAGAAAAAAAATGTACTACAGTAAAGCTCGATTCTCAACTTTGACATCACTTTTTGACAATTTAAAAAAGGCTAACTTTGGTGTACCCTGACTTATGTTAAATTCGATATCTCTGTCAATACTAATGAAAGAGACCTAATCTTAGACTTAATTTTTTGTAGAAATAACAATTTTTAAGACTGTATTTAAGTTTAGCTTCCACAGGTTTAGGGTTGCCAGATTTTCATTTTAAGTGGTGTTCAAATTTTAAAATTAAAAAAAAAGAAAGATTTTTAAATTTGAGGTTTGTTTGAATAAAACAATAATATGGGCATTTTTAGTAGTTTTTTTATGTATTTTATACAAATACAATTATCAAGAGCGGTCCACCATACCACTACTCCGTATGTGAGTATTGGTCTGATGACCGCGATGTAGAGCCAGTGTGTGATTTGGGGGGAAAAACCCCATTTATTACCAATGGCTTTCTTACCGGAAAATAAGGCTACGGTGGATTTCCTGATTCTTTCCTGTATATTGGCTTTCCAATTTAGCTTTTTGTCTAAGATTATACCTAGACATTTAGCTTCGTTTGAAAGTACAAGTGAGATTCCATTTATTGATGGAGTTATTAGTTGAGGAATTTTATATTTCCTGGTGAAGAGAACGAGTTCAGTTTTCTGAGGGTTGACCCCTAGATCACATTTTCCCGCCCATTTTACAAGTTTATTTAGAGCGGTCTGCATCAGGTCCGTAAGGACGTGAGCATGTTTTCCAGACACCGCATATTTATTAATTGCATAGATTGGAAAATGAAAATGTTCCATCGTGATATTAATGCAGGTAAACAATTTGTTTTTTGTTAGTTTAGAAATGTTAAAAATGGGGTCGTTCACAAAGGTATGCAAGTAGTTTCTCTTGTGTTTCTTTATCTCTGCTTACTAATACAGGTTCAGTTTACATGGAAATTGAAAAAATATACAATGATCTGTTTCATATAGCATAAATTTGTTTTTTGCTCGACTTTCCTTTGGGTTAGCATGAAATGGCATTCTTTTATGCTTTTGTTTTGAAGGAATCACTTTTAAATGAAATAATGCCGAAAAAAAGGGTCTACGGTCCATATATATTTTAAAAGTGGTTTAGGAAACTGGACATAAGTGCATATCTCCTTTCTTAAAAATTATATTAGTATCAATGCGACAATTCGTATGTAGGGAGATTTGTTGCTCTTTTCGTCAATTATCAATTTTTAAATTAATTTTAATTTCTAAAGAATGGAAGCAAGCAATTGGTGTGATCTGTGGTGTGATGATCTGGTGTTATAAAAACACTGTTAAAACCTACGCAGTTGAAAAACGTAATGAATAGCGTCGCGTAGTTACCTGTGACAAGCTTATATTGAGAAAGAGAGTCAAGTTTGTAGTATAGCTTGGAAGAAAATCCAAAAAGAGAGCGAATTATGTTTTGACACAGCCTCCACTTAGAGTCTACTGGTGTAAAACTAGAAGACAACTTAAGTTTTCTCGAGCCTACACAGATTCCCTAAAATTTTATAAAGTAAAGGAATCGATGACAGAAAACGATCGATTTCAAAAAAAATTTAATTTGTTTATTACTAAGGACCACGGATGGTATTTTGGTGGTTTCATAGTGCCATTTGAAGGTTAAAATCATTCAAGGCAGGAGACCACTTAAAGAGCGTAAGAAACATGTTTTTTTTTTGGGATCTTTTTTAGAGGGAAAATTGGGAAAATAACCCAATCATTTTCAAAATTAGGAGCAATGTTTATTAGAGCTGTCCAATATTCACAAAAATTTTTATCTATGGGATGGCCAACAAAATTGCGGCGTTATTGAAGTTCTCCGGACTACTGTTTCCGGCGGCATCGAAAACTGCTGCAGTTGCCACTCTTTTTCGGTTGAGCTGAAAGAGATTTATCAAAGCTCATTCTTTTATTGACATAGTAAGGGGAATGATACATCTAGAAAAGAATGAAAAAGTGCAAAATTCTAAATTTGGGTGACTTTTACCTACTCCAAAAATTGATTTTTCGGCAATTTTTTCTTCTGGTCATCACATTCTTTGGATATCATACTTTCAAAATATTTATTAAAAAAAAAAAAAATAGATTTTTTTGAAAATTTTAAAGTGGTCTCCTCCTCTAAGATTTATCTAAATTCATATTTTATTGGTTTTCTTGAGATCAGGCATAGATTTCCGACAAACCCTAACTATGAGGCCTTCAATTGTGACAGGTAGACTGGGGCATCGTCGAAATAATGGTGAAAAGTTAAAATAGACCATAAACTAGGCAGATCATCAATCAATATACAAAACAGTAACGGTCGCAATATAGATCCTTGAGGTACTTCAGTATAAAAAGCTTCTAACTCAGAAGATATTCTATCGTTCTTAACCCTTTGAAAAGGAACTCATTACTTTTTAGTGGGACAGCACTCTTTAATCAACTAAAAATACGCCTTGTAGAAATCAAGTAAGGAAAGTACAGTTGACAGACTCATATCATATTTTATTCAAAAACAATCGAAAATTTTTAATTATTGCGGTAAAGCATTAGCATTTTAAAGCAAACTAATTCATCCAAATAGCTTGACATTTCATAAGCAAGGATCTTTTCCATTAATTTTGAAAGGTATGATAAAATGTTTATAGAGTCAAAGTCAGTAGGTTTATTGCTTGACATTTCTTAGGTACAGTAATAATTGTTGAAAGCGTCCAATTCCAAGAAAAGTTTATGACGCAAAGCAGAAGTTAAAAGTATGTGTAAATAAAGAAATAAATATGGTGATGCAAGAGCGGTAACCCTGGGGCATAGCGCATTTCTCACACATATGCTTTCGCAGGGATGGAGGGGACCTACAAATTTCTGCAAGTTCCAAACGGCAAATCGAGAAAGCTCTTTTCATGGCAATGAATTTAGGACTTGCCAATTTTTCGGGAAAGGCAAGGCGCTTGGAAAAGCATTTCTATTTTTTTTTGGTTTTAGTGTTGGAATTGGAATCTCCCACGTAAGTAACGGACACAACCCAAAATATGTGTAAAACTACTTACTACTTATAGTAGGTATAGATCAGAGCAATCTTGACAAAGCGCCGAGGTGCATCATCCTCACCTACGATTTCAACTTCTGGGATTAGTTGAAAATCAAAATATCATAAGAAAACGAATTGATCTTTACAAATAAAATAAATGCTGTCAGTAGTAGTTGAAAAAGCGTTTTTAAGTTTAGTACATACAATAAGGAACGCGAAGCAATATTTTCGAGCAAGTTGGTTTAAAAATAAAAAAATACAGCCCTCCGAAATGGTGGCATTTTCGACTTTAAAGTTCAAGATTTTCGTGGTTGAAAAATGAAATTTCTTTTCAAGTTGCCTTAAAACAAGCTTTATTATTTGATATTATTTCAAGCTTCTTTTTTGTCAAAAAACATGGATAGCTTTTTACCAAATTTCACTTGTCTATGACTTACAGTTAAGATTTTATCGATTTTTTTTGCTGCGCTTCTATGCAAAAAAACACCACGGGTCGTTCGTTCATTTTGTTTTCTTTTGGGGCAGACAATTTGTATTGTAATGGTCTTCTCATACCCTAGTCAATATTATGATCAACAGTTTTTCTGCGATTCGGAATGCATTTACTTAACTTAGGTGGGTTGTACAGTTCGGAAACTTTGGACCAACCAACATCTTTCCCTAACAATTTCAATTCTGAGTGAGCTTTCTCGATTTTTGAACTCCAAGTCAGTTGAGGTTTTCTTCCACTTGATTGCGGCACCTAAGACGAGGTCTTCCCCTTTGGCGACTTCCCAGCAATGAGCTTTCGAAAACCCGAGCAAAGGCACCAATGATACACACTTGATTCTTCCCATTGTATGAATATCGTCTGCGTAAGCGAGTAACTATGCAGACTTTTGAAAAAATATTTCTCTGGTGTTGATGTTTCAGTTTTGTAGAATCTTTTCAAGTATGATGTTAAAGAAATCGCATGACAGTTTATCGCCTTGTCCAAAGCCTTTGAAATGCACACTTCAAACTCAGTTTTCAGTCCCGGCGTGCGTAGCTATTACAAAGAAAGAGTTAATCAGAGTAGAATAATAATAAGAAACTCAAAAAGAAGGCACGCCTTGTAGCATCCTTATTGAAAGCCACTCAAAAGTCAATATTTGCAAGAATATGGAATTAAAATTGAGCTCCAACTTCATTTGAACTTGTGACAGGAGGACTTAATAAGAAAAAACTATTCATTCATTGTAACCTTCGACTTCTCTGTGAATTTCAACTCTGATTATTGGAACCTTTTGCTTTTGACATTTTTAAATGACTGCTGTATCCTCGAGCAAGGTGAATTTTATTTTTAAAAGGACACCATCAACGCATCAACTAAAAAATGTAATTGGATTTTTTTATGTCGACGCTAGGGGCGACGCGACGCCAGACGATTCCATTAGTAGACGTTAACATATGTACATATACCACGGAAAAGGTATAAGTAGTTAACAAACATTGCTCATTTTACCGTATTTCAGTACTTCAGTGTGTCATTTAAGTCGAAAGAAATTGCTTGTACTTATGACTCAAACCAACTTTTTGACGGCCCGACATCCTGTTATTAGATCTCAATGCGGTGCGTGGAACGTTTTATGAGGCTATGAGGCACGTTTGCTCCTTTATCCACTGTCAATTTGTTCAGATTGTGAACGAACTTGGCTTAGGCATTCGTGTACTCTGTCACTTCTGTAAATGCTAATTTGTTGACCGTAAAAAAGGCATAAGGTTTATGGAATCATATAATTTTGCTTCAAGCTGAGATGGACATCTAAGCATAGAAGGTGGGGTGCGGGTTAGGTATACTTTTATGCTGTTAAATGGAGTCCGTTGGGTGTGAGCTCGCAGTTGGAAACACATAAATTTACACTCGAAATAAATGATTTATTAGATCTTTAAACCAAAAGAGTCATTTTACAAGTAATTTACTTAAGGACGTAAAAACGATGCCATTTAATTGTTATGAGAGTTTTCTTCAATTTGCTGCTGTAAAAATGTTATTCATTTTTTCCCCTTCATAGACCAAAAACCAAAGACCATGAACCAGAGAAATTCGTGTTTATATCACCTATAGAATTATAGTCCATTCAACTGGAACGCTAATACATTTTAAATGGAGGTAATTTATGATACCATTAGGAGGCCTCCGGTCGTAATTTTGATAAGAACTCAAAATTGCCAAATTGGATTCAAGGACAAAAAAGTCGCGGATCATCTACAGTAATTACTAAACCTGTTTGAAAAAAGAATATTCTGTTACCTAAATGTTCGAGTTATAGTATGGGAGCCCAGGATGCTAAATTTGCAGTTGAAGCGTCATGGGGACTTATTGGGTTGTGAAATTTACGATTTAAAACGAAAAAAAGTTTATGGCAAGTTTTCCATTTTAGTGGGGCGGAGAGTGTGTATGAATTTTTAAAAATGTAAAAAAAAAAAACAGTCACATTGAAATGCTCGAGCGCGTCAGATATTCATAGAGTATACGCTATACGCACTTTGTTTTTCTGATAACTCCGCTCCGGGCGTATAGAGAGGTTGAAAAAAAAGTTATTCGAGCGTGTCAGATTTTTATACTCAAAAAAGTGTATATGTATTTCAATAATCTGACGATTTTAACGTGGCCATAAGCCATGGCTGATTTTTAAAAAATGTAACAAAAACACGTGACCTTGAAATACTCGAGCGCGTCAGATTTTTATGCAGAGTGATCAACTTGATGTCTTCGTCCTCCAGTATGATAATATGACAATTATATGGAGGAGTACTCTTAGTGTGACAATTTTAAAGTAACAATTATTTGTCGATTCTATTTTTTATTACTGGATGCAATAAAAAACATATATCTACACATATATGAATATACAAATTTTGATTTGAAATTTTGTTGAAAATACTAAAAAAAAAAAAAATTACGGAAAGTTTGAGGTCTTTATATTGATTTTATTTAAGAAAGGAGATGCTAATGTGGTGTCTAACTATAGAGGACTGTCTTTCCTGGACACGCTTTATAAGTTATTTACTAGTTCTCTTGGAAGCAAACAACATTATAAACGAGTTTCAAGCTGCTTACAGGAAGAACTACTCTACTGTGGACCAAGTTTACAATCTTTCATGTATTATACAGCTTCAGCTATGTCAAAAGAAGAAACTATACACTTTTTTCATCGATCTAAAGGCTGCTTTTGACAATGTTGATAGAAATGCTTTCTTCTACAAATTATTATCTACTCAGGGAATCTCTTTCGAAGATAATTGCTTAATTATAGAATCTCTTTATGTGGACGGACACTGCTGCTGCTGTTTGAGATGGCTCTAGCTTGTCAGATTTCTTTTTCACCAACAAAGGTGTCCGACAAGTTTGTGTACTGAGTTCGCTTTTCTTTATTCTCTTTTTAATTGATCTACATGATGAACTACATATTGGTCTGTTTTTAGATGATCTTCAGATTAACGCCCTCTTATATGCCGACGACATTGTCCTCTTATCGGATAATCCTGCTTATCTACAACAAGTTTTTGATAGCTTTAGTACATACTGCAAAAAGTGGAACCTTGAAGTTAATCCTGGCAAATCAGAAATAGTAATTATTCGAAATGGGGGGCGAAGAGCGGCTTGTGAAAAATGGTTCCTCAATAATGCCGAAATAACTGTGTCTAACCAATACAAATATCTAGGTGTAGTTTTCCACCACAACATGTCTTCGAACGAGCTTCTAAATAATAGATTGGGATCATCTAAGAACTCCATCAATTCAACATGGTCCAAGCTACTGAGAGATAAATCTGTTCAGCATTCTACAAAATTTAAAATATATGATGCTGCTTCTAGAGCTATAATGCTGTATTATGCTCAGGTATGGGGATATCGTGAACACAACCAAGCAGAAAAACTGCAACGATATTTTATAAAAAGATGTTTCCTGCTACCGGATAACACGCCGAACCTTTGCACATCGAGACTGGTTTACCTAAAGCTTTTCTTACATCAAGCTTCATTTTACATATATAAGAAGAACCTTATTTTTTCCAAGCCATTATTATGTAAAAAACCTTCTGGGCTAAGGAATGGTTGGATCTCTTTCACAGTGCGTCGATTGACTTTTCTTTCGACATAAGTTTGCTTGATTGACATGGAATGCATAGTATTCTACTATCAAAGCTTAAAGAAAACCACTGGATCGAATTTACCACCAGCACCACACAGTCCCAATCCCAATTTCATGATGAATATTGCAACCAGCTTTACTCCGAAGTACCAAACTATTTTGATGACTCGAACTCTTGTGATATGATTTCAATCATCTTTAAAGCTCGTTGTGGGCTTCTCAATCTCAATGGAAGAGCGTTCCAGAAATATACTGATGGTATATGTACAGTTTGCAACATGGATGCATCGGAAACCACATTACATTTCGTCGGAACCTGTCCAATCTATAAAGGCTATAGAAGAGCATTTCTGGGTAGCGACGTGCTCTCCCGCTCTCAACTTCTCAACGTTTTGAACGGCAACTGCTACCTTAACCTATACAATTTTCTGAAAGCTGCAATCAAGTATCGCAACCTAATTTTAAATGAATTTTCGTAATTAATGAAATTAAATCTACTCACTAAAATTAAATTTTTGTTTACCTCTTAACCTGACAGGCAACTTAAAGTTATTGTCTTAATTAATTTTATACCAGCATACACTGTCTTTATAAAATCTTTTTTTTTGAAACAAAATTATCTATTTATCTATCTATTGATTTTAAGTGCTCGATCAAGAGGTGTGAAGATTTCCCATTGAAAATACAAGGAAACTCTGATTTTTTAATTATAAATTTCTATAGCTCAGTGGCATTTCATGGTATCGCTTTAGCCGAAGAAGATTTTTTCGTCAAATTTAACGCTCTACAAAAGTGCCTATTGCGGCGTAACTTACACCGGCGAGGTAGTACGGGCCAATAAAGCAGACAGTTATCTCGTAAGTAACAAGAGCTACGGAAAAATTATAAACAACAAACTTATAGAAAATTTAATTTTCTACAAAAAAGGTCATATGTACCAAATTGCTAATATCAATACTAAGCGAGATATTAACCATCATATATTATACCTTTTATTGACGATTTTACTTAAATCACCCCAAGAAAACTGTCAGATTATATGTTTTCCGTAATCCTGATAGATAACAAAACGTCACAATAGACAGACATAACTTCGAGGTAGTACAGGACTTCGTCTACCTAGGATCCGCTGTAGACACGGAAAACAACATCAGTGCGGAGATCAAACGGAGAATAACTCTTGCCAACCGTTGCTTCTTTGGGTTAAGAAGGCAATTGAGAAACAAAACCCTCTCTAGAAAAACCAAGGTTACCTTGTATAAGACCTTAATCATCCCAGTCCTGCTGTACGGCGCGGAAGCATGGACCTTATCGAAAGCGGATGAGGAAACTCTTGGTCGTTTCGAAAGAAAAATTCTCCGAATGATCTTTGGTCCCGTATGCGAAGACAATGTGTGGAGAAGAAGATACAACAACGAGCTGTATGAGCTGTACCGCGACATGGACATAGCCAGAAGAGTACGCATCGCGAGGCTACGATGGTTGGGCCATGTAGAGCGGATGGACCCAAACGCTCCGGCTCGTCGGGTGTTCGAAAGCACATTGCAGGGAAATCGCGGAAGGGGAAGACCTCGTCTTAGGTGGCGCAATCAAGTGGATGAAGACCTCAACCGACTTGGAGTGCGAAACTGGAGAGAGCTCGCCCGAGATCGAAATCGTTATAGAAGGATGTTGGTTGAGGCCCAGGTTCACCCCGAACTGTAATGCCCACCTAAGTAAGTAAGAAGATAGGATAACCTTCAAAATTAAAAAAAAAGTTGATTGCGGACGGATGCATATCCTTAGAAAACTCTAACTTTTCGAACTACATTATTAAGTTTTTACCTTATTTTTGAAAAAAAAATCTAATCTTCAATGATGGTTTTTAACCCACACACGGTGTGGCTCTTGTTAGGTTGTGTAAGACGACCTATAGGTCAATATAGAGTGATATTGCATTGGTTTTTTAAATCGGGGCAAATGAAACCAATTTAATAATCTTTTTCAAAAAGATTTGCGAAAAGATGACGATAGAAGAACGTTTTCGCATTACGTCTACTCTAAATGACAATGTTCATCACCTGAGACGTTGTTGCCTCTGCAGAGCGCAGCATCGAATAAGACCCAAATGAGTCCATCATCTGTGTCCAACCAATTCTATGAAAAGTTCTAAGTTTGCTGGCTTACAAAGTCGTCCTTGCTCCACAACCACCAGACAAAGCGTTTCTCGAAACGAAAATGATGTTTATTCTGAAATCTGAATTCTGCTCGGCATGGAAGCTCATTTTCACTCGCATGGGTAAAACTGACAAAATTTACGCACATCGTAAAAATGATGTTGAATTCAGAAGGAAGACATTTTTGAAGATGAAGGGTTTTGAAGAAAAGTTCGAAGGTTCGACAAGGCCACTGTTTAGTTTTTGGTTTCAGAAAATTTAAAGTTTTCATGATGAAAGCAATTCGAAAAAAAAAGATAAAAAGTTCATGCCTTGGTGGCAAACCCCGATCTTAAGAATGTAAAGACCAGCAAGGAAACATAGTAAAAGAATGCAGACGCTACAGAGGATATGCAAAGATCAAATCTGCATAGTGTAGTGCAGTGGTGACGAAAGGTTGTTATGCAAAATGCTCGGTTTTACCACAGTGTAATATGGTCACGAATTCCACCCTATCAACCCAGAAGAAGTTAAAATATAAATAAATAGGGTGGCGCAACAGAGCGATGAGCTCCAGGGTCTAGCACATTTATCACAACCATACCTTGCAAGGGAATGGAGGGGACCTTCTGCCGGGTCCGAGCGTCTAATCGATAAAGCGTTTTCCATGGCAATGAATTTACTATCTGAAGACTTGCCAATTCCTCGCGAAAGGCGATATATGTACATGGAAAACATTTTTGCCTCTGTTAGGATTCGAACCACGAAACTGTGGGTTAGCAGGCAGCTTGAATCCTATAAAACGGCGAGTACAGAGGGGAAGTCGAGTTTTTCAAGGAGGCCAAGGATTAGTTCGAAAGGAGCGTGCATCAGTCAATCGAAAAAAAATTTTTTTACTGATGAATAGATTCTTAAAAGGGAGAGCGTTACAATTGCCCAAATTATAAAGAAATCAGCCTCTTTAATGTATGCATAATAAGTCTAAGTCTGGAATTTCTAGTCAACATTGAGATATAAAAATGAAACTGGGAAGCCCTTTCTAACATCAAGATCATCCCAATTCTGCTATACTGCTCAGCAGACCTTGGTCGTCTCTGTAGAAAAATGCTCCGAACGTTATTTGGTCCCGTATGTGAAGACAGTGTGTCGATAAGAAGATTCAACAACGAACTGCATGAGTTGTACCCTAACATGGGCATAGCTATAGAAGAGTACGCTTTGTGATAACGATGCTTGGGACATGTCGAATGGTTGTCGTTGCATATGCGATTCTCGTGTTTCAATTGATTTTTCTTCCCACAGCACTCTTAAGCTGAAATTTTTAAAATGAAATCCTTCCTTACGTTCAAATTGCATTAATTATAATTAATTGCCAGAACCAGACACAAAACTGTAAGCACCGAAAAAGAACAAAAATGGCAGAATTTTGTAGATGGGAAAGTTCACTTTTCACTATAAGCCATGTACATTCCGAGCCTGTTGTGTCAAATTACTTATGAATAAATACTTTTCAATGCCCTTCAAATAATCTAAGTTTGTGTCAATTTAATTGATGTCAGTTGAACTAAATTAAGTTTGGATCAATTCAATCAATTCAAACCATTTTGATTCAAATATGTTCGACTGAAATAAATTCAACTTAATTCAGAGAATGCGTTATGAACAAAAGTAGCCCCACCCCTTCCACGAAAAACAACCACCTATTTGCAAGAATTTCAATTTCTATTTATATAGGAGCTCTGGGGTTACTGTGGTATATCTCTGTCCTGCAGTTATTGCCAATTTCTAATTATTGTTTCAACGGAAAAGAGGTATATTGTCGACTAGTTACAACGGGCACATAAATTCTACTTCCGAATACCTGCCAAATCCTCACATCAAATGATCCCTTAATGAATAAGCCTAAAGAGCTTAGTTTAGAAGATATACAACCTTTGTGTTGTTTTTTGATTCTGATACTATTGAATGACAAAATTAGCAAAAAGGCAGTAGGGGATAATCAATATCACAAATATACGTTTATAGAATTCAGCCTCAGGGACTTTTGTGCTTGTAACTCTCGAATCAAACCATTTCCGAAGAAGCACTTTCTACCTAGAAGCACTACCGGAACTAATCACAATTTTCCAAGAAAACCAAAGTAATTAAAATTACATTCAATTGTGTTTTCAGCAGAAAGGAAGACTACAAAAAACAAATACACAAAAACTAACATCAAAGCCTCAAACGAAATTCAATCACGTGCTTCATTTGCTTTTAGAGGGAAAACAGTATTTGTTATTCCTTGGGAATCATAGGTACTTTACTGTTTAAAGACAGACAAAACAAAGATCAAATTATCTACACTCTATTCTTTGAAGTCCATCCAACAGCCGGAAGAAATCATTGAAAACGCAACATGAATACAAGCGAAGCGCTTTTATCTAAGGACATTAGTTTTTACTTGCCATTATAGGTCCTTTGAGGCATGTTTTGCAATCGTGCAGAAAAAAAATTTGAGATAACAATCAAACATGGAATAACGATGATAGAGAATGCGAAAAAAGTGGGCTTCGCAATCTGTCTGTCTGTCGTCTGGATCTACAGCCTGAACCGCTTGACCGATTTTCTTCAAATTATGCAGTTAAGATCTTTGGGGCAGCGTACAAAGGGATTTTTGGAATTAAGTATCTAGGTCTTGCTACCTGCCATAAAACCATCATGACAATACTTATTGCTCTCGAAAAAGGCTCTAACGATTTCGATAAAATTTCATGTGAGGCTGTTTTTTCTTAACTATTATTCTTATATGTAAACATCTTTTTTTTAAAGCCTAAAAATGGTACCGTACCTTTTCTTTCAAGGCCGACATTCTCGCTAATGGCTTACACAATTTTAAGGAAATTTTATATTTAAGAAGTCGTAGGTGTTTTAACTCTTTTGTTCACAGTGGTTAGCAGAATGAACCATCTATTTACTCGCGTTTTTATGATATAGCGACATCTATTGGTAAATGTTTTTATTAATATGAACGACACGAACATGTAACATTTGAAAAGTGCTAATTGTTATACTCTGACGGCCAAAAGAAGAGCTAAACTATCAAACGAAAACTGGTAAAATCTGAAACGTGTACAAGTATTTTATTACATTGGCAAATTAATATTTAAAAATATGATTTATTTTTATTCTCAAATGGTAGAAATATGAAAAACCTTGTATAATAAATTAAAATATCACAAATAAACATAAGAGGTTTTAGAAAATTACACCTTAGTAACCACCCCATATCTGACCCCGCCATCGACTCACTTTCGAAAAACCGCAAAATCTACATAAAAGAAAGCCTATGTAATACAGAATACACAAAAATATTGGTTTTACTCTGAATATAAAAATCTGTGCCGCAAAGAGTTATGTAAGATATCTACATTTTGTCAGCGGAAAGCTCAATTGGTCTATCGCATGCTTTGTGAAATACTGACCTAACTCAAAAAAGACAGTTTCTCAGAGACTGCAAATATCTTGCTATGAGGATTTACCCTACGTGTTGACGAATAAAATTAAAACTCATCATTAATCAATTAATCATGAATACTGTATACTGGTATTGTTAAAGTACGAGGGCGGTTTGATAAGTCAGTGACTTTTTGAATTTCTCGCGCAGCTACTCCAAATGCAACAGTGCTGCCGTCAACTGTAATCTATTATTAGGCAACTGTCAAATTTTGAGCAAGCTACGTCATGCAGTTGGTGTTTGACAGCCATTCAGAGAAGACAACTTCGTGAATTTTTACGAAAATGGAAAAAAGGGAATTTCGTGTGCTCATCATTAAACATCACTTTTTACCTAAAAAGTCCATCACTGAAAATAAGGAAAGGCTTGATAAATACTACAGGGACTCGGGACCATCAATTTCAATGGTAAAGAAGTGGTTTACAGAGTTCCGTTGTGGTCGTACCAGCACTAGTGACGCCGAACGTTCAGGTCGCCCAAAAGAAGTGATCACGGCACAAATCGTCGATAAAATCCATGAAATGATATTGGATGATCGGAGAATGAAAGTGCGTGAGTTAGCTCATGCTGTAGGTATCTCAACTGAACGGGTACATCATATTTAACACGAATATTTGGACATGAGAAAACTCTCTGCGAGATGGGTGCCGCGATTGCTCACACTCGACCATATAAGGGCAATCCAAAAAAATGGCCAAAATCCACGAATTGAGATACGAACTGCTACCCCATCCAGCATATTCTCCAGATTTAGCCCCATGCGACTATTATTTGTTTCCAAGCCTAAAGAAATGGCTGGGTGGTAAGAGGTTTGATTCGATTTTTGGTAAAAGTCATAACCGAAACAAACGCGTATTTTGAGAGCCTTGAGAAAACCTTTTATTTGGAGGGAATAAAAAAATTAGAAAAACGCTGGACTAAATGTATCGAGTTAAATTCGCGCGAATTTTTATTTTTACACCACACATCCATACTCGCTTGAGAAAATTTTTTCCGCTTCGGGGTAATACGGGTAATACGGGCTTATGGTTGAATTTAAGAAATTCGGGCGAACTGACCGCACTAAATATATACTAAATGATGCATAGTTCCATAGATATTTCTTACATTTACATGAAACCTACTCTACACATAAATCTGCAGAGTAGGGGGGGTTGCAGCCGGGCGACAAAGACCATTCGGCTGATGCACCACAAGACTAACTACACAAATACTACATAGAACAAATAACACATTAGATTAAGCGTCTGCGTTTGATACTTTGTTTTGTGTGTTTTTGTGGATCGTAATGTCGGGTAAGTTTAGAGTCGATTTTAGCAACATTAGGGGGTTGCGATCGAATTTTTTTTCTGTGTACGCTCACACTGCAAAATTCAGGCCAGCTGTTTTGGCATTGAGTGAAACTCAGGTGGGTGTTGATTCTGATTCATCAGAGTTCAACTTGCCTGGGTATAGCTTAGTGCCATTATTCTTTGCTTCTCATGGCCTCGCCGTATATGTTCGAAATGATATTGCTTACCAGCTTCTACCACAATACGGCCTCTGTTCTAATACGAACTTTAATTTCATGTGGTTAAAATTCACCGTCCGTAAGCATATCATTCATTTTTGTTTTATCTATAGAAACCCCAATTTAGATAGCAATTCAACCTCTAACGAGTTTGATGCGCTATCTGAATCCATAATAAGAATTGTTTCCCTTTTTCCTCACACTGAAATCGCAATTGCGGGCGATTTCAATGTACACAATTCTGGTTGGCTTCGACATTCTGGCCAGACAACACCCGAAGAAAAATATGTTGAGATCTTCGCTGAGTTAAACCAATTAACTCAACTTGTTGATGAGCCCACTCGGGTTCCAGATATTGAAGGCCATGCGGCCAACACTCTTGACTTATTTCTCACTTCTCATCCCGAAAAATACAGGGTTGTAGTATCATCTCCTTTAGGCAAATCAGACCATTGTGTCATATCGGTAGATTTTTCGCTTTCCGTCACGGTAAAAAAAAAAAAGTCCCTAAAAGAACTGTGTGGCAATACGAGAAAGCCAATTGGGACGGCCTGAATAATTTCTTTCGAAATTTTAATAGGTCATTGTGCTTTCTCGACGGAAACGTTGATGCATCAGCTGATATGATATCTAACGTTATTCTCAACGGCATGAGAAATTTTGTTCCTCACAGAACAAAAAGCATCATCCCCAAAGAGAATTCGTGGTTTGATTCAAGTTGTAAAGAGGCGATTAGGGATCGAGAAAGTAGTTTTCGTAAATTTAAAGATAGCCCTACTGTAGAAAACCGAAATTTGTTCAAACGGGCCAGAAATAGCTGTAATGCTCAGATACAAAGGGCTAAGTTTTTACATGACCAAAAAGTAAGGCAAAAAATACTATTGTGTCCAAAAGGAAGTAAAAACTTTTGGTCTTTTGTGAAGAACATTAAGAACTCGACCACGTCATCGGTCCCAACGCTCGTCTTCAATGACTCTCCGTATGTCAGCTCCATCGACAAAGCCAATTTGCTGGCAGCTCAATTTGCTGCCAACTCGACACTTCCTTACAGCATATTGGCTCCACCCGAGCTCGAGTCTGCAAATTCTTTGATGAAGCAGATATTTTTTCGAACTCGCTCGGTTGCGAGAGTCCTCAAAGATCTCAACATACATAAATCCGCTGGTCCAGATGGTATCCCCGCCGTTATTCTGAAGAGGTGTTCTTCTACGCTGGCAAAACCTCTGCGTAAACTTTTCCATCTTCCCTATTCTGCTGGGATTTTCCTGAGCAGATGGAAAACTGCCTTTGTCCAGCCGGTCCCTAAAAAAGGCGAATCTTCCTCCCCTTCCAATTACCGTCCAATTGCACTAACGTCCCTTCTTTCCAAGGTCATGGAAACGTTGATAAACCGTCAACTTATGAAATATATTGAAGAACGAAAGCTTCTTAATGACCGTCAGTACGGCTTTCGTAGCAAACGGTCCACTGGTGATTTGATGGCTTATCTCACCGAAAAGTGGAACCAATCTTTACATTGTTTTGGAGAAAGTAAGATTATTGCGCTTGATATTTCTAAAGCATTTGATAGAGTTTGGCATCAGGCTCTTTTATCGAAAATGCGTGCTTTTGGTATCGATGAGTCTCTTCTTCGTTGGATTAGAAACTACCTTTCCGACCGTTCAATACAAGTTGTGTTGGATGGCTTCAAGTCTGATACCCACTTAATAAATGCTGGTGTGCCCCAGGGCTCCGTTTTGTCTCCGACTCTCTTCCTCATTTTTATTAATGATCTCTTGTCTGAAACTTCTAATTCACTTAACTGTTTTGCTGACGACTCGACCCTCTGCTTTTCATATTCGTTTCCAAATTCACGTCCTTGCTCTTCGGATGTGGAACTGGAACGGTTGCGTATGATAAGCTCATTGAATTCTGACCTTGACAGCATTGTTTCATGGGGTCTTATGAACCGAGTAGAATTCAATGCTTCGAAAACTCAATGCTGTCTCTTGTCGATGAAGCTTAACATTCCCCCATTGCCATTATCCATGAATGGTACCTGCATCGAAGAAACCGAAAAGCTGTCAGTACTTGGTATGTGTGTAAACGATGATCTTCGTTGGAATGACCACATTTTTGAAGTCGCCAAAAACGCTGCTAAATGCTTAGGCTTCTTGAGACGATGCAGGAAATTCTTCACCCTTTCTGATCTGGCTACAATTTATAAGGCCTTCATCCGCCCAAAACTGGAGTATAACTCCCATATCTGGTCAGGTGCTTCTCAAACATCTTTTCGCCTACTTGATAGGGTACAAAATAGAGCGTTAAAATTGATAGGTGATAGTTCAATCGTAGAATCAATTGATTCTCTTGAACATCGTCGAAACGTTGCCTGTCTCACTCTCTTTTATCGCTTTTTTCACAAGCAGTGCTCTAGTGAAGTAGCAAGTTGCATTCCTCCCCTGAAACAATTTAGCCGCAACATGACAACAGCACGCAGTAGTTGCGGACGGTCCCCCATTTTGTCACTAACAGCGCTCATTCCGATTTAATTACGGTGTTCTAATGGGAATCGACTCTTTTCGGTTGACAAGGCCGTTGTCATAGATATTTCTTATGGACGTGTGTTCCTCTTTGATAAGTCATAATCCACAATCAGAGCATGAACTTATGTCTAGTGGAGTTACGTCCCTGTGCCAGTTTAATCACATTCAAAATAAGTTAAAATGCAAACGGTGAGACTTCTTTTCATTACGAAATGATATTTGAGTTCGCAGGAAAAGGAACTAAGGTCCGCGGCTCTTACTGCCATTTCATCATGGAAACCCCCGTGGTCATAACTTCCAAAACAAAGAAGAATTAAGACCCACGGGTCTTATTGCCGCGGGCCTTAATGCACTGCACCCGTGTTACCATCACTGTAACCAACCATCTGACATCTAATTGCATTTGCCTCCAACTTTGTCCGTTGCGCTTTTGGAACATGAACAAAACACTCACTTCCAAAAACTCTTAAATGTGCTACCGAAGGTTTTTCATTAAACCATATCTCGTGAGGTATGTTCGCGTTCTATTACAGTAAACGGATGTATTTGTTGCTTCACTCCAGAGAAACTGTGGCAAATTCCGAGTATGCAACAATCGCCTTAGCACTCTCTACAATGGTTGAATAGTTGACAGAATAAGTTGTTAATTAACTCCTTGCCGCTGGTGGGAGGAAGTCAATGAAGAGAAAACTTAAATGTCTTTTGGCTCGCTGGTTTACTAGCAAGTGAATTATTTATTTCCTATCCAAGATATTTATACAACTTAACTGCTAACTAGGCAATAAATAATTCGAGATACAGACAAACAATATATACATAATTGAAATGGAAAGAAATGCAATGCAAGCAATACAATGAAATGCACTGCAACGGCTCCGAGCATGAGAACGCTGATAGTTGCAGGAGGTGTCATATTTATTCGCCAACTGGTGGTGTCGTTCATTAACCTGTTGGTCATTCACCTGCTGTTGTTTACTTGGTTTGTAGTGTAGAATTCGGTCGTTTGCATTTGTTGTCACAACATGCTGGGCCCCTCAAAATGAAGATACACAGAAGTCGATGTGGTCAAAGGATGTTTGTGTGTTACGTCGTTGTTGAGACTTCGTCTTGTTGAGACTTCGCATTGGAATAGTGGTGATGGTTGGTGGTGCAAGTGGCTGATCTCTTTTTCGAAAGATGATGAAGATGATAACAGCTACGATAACTATTATAGTAAGACAGCCAGTGACTCCAAACAGTGAATATTGGTGAACTCGATGGGAACTGAATTCATTCAATATATATTCCTGATTTTTTTGAAGGTTTATTGCATTTTCCAATGTAGCAAAATCTATCGAAGTGTTTGATGGAAGCATCGACTGTTTCTCTCTTTTGAAGTTAAACGAAGTTAACGTCTCAGAAAGATTGAATGATGGTAAAAATGATGATTTTAGTCGGCTTGACATTGTTTGCTTTCCAACAATTGTCGTGGTTTGGTCATGAATTATACATTTTGCTGGTAGCTTAATCAGCCCACTCCCTCGCAGTGTAAAGGGTTCAGTATTGTAATCACAGTTAATATTAACTGTGGTTAAATTTGGAGTGCTGTATATCCATGCGTTTGGTGGATGCATCTCAACCTTGGTGATATGTCCTCAATCGTGCATGAGTCCATAATTTTCTTGTGTTGTATAATGTTTGTTTCACAAACACTAGTTGACAGAGGATGCTGAAGTGGGCACCAGAAGATGTCGGAAGGCCTTATTTTACAAAGTAAGAATTCATCTTTGTTGATTGGATAAACATGGTTGCCTTGTAAGTTTACCATTAAATATTCCGATGATGGAACAATTCGTGTAAAGCGTTCATTGTGATTTGTTGGAACTGACAATACTTTGTATAGCTTGAATTCTTCATTATACAACAACGGGAGACTGATCTCAATTATGATATTGTTGTTCGTCACTCTAGCTCTTGGGCTTACAATTTTATACAGCTGCAGTATGGATTCGTGATGTCTTTCGCCAGGAATCATTAAAGACTTAGGGATATTCTCATGAATCTTAGTCAACTCATCCTTGAATTTTCGGACTGAAAGGATAAGAGGGTGTATTCTTCCAGCATGCGTTGATAGCAAAATATCAAGCAATATGCTCTGGGTTGCTTTATAATTGATCATAATAAGTATCCCGTTAAGAGCAGTTGCTGAAAATCTCTCCATGTACTCGAATTTACTTGTTTCGTTTTCCAAATTCGTGACAATAGAACTTAGTAACATAATTTGATTCAAATTTTTCGATTGTTCTTTCTTGAAAATATTGACAGTGGAATCAACAATAGTTGTTTGATTTTTCATGAGTTGTAGCAAGTGTTTTTCATTTTCTTGAACAGCTTCTATTGTTTGCTCATATTTCTCCGCAAATCTTTGATCAAGTATTCCGAACAATTCATTAGTGACTGTTCCAATAAAGTCAAATGGTGATCGTCTTTGCCTTTTTAATGAATCGTCGTTTGCGTGTAAGAGAATTTCATTGTTGAGCTCTATTTGTTGAAGTTGATATTCAAATTGGTTCAGTATTCCTTCGCACTTAATAGAATCTAGTTTCTCCATTCCCGATGACGAACATACTCTCTCCATTTTTGAAACAATTTCCTTGTATGCTTCGTATTCCTGCCAATAGTTCGTCAAATTAAAGAAAACAATTGTCTTCCATGAGCTTGAAATCAAATTTGCCTGTCCCACATCTTCGAAGTATATTCCAGGGTGTGTTTGAAATGGAACTATCTCGACATCGTAGGGGACTGGAGTGGAGCCGACTATGTTGAGAAAGGCAAACAAAGTGCATAAAGAAAGAATTTTATGTGAGCGATTTGTGGATGTATTGACTTGTCTCACTTCCCTGTCTTCCTCATCATTTTCTATTGGTAATTTACATAACTTTGTTATGGGTCGCTTGAACTGTTTATTGTTACTAAATACAGTTGCAGCCCGAACACCGTTGTCACTCCGAGGATGAACTTCTGATATCCTTCCCATCATCCAGGTGGTCGGTGGTAGCCGGTCTTCCTTGATAAGAACTATATCGCCAGTTTGAATGTTGTCTTCTTTTTGTTTCCATTTAGGCAATTGTTGAAGCTGTGACAAATATTCTGATGACCAGACTTTCCAAAAGTCTTGAGTCATTTTTTGTATTAGTTGCAGCGTGAACGGAACGTTTTCTTTTCATCAATGGGTTGTTCGGGTACAGCATTCAGAGAACTTCCGATTAGAAAATGTCCCGGAGTAAGTATCGTAGTGTTGTCAATATCGTTTTCGATTGCCGTAAGGGTGACGTGAAATAATACCAAACGAAATAAAGCCAAATTCCAAAAATTTGGCTTTAATTCGGTTTGAAAAACGAAATAAGCCCAAATTCTCAGTTTGGCTTTATTTCGCTTTAGAAAACGAAATAAAGCCAATTTGGTGTTATTGCGTTTTAAATATTTGCAGAATTACGAAAATAAACCTAAGCGAAACACAAGTTAGATTCATCTATCTTTTGTAAGCGCCCGATTCAAAATCTAAATTATTGACATGCAAAAACAACTTAAACATGCAAAAGATAACGTGCAAAAATAAGAAACAAGACCATCGATCTTCAACGTATGACTGCTTTTATTAGACTGATCGATAATGTTACAAATTGGGAAGAGCTTGCCAAGAAGCTTTACAGTACTGTAAATTACTACATAAGATAAGAAAACTGTCTCAACTGATCATACGATCTTTCGGTTATGTTTTACCGATAAACATATAAACATTAATGTGATTGCATTAATACACAGAATAGCAAAAAGCTTTTATGTTTGCATGCATGTGATCGTAAAGATGAGTACTGGCAGATGAATATTACTTGGGATTTCTAAGATCGTAAATGATTAAAATATATCTCTTACACTTTTATCTTTAATGTAAATTATTATTCACCAAATATTAAAATAAGTTCATTATAGTATAAAATGAGGAAATTAGTGTTTTTCATTTCGGATTCTTCGCTAGTGGTTCGTATGTCTTTTCCATATACAGATATCGTTGTTGGTGTTTCCTATAATTAATATTTTATTGGATGTTATTTATTACGTTTTATGTGAATAATTTTGCAAGCCTAATTTTTAGAAAGTGTAATTGTTTGATTTGAGTTGCATGGAAGTCCAGAGTTTAAAATCCGACTGGATGGATAAACATAGATATGTTTAACAATTTAACATAATGAAAAATTGCATGAAGAAAGTAAAAGGATAATAACTAAAAAAATCCAAACTGACGATCAGATATGGAGAGTGAAAAAAATATTAAGCCATTACGAAAGGGTCAATTTGGGGAATCCAAAAATTCGCGCAAATCCATGCAACTCAAATCAAACATTCAAACATACAAACAGAAAAAATATAATTACCTTTTCAATCCATTGTTTTTGAAAGTCTATTATATAATTTATAAAAAATTTGGCTTTATTTCCATTTTGAAAACGAAGTACCGCCAAATTTTGTATTTAAACAAATTTGGCGTTATTTCCATTACTTTTTTGGCATTATTTCGTTTTGGTAATCGAAATAAAGCCAATTTGGTATTATTTCGTTTCGAAAAACGAAATAAGACCAAATTTAAGATTTGGTGTTATTTCATTTGGTATTATTTCACGCCACCTGCCGTAAGTGGTCGGGAGTTTAGGCATGCTTCTATTTGAGTCAATAATGTCGAAGGTTCCTCAAATGTTAGCATGGTGTCTCCAATTATTCGTTTTAGGTGAAATTTTGTGGATTTAACGCTTGACTCCCACAAACCGCCAAAGTGCGGTGCTGCTGGTGGTATGAAATGCCATTGCATTTCATGTTTCGTAGGCATTGATGATGCGTCGACTACACCGTACTTAATGGCTGCTCTCACTTGTTGTTGGATTTCTTTGTTAAGCTGCAACTCCAGCTGGCGAAATATAGCTGTAGCTCTACTTCTTGATTCACCAAGTGGATTTGTTTGGATTAAATCTTCGTCGAATGGGATCTTCACAACATACCTCCCATTGGCCTTTCGGTAGTGGGTATCCTTATAGATTTGTTCGCACCGTTTATCTTCCGGCTTTTGGAATTTTGGTTGATTAACCTCTTCTATCTCCCAAAATTTTTCTAGTTGTTGATCAATTGATGTAAGTGCTACTAGTCCAGTAACCCTGTATGTGTCGGGAATGTCGTTTGATGTTCGTCCAGAGATCAGCCAACCTAACTGTGATCTTTGAGCGATTAGTGATCTAGCAGCGACTCGTTTAATACCACTTAACATGATGTCGCCATATGTATCAGCTCCAATTATCATGTCAATTGGCCCAGGAATATTGAATGTTGGATCAGCAAGCTCTAGACGATCGAACTTTTCAACTTGTTTAGTGTTTGTTTGCTTCAAAGGTAACTGCCTTGTCAATTTTGACAGCACCAGAGCTTCTATTTTTAGCTTAAAACTCGAAGGAAAATGTGGCTTTATGGTCACATCTACCTTATTGGTGGCAATTCCTGCTTTTGTTGCTCCTAGTCCGCTGACTTCAACACAAACGTCCTGTTTCTTAAGTTTCAGTGTCTGTACAACCGACTCGGTGATTAGCGAGGCTTGGGATCCAGGATCGATAAGTGCTCTGACTGTAACGTACTGTCCTTTGTCATTATTAACTTTTAGAATTGCCGTTGCGATTAAAACATTCTGGTTCTGTTCGCTATGATTTATTTGTGCGGATGATCTTGCAGCTTCTTTCAATTCTGTTTGTTTTGGCCTATCAGTCCATTCCATGTGAAGAAGTGAATGATGTTTCTTGTTGCAATGTTGGCAATTTTTCTTGCTAAAACATTGGATCTGTTTGTTATGCCTCAAACAGTTCAGGCAAAGCTTTGCCTGCTTGCACTGTGTCCATCTTTCTTTTGGCGATAATTTTAAAAACTTTTGACATGCGTATATTTTATGGTCTCCTTTGCATATTGGACACTGAATAACTTTTGCATCTATGATGAAGTTACGGACTCCAGATCTTGGTTCCTCAAATGAGTTCTTTTGTTTTTTGTTTGTTGACATTACTTCAAGAGCTTGGTAACGTCTTTCCAGAAAGTCGAGGAGAGTCTTCATTTTCGGCATTTTATTTGGCTCCTCTAAACCTTGTTCAAACAAATTTCTTGATTCTGTGTCAAGTGACTTTGTAGTCATATGAACAATCATAGGACCCCATGAAGAAGTGTCATAGCCCAAATTTTTTAGTGTCGCTAGTCCCTCTTTAATGGCATCCAAGCTGTTTTTGATGGAAGACGCTGTTGG
This sequence comes from Melanostoma scalare, assembly GCA_949752695.1. Classification (NCBI taxonomy): domain Eukaryota; kingdom Metazoa; phylum Arthropoda; class Insecta; order Diptera; family Syrphidae; genus Melanostoma; species Melanostoma scalare. The sequence continues at coordinate 13,096,948 of OX456984.1, read as the reverse complement.
AGCGCTATTATGTCCAGATTTGAGCATCTTCTCTATATTCATAGACACTATTTTTCACTCATTGTTGTATCTACTTTTTAAGATCTCCCAAGCGCTATTATAGTTTTTACTTGAAAACGTTAGATGCTTTATGAGTTGCAGGGGATCTCCTTCCAAATGAGTTTTTAAATACTCCATTTTTTCAGTCGTTGTTAAATTGGCCTTGGCGTGTATTATATTAAATATAATACACGCCAAATAATTACCCTTAAATGTCGGTATTTTAAGCCTTGGAAGCCTTGATTCAGTCTTATGTTCCTTCGGCTTGTTGTTACTACTGGAGAGTTTTGATGCCATTGTATTGAGAAATCTGTTGACCTCTTGTTTGACATTTTTATATTCCTTATTCGTTACATAAGGTTTCTCAAGGTCTTCTTCAGATGAATTGCAGATGAAGTCTTCATGTAATTCAGTGAATGTTCGCAACTCTTCCAGCAGTATTTTTTGTTGAAAGTCGTAAATGTCCTTGGAGTAGTCATCGAATGTTTGTTTAAATTCTTCTATGTTTTCGATAATGGCCGTTATCCTCAGCTTTAACTTTGTCAGCCGTTGACCTTGTACGGTAGTTGAATTCTCGTCCGGCTTTGCGGTGTCGGCTTTGTTGGCAGAGGCATTAGATGTCTTTTCAACTTTCTTTGAAGTTTCTGCAGTGGTAGCATCTTGAGGGACTTCAGGCCTTTCCATTTCCTTCGAAGCTTGTGCGATGTTCTTTGAAGTTTCTGCAGTGGGAGCATCGTGAGGGACTTCAGGCCTTTGCATTTCCTTCGAAGCTTGTGCGACACTTGGATCTATATTTTCCAATTCTTGTTTAAAACTTTCGTACAATGATTTTACTCTGTTGTACGTATCCCTTTGTATGTAGGGTGTATCAAATTTTTCAAAGGGAACTATTTTAATATGGTTTGCGTGAAATTCAGACCAACATTTTTCGAGGCGTTCTAGCCTTTCTTCTTTGTATTTCTGTGTTTTTCTGGAGGCACTATCCTTGCCGAAGTTTCGACATTGCTTTTCGATTTCTTCTCTCAAGGCCTTTTGCTTCGAGCTTATAATAAACACATCTGTTTCGTCCAACATCTTAGTTTTTTGTTTGAATTGTTTTGTTCTATATTGTAGATAATCTTATAGATAGCGACAGTAGTTTTTTCGTACTTTGATTGCGTTGTTTTTGTAACTTTACTTTTCACTAGCCAATGTTTGAAGCCCTGGCTACGCTTTTCACTAACCAATGTCTAAGCCCTGGTTACGCTTATTCGCTCACTTTTTACTAGCCAATGTTTGAAGCCCTGGCTACGCTTTTTACTAACCAATGTTTGAAGCCCTGGCTACGCTTTTTACTAACCAATGTCTAAGCCCTGATTACGCTTGTTCATTTCCTCGAAGGACCATGAATAGTTGACAGAATAAGTGGTTAATTAACTCCTTGCCGCTGGTGGGAGGAAGTCAATGAAGAGAAAACTTAAATGTCTTTTGGCTCGCTGGTTTACTAGCAAGTGAATTATTTATTTCCTATCCAAGATATTTATACAACTTAACTGCTAACTAGGCAATAAATAATTCGAGATACAGACAAACAATATACACATAATTGAAATGGAAAGAAATGCAATGCAAGCAATACAATGCAATGCACTGCAACGGCTCCGAGTATGAGAACGCTGATAGTTGCAGGAGGTGTCATATTTATTCGCCAACTGGTGGTGTCGTTCATTAACCTGTTGGTCATTCACCTGCTGTTGTTTACTTGGTTTGTAGTGTAGAATTCGGTCATTTGCATTTGTTGTCACAACAATGGTCCTGTTTTGCTTCTCAATAAAACCATTTTGTTCTGGAGCCCTAGGAGTTGATATCTTATGCTTGATGCTTTTAGATAAAATAAACTTCTTAACTTCTGCAAATTGCAGAATTCCAAACCTCCATCAGTTCACAACAGCTTGATGTGATGCCTATCAGCTTGAACTTCAGCATAAAATTGCATCAGATACTCCAAAACATCCGACTTGTTCTTTAAGAAATATACAAAACAAAATCTAGAGCAGTCATCCTTCAACAGCAAGAAATAGTATGCTCCACCAATTGAGGCAACATTCATATTTCCACATAAATCTGCATGGAAAGTTTCATTAGGCATTGCAGCGTTTTGTACCTTCTTTGGGAAAATTATTAATGAGATCCCTATAACACCTCACGTTGTGATTGAAGAAGTTCCTGATTCAACAAAGGCATGCCAAGAAAACCAGCAATATGATGAACAGCGTAAAGGTACAGAAGAAGCAAAGCCAATTGACATAATCAAGCCAAAGTGGAAAATCCTAGGTTACCTGTTCCAAGAGATCTATATCCAAGGCGTTATAGGAAAGTTCCTGAGAGTGAAAACGCTATAGCTGAGTTGTGGGTAGTGCAGTTAGATCTTTTTGATTTAGAGGAAGCGATGGAGGCTGAAGACTCAGAGAAATGGTTATAGGCAGGCAATCAATGACGAGCTGGAGGCACTTCAAGAGAACAACACATGGATTTTGGTTCAAAGACCAGTTGACAAAAATGTCATCATCATCACGAATCGTTGGATTTTCAAATAGAAATGTAAAGCTGATGATTGAAATTTTTATTAAATTTTTACAAAAAATTTTAATTTATGATATTTTCACAACAGTATCTTTGATTTTTTTAAATCTTTTATGCAGTCGCGATTATTTCTTTCTTGCGTCGCACAGTGGGGCGAGATACCCCAAAAATCGGAATTAATTCGGGAGATGGGCCTACTTTATTGAAATCATATTTTTTCAATTATAAGTACCATAAACATGCATAGAAGAGCCATAATTGTGCTCTTTAAGTATGTTTTAATAACTATTTAAGGGGGTTGGTATACCAGTGTAACCCTTGAAAAATTAGGCGGTTTTTGGGAATTTTTTTAGAGGAAAGTACTGAGTAGAATATTTCGAAATTTTTTGGACATAATAAGACATATTTTCAGCTACATTTTATGATTTTTTTTTTTAAATATTGGAAAATAACGAAGTTATCTGCTGTTTTCAAAAGTGCCACAAAAAAGAACCCCCAATGCTGACATGATTCCTGTCAAACGAGTAGCTGATACCCTAATTGTGCCCATTTTTCTTTGAGTCTTGACGAAAACTGTGAGATTGTATGGTTTAGCTCATTTTTTTTTTTGTAACGGGGCAGTGGGTGCGTTCCTGAACTTGTAATTTTAAAAAAGACAATTTTTCTTTCATCAATGACTTGCCAGACTCTTTCATGATTTCAAATAGCTCCATCCGTGTAAAAAACAAGTCATTTGTATGTGAACCTACACCAAAAAGTAAATTTTGAAATTGCTTAAAATAGTAGTTGAAAAACTAAAAAATTGTTTTAAAAAAAAGAGCACGTATGAGCACCCGTTCTTTTTGGAACTTCACAGAAAAAATGTTAAATTACATGAAAAAACTTAGATCTGCGTGTGGAAGAGTGTGGAAGTCTACTTGTCCTGTATACACTTGACGTCAGATGCAAAATTGAACAACATCTTTCCACAGATTCTTGAATACTTTTTAAAATATTAAATAACATACCTGACGCTGTCGATTCCATGTTCAAACTCAATTTTGCCTTCGTTTTTATAAATGTTACAGCTATTCGAAGGTAAAAACTTTTTATCAATTCGCAATTACAAAAAAAACTAAAGCGGTTACTTCAAGTGCACGCGTTGGAGTGGGAAATCATGTAACAGCACAAAGTGAGCGCGTTTTATATGCATTGGAATATTTTATAACGGAATAGGATAAAAAGAAACTCATAACTTTTGTTTCATTTTTTGAATTAATTCCGAGCTTGCCATATAGGTGCACGAAAAGTGGAACCAATCTTTACATTGTTTTGGAGAAAGTAAGATTATTGCGCTTGATATTTCTAAAGCATTTGATAGAGTTTGGCACCAGGCTCTTTTATCGAAAATGCGTGCTTTTGGTATCGATGAGTCTCTTCTTCGTTGGATTAGAAATTACCTTTCCGACGACCGTTCAATACAAGTTGTGTTGGATGGCTTCAAGTCTGATACCCACTTAATAAATGCTGGTGTGCCCCAGGGCTCCGTTTTGTCTCCGACTCTCTTCCTCATTTTTATTAATGATCTCTTGTCTGAAACTTCTAATTCACTTAACTGTTTTGCTGACGACTCGACCCTCTGCTTTTCATATTCGTTTCCAAATTCACGTCCTTGCTCTTCGGATGTGGAACTGGAACGGTTGCGTATGATAAGCTCATTGAATTCTGACCTTGACAGCATTGTTTCATGGGGTCTTATGAACCGAGTAGAATTCAATGCTTCGAAAACTCAATGCTGTCTCTTGTCGATGAAGCTTAACATTCCCCCATTGCCATTATCCATGAATGGTACCTGCATCGAAGAAACCGAAAAGCTGTCAGTACTTGGTATGTGTGTAAACGATGATCTTCGTTGGAATGACCACATTTTTGAAGTCGCCAAAAACGCTGCTAAATGCTTAGGCTTCTTGAGACGATGCAGGAAATTCTTCACCCTTTCTGATCTGGCTACAATTTATAAGGCCTTCATCCGCCCAAAACTGGAGTATAACTCCCATATCTGGTCAGGTGCTTCTCAAACATCTTTTCGCCTACTTGATAGGGTACAAAATAGAGCGTTAAAATTGATAGGTGATAGTTCAATCGTAGAATCAATTGATTCTCTTGAACATCGTCGAAACGTTGCCTGTCTCACTCTCTTTTATCGCTTTTTTCACAAGCAGTGCTCTAGTGAAGTAGCAAGTTGCATTCCTCCCCTGAAACAATTTAGCCGCAACATGACAACAGCACGCAGTAGTTGCGGACGGTCCCCCATTTTGTCACTAACAGCGCTCATTCCGATTTAATTACGGTGTTCTAATGGGAATCGACTCTTTTCGGTTGACAAGGCCGTTGTCATAGATATTTCTTATGGACGTGTGTTCCTCTTTGATAAGTCATAATCCACAATCAGAGCATGAACTTATGTCTAGTGGAGTTACGTCCCTGTGCCAGTTTAATCACATTCAAAATAAGTTAAAATGCAAACGGTGAGACTTCTTTTCATTACGAAATGATATTTGAGTTCGCAGGAAAAGGAACTAAGGTCCGCGGCTCTTACTGCCATTTCATCATGGAAACCCCCGTGGTCATAACTTCCAAAACAAAGAAGAATTAAGACCCACGGGTCTTATTGCCGCGGGCCTTAATGCACTGCACCCGTGTTACCATCACTGTAACCAACCATCTGACATCTAATTGCATTTGCCTCCAACTTTGTCCGTTGCGCTTTTGGAACATGAACAAAACACTCACTTCCAAAAACTCTTAAATGTGCTACCGAAGGTTTTTCATTAAACCATATCTCGTGAGGTATGTTCGCGTTCTATTACAGTAAACGGATGTATTTGTTGCTTCACTCCAGAGAAACTGTGGCAAATTCCGAGTATGCAACAATCGCCTTAGCACTCTCTACAATGGTTGAATAGTTGACAGAATAAGTTGTTAATTAACTCCTTGCCGCTGGTGGGAGGAAGTCAATGAAGAGAAAACTTAAATGTCTTTTGGCTCGCTGGTTTACTAGCAAGTGAATTATTTATTTCCTATCCAAGATATTTATACAACTTAACTGCTAACTAGGCAATAAATAATTCGAGATACAGACAAACAATATATACATAATTGAAATGGAAAGAAATGCAATGCAAGCAATACAATGAAATGCACTGCAACGGCTCCGAGCATGAGAACGCTGATAGTTGCAGGAGGTGTCATATTTATTCGCCAACTGGTGGTGTCGTTCATTAACCTGTTGGTCATTCACCTGCTGTTGTTTACTTGGTTTGTAGTGTAGAATTCGGTCGTTTGCATTTGTTGTCACAACATGCTGGGCCCCTCAAAATGAAGATACACAGAAGTCGATGTGGTCAAAGGATGTTTGTGTGTTACGTCGTTGTTGAGACTTCGTCTTGTTGAGACTTCGCATTGGAATAGTGGTGATGGTTGGTGGTGCAAGTGGCTGATCTCTTTTTCGAAAGATGATGAAGATGATAACAGCTACGATAACTATTATAGTAAGACAGCCAGTGACTCCAAACAGTGAATATTGGTGAACTCGATGGGAACTGAATTCATTCAATATATATTCCTGATTTTTTTGAAGGTTTATTGCATTTTCCAATGTAGCAAAATCTATCGAAGTGTTTGATGGAAGCATCGACTGTTTCTCTCTTTTGAAGTTAAACGAAGTTAACGTCTCAGAAAGATTGAATGATGGTAAAAATGATGATTTTAGTCGGCTTGACATTGTTTGCTTTCCAACAATTGTCGTGGTTTGGTCATGAATTATACATTTTGCTGGTAGCTTAATCAGCCCACTCCCTCGCAGTGTAAAGGGTTCAGTATTGTAATCACAGTTAATATTAACTGTGGTTAAATTTGGAGTGCTGTATATCCATGCGTTTGGTGGATGCATCTCAACCTTGGTGATATGTCCTCAATCGTGCATGAGTCCATAATTTTCTTGTGTTGTATAATGTTTGTTTCACAAACACTAGTTGACAGAGGATGCTGAAGTGGGCACCAGAAGATGTCGGAAGGCCTTATTTTACAAAGTAAGAATTCATCTTTGTTGATTGGATAAACATGGTTGCCTTGTAAGTTTACCATTAAATATTCCGATGATGGAACAATTCGTGTAAAGCGTTCATTGTGATTTGTTGGAACTGACAATACTTTGTATAGCTTGAATTCTTCATTATACAACAACGGGAGACTGATCTCAATTATGATATTGTTGTTCGTCACTCTAGCTCTTGGGCTTACAATTTTATACAGCTGCAGTATGGATTCGTGATGTCTTTCGCCAGGAATCATTAAAGACTTAGGGATATTCTCATGAATCTTAGTCAACTCATCCTTGAATTTTCGGACTGAAAGGATAAGAGGGTGTATTCTTCCAGCATGCGTTGATAGCAAAATATCAAGCAATATGCTCTGGGTTGCTTTATAATTGATCATAATAAGTATCCCGTTAAGAGCAGTTGCTGAAAATCTCTCCATGTACTCGAATTTACTTGTTTCGTTTTCCAAATTCGTGACAATAGAACTTAGTAACATAATTTGATTCAAATTTTTCGATTGTTCTTTCTTGAAAATATTGACAGTGGAATCAACAATAGTTGTTTGATTTTTCATGAGTTGTAGCAAGTGTTTTTCATTTTCTTGAACAGCTTCTATTGTTTGCTCATATTTCTCCGCAAATCTTTGATCAAGTATTCCGAACAATTCATTAGTGACTGTTCCAATAAAGTCAAATGGTGATCGTCTTTGCCTTTTTAATGAATCGTCGTTTGCGTGTAAGAGAATTTCATTGTTGAGCTCTATTTGTTGAAGTTGATATTCAAATTGGTTCAGTATTCCTTCGCACTTAATAGAATCTAGTTTCTCCATTCCCGATGACGAACATACTCTCTCCATTTTTGAAACAATTTCCTTGTATGCTTCGTATTCCTGCCAATAGTTCGTCAAATTAAAGAAAACAATTGTCTTCCATGAGCTTGAAATCAAATTTGCCTGTCCCACATCTTCGAAGTATATTCCAGGGTGTGTTTGAAATGGAACTATCTCGACATCGTAGGGGACTGGAGTGGAGCCGACTATGTTGAGAAAGGCAAACAAAGTGCATAAAGAAAGAATTTTATGTGAGCGATTTGTGGATGTATTGACTTGTCTCACTTCCCTGTCTTCCTCATCATTTTCTATTGGTAATTTACATAACTTTGTTATGGGTCGCTTGAACTGTTTATTGTTACTAAATACAGTTGCAGCCCGAACACCGTTGTCACTCCGAGGATGAACTTCTGATATCCTTCCCATCATCCAGGTGGTCGGTGGTAGCCGGTCTTCCTTGATAAGAACTATATCGCCAGTTTGAATGTTGTCTTCTTTTTGTTTCCATTTAGGCAATTGTTGAAGCTGTGACAAATATTCTGATGACCAGACTTTCCAAAAGTCTTGAGTCATTTTTTGTATTAGTTGCAGCGTGAACGGAACGTTTTCTTTTCATCAATGGGTTGTTCGGGTACAGCATTCAGAGAACTTCCGATTAGAAAATGTCCCGGAGTAAGTATCGTAGTGTTGTCAATATCGTTTTCGATTGCCGTAAGGGTGACGTGAAATAATACCAAACGAAATAAAGCCAAATTCCAAAAATTTGGCTTTAATTCGGTTTGAAAAACGAAATAAGCCCAAATTCTCAGTTTGGCTTTATTTCGCTTTAGAAAACGAAATAAAGCCAATTTGGTGTTATTGCGTTTTAAATATTTGCAGAATTACGAAAATAAACCTAAGCGAAACACAAGTTAGATTCATCTATCTTTTGTAAGCGCCCGATTCAAAATCTAAATTATTGACATGCAAAAACAACTTAAACATGCAAAAGATAACGTGCAAAAATAAGAAACAAGACCATCGATCTTCAACGTATGACTGCTTTTATTAGACTGATCGATAATGTTACAAATTGGGAAGAGCTTGCCAAGAAGCTTTACAGTACTGTAAATTACTACATAAGATAAGAAAACTGTCTCAACTGATCATACGATCTTTCGGTTATGTTTTACCGATAAACATATAAACATTAATGTGATTGCATTAATACACAGAATAGCAAAAAGCTTTTATGTTTGCATGCATGTGATCGTAAAGATGAGTACTGGCAGATGAATATTACTTGGGATTTCTAAGATCGTAAATGATTAAAATATATCTCTTACACTTTTATCTTTAATGTAAATTATTATTCACCAAATATTAAAATAAGTTCATTATAGTATAAAATGAGGAAATTAGTGTTTTTCATTTCGGATTCTTCGCTAGTGGTTCGTATGTCTTTTCCATATACAGATATCGTTGTTGGTGTTTCCTATAATTAATATTTTATTGGATGTTATTTATTACGTTTTATGTGAATAATTTTGCAAGCCTAATTTTTAGAAAGTGTAATTGTTTGATTTGAGTTGCATGGAAGTCCAGAGTTTAAAATCCGACTGGATGGATAAACATAGATATGTTTAACAATTTAACATAATGAAAAATTGCATGAAGAAAGTAAAAGGATAATAACTAAAAAAATCCAAACTGACGATCAGATATGGAGAGTGAAAAAAATATTAAGCCATTACGAAAGGGTCAATTTGGGGAATCCAAAAATTCGCGCAAATCCATGCAACTCAAATCAAACATTCAAACATACAAACAGAAAAAATATAATTACCTTTTCAATCCATTGTTTTTGAAAGTCTATTATATAATTTATAAAAAATTTGGCTTTATTTCCATTTTGAAAACGAAGTACCGCCAAATTTTGTATTTAAACAAATTTGGCGTTATTTCCATTACTTTTTTGGCATTATTTCGTTTTGGTAATCGAAATAAAGCCAATTTGGTATTATTTCGTTTCGAAAAACGAAATAAGACCAAATTTAAGATTTGGTGTTATTTCATTTGGTATTATTTCACGCCACCTGCCGTAAGTGGTCGGGAGTTTAGGCATGCTTCTATTTGAGTCAATAATGTCGAAGGTTCCTCAAATGTTAGCATGGTGTCTCCAATTATTCGTTTTAGGTGAAATTTTGTGGATTTAACGCTTGACTCCCACAAACCGCCAAAGTGCGGTGCTGCTGGTGGTATGAAATGCCATTGCATTTCATGTTTCGTAGGCATTGATGATGCGTCGACTACACCGTACTTAATGGCTGCTCTCACTTGTTGTTGGATTTCTTTGTTAAGCTGCAACTCCAGCTGGCGAAATATAGCTGTAGCTCTACTTCTTGATTCACCAAGTGGATTTGTTTGGATTAAATCTTCGTCGAATGGGATCTTCACAACATACCTCCCATTGGCCTTTCGGTAGTGGGTATCCTTATAGATTTGTTCGCACCGTTTATCTTCCGGCTTTTGGAATTTTGGTTGATTAACCTCTTCTATCTCCCAAAATTTTTCTAGTTGTTGATCAATTGATGTAAGTGCTACTAGTCCAGTAACCCTGTATGTGTCGGGAATGTCGTTTGATGTTCGTCCAGAGATCAGCCAACCTAACTGTGATCTTTGAGCGATTAGTGATCTAGCAGCGACTCGTTTAATACCACTTAACATGATGTCGCCATATGTATCAGCTCCAATTATCATGTCAATTGGCCCAGGAATATTGAATGTTGGATCAGCAAGCTCTAGACGATCGAACTTTTCAACTTGTTTAGTGTTTGTTTGCTTCAAAGGTAACTGCCTTGTCAATTTTGACAGCACCAGAGCTTCTATTTTTAGCTTAAAACTCGAAGGAAAATGTGGCTTTATGGTCACATCTACCTTATTGGTGGCAATTCCTGCTTTTGTTGCTCCTAGTCCGCTGACTTCAACACAAACGTCCTGTTTCTTAAGTTTCAGTGTCTGTACAACCGACTCGGTGATTAGCGAGGCTTGGGATCCAGGATCGATAAGTGCTCTGACTGTAACGTACTGTCCTTTGTCATTATTAACTTTTAGAATTGCCGTTGCGATTAAAACATTCTGGTTCTGTTCGCTATGATTTATTTGTGCGGATGATCTTGCAGCTTCTTTCAATTCTGTTTGTTTTGGCCTATCAGTCCATTCCATGTGAAGAAGTGAATGATGTTTCTTGTTGCAATGTTGGCAATTTTTCTTGCTAAAACATTGGATCTGTTTGTTATGCCTCAAACAGTTCAGGCAAAGCTTTGCCTGCTTGCACTGTGTCCATCTTTCTTTTGGCGATAATTTTAAAAACTTTTGACATGCGTATATTTTATGGTCTCCTTTGCATATTGGACACTGAATAACTTTTGCATCTATGATGAAGTTACGGACTCCAGATCTTGGTTCCTCAAATGAGTTCTTTTGTTTTTTGTTTGTTGACATTACTTCAAGAGCTTGGTAACGTCTTTCCAGAAAGTCGAGGAGAGTCTTCATTTTCGGCATTTTATTTGGCTCCTCTAAACCTTGTTCAAACAAATTTCTTGATTCTGTGTCAAGTGACTTTGTAGTCATATGAACAATCATAGGACCCCATGAAGAAGTGTCATAGCCCAAATTTTTTAGTGTCGCTAGTCCCTCTTTAATGGCATCCAAGCTGTTTTTGATGGAAGACGCTGTTGGAGCGCTATTATGTCCAGATTTGAGCATCTTCTCTATATTCATAGACACTATTTTTCACTCATTGTTGTATCTACTTTTTAAGATCTCCCAAGCGCTATTATAGTTTTTACTTGAAAACGTTAGATGCTTTATGAGTTGCAGGGGATCTCCTTCCAAATGAGTTTTTAAATACTCCATTTTTTCAGTCGTTGTTAAATTGGCCTTGGCGTGTATTATATTAAATATAATACACGCCAAATAATTACCCTTAAATGTCGGTATTTTAAGCCTTGGAAGCCTTGATTCAGTCTTATGTTCCTTCGGCTTGTTGTTACTACTGGAGAGTTTTGATGCCATTGTATTGAGAAATCTGTTGACCTCTTGTTTGACATTTTTATATTCCTTATTCGTTACATAAGGTTTCTCAAGGTCTTCTTCAGATGAATTGCAGATGAAGTCTTCATGTAATTCAGTGAATGTTCGCAACTCTTCCAGCAGTATTTTTTGTTGAAAGTCGTAAATGTCCTTGGAGTAGTCATCGAATGTTTGTTTAAATTCTTCTATGTTTTCGATAATGGCCGTTATCCTCAGCTTTAACTTTGTCAGCCGTTGACCTTGTACGGTAGTTGAATTCTCGTCCGGCTTTGCGGTGTCGGCTTTGTTGGCAGAGGCATTAGATGTCTTTTCAACTTTCTTTGAAGTTTCTGCAGTGGTAGCATCTTGAGGGACTTCAGGCCTTTCCATTTCCTTCGAAGCTTGTGCGATGTTCTTTGAAGTTTCTGCAGTGGGAGCATCGTGAGGGACTTCAGGCCTTTGCATTTCCTTCGAAGCTTGTGCGACACTTGGATCTATATTTTCCAATTCTTGTTTAAAACTTTCGTACAATGATTTTACTCTGTTGTACGTATCCCTTTGTATGTAGGGTGTATCAAATTTTTCAAAGGGAACTATTTTAATATGGTTTGCGTGAAATTCAGACCAACATTTTTCGAGGCGTTCTAGCCTTTCTTCTTTGTATTTCTGTGTTTTTCTGGAGGCACTATCCTTGCCGAAGTTTCGACATTGCTTTTCGATTTCTTCTCTCAAGGCCTTTTGCTTCGAGCTTATAATAAACACATCTGTTTCGTCCAACATCTTAGTTTTTTGTTTGAATTGTTTTGTTCTATATTGTAGATAATCTTATAGATAGCGACAGTAGTTTTTTCGTACTTTGATTGCGTTGTTTTTGTAACTTTACTTTTCACTAGCCAATGTTTGAAGCCCTGGCTACGCTTTTCACTAACCAATGTCTAAGCCCTGGTTACGCTTATTCGCTCACTTTTTACTAGCCAATGTTTGAAGCCCTGGCTACGCTTTTTACTAACCAATGTTTGAAGCCCTGGCTACGCTTTTTACTAACCAATGTCTAAGCCCTGATTACGCTTGTTCATTTCCTCGAAGGACCATGAATAGTTGACAGAATAAGTGGTTAATTAACTCCTTGCCGCTGGTGGGAGGAAGTCAATGAAGAGAAAACTTAAATGTCTTTTGGCTCGCTGGTTTACTAGCAAGTGAATTATTTATTTCCTATCCAAGATATTTATACAACTTAACTGCTAACTAGGCAATAAATAATTCGAGATACAGACAAACAATATACACATAATTGAAATGGAAAGAAATGCAATGCAAGCAATACAATGCAATGCACTGCAACGGCTCCGAGTATGAGAACGCTGATAGTTGCAGGAGGTGTCATATTTATTCGCCAACTGGTGGTGTCGTTCATTAACCTGTTGGTCATTCACCTGCTGTTGTTTACTTGGTTTGTAGTGTAGAATTCGGTCATTTGCATTTGTTGTCACAACAATGGTCCTGTTTTGCTTCTCAATAAAACCATTTTGTTCTGGAGCCCTAGGAGTTGATATCTTATGCTTGATGCTTTTAGATAAAATAAACTTCTTAACTTCTGCAAATTGCAGAATTCCAAACCTCCATCAGTTCACAACAGCTTGATGTGATGCCTATCAGCTTGAACTTCAGCATAAAATTGCATCAGATACTCCAAAACATCCGACTTGTTCTTTAAGAAATATACAAAACAAAATCTAGAGCAGTCATCCTTCAACAGCAAGAAATAGTATGCTCCACCAATTGAGGCAACATTCATATTTCCACATAAATCTGCATGGAAAGTTTCATTAGGCATTGCAGCGTTTTGTACCTTCTTTGGGAAAATTATTAATGAGATCCCTATAACACCTCACGTTGTGATTGAAGAAGTTCCTGATTCAACAAAGGCATGCCAAGAAAACCAGCAATATGATGAACAGCGTAAAGGTACAGAAGAAGCAAAGCCAATTGACATAATCAAGCCAAAGTGGAAAATCCTAGGTTACCTGTTCCAAGAGATCTATATCCAAGGCGTTATAGGAAAGTTCCTGAGAGTGAAAACGCTATAGCTGAGTTGTGGGTAGTGCAGTTAGATCTTTTTGATTTAGAGGAAGCGATGGAGGCTGAAGACTCAGAGAAATGGTTATAGGCAGGCAATCAATGACGAGCTGGAGGCACTTCAAGAGAACAACACATGGATTTTGGTTCAAAGACCAGTTGACAAAAATGTCATCATCATCACGAATCGTTGGATTTTCAAATAGAAATGTAAAGCTGATGATTGAAATTTTTATTAAATTTTTACAAAAAATTTTAATTTATGATATTTTCACAACAGTATCTTTGATTTTTTTAAATCTTTTATGCAGTCGCGATTATTTCTTTCTTGCGTCGCACAGTGGGGCGAGATACCCCAAAAATCGGAATTAATTCGGGAGATGGGCCTACTTTATTGAAATCATATTTTTTCAATTATAAGTACCATAAACATGCATAGAAGAGCCATAATTGTGCTCTTTAAGTATGTTTTAATAACTATTTAAGGGGGTTGGTATACCAGTGTAACCCTTGAAAAATTAGGCGGTTTTTGGGAATTTTTTTAGAGGAAAGTACTGAGTAGAATATTTCGAAATTTTTTGGACATAATAAGACATATTTTCAGCTACATTTTATGATTTTTTTTTTTTAAATATTGGAAAATAACGAAGTTATCTGCTGTTTTCAAAAGTGCCACAAAAAAGAACCCCCAATGCTGACATGATTCCTGTCAAACGAGTAGCTGATACCCTAATTGTGCCCATTTTTCTTTGAGTCTTGACGAAAACTGTGAGATTGTATGGTTTAGCTCATTTTTTTTTTTGTAACGGGGCAGTGGGTGCGTTCCTGAACTTGTAATTTTAAAAAAGACAATTTTTCTTTCATCAATGACTTGCCAGACTCTTTCATGATTTCAAATAGCTCCATCCGTGTAAAAAACAAGTCATTTGTATGTGAACCTACACCAAAAAGTAAATTTTGAAATTGCTTAAAATAGTAGTTGAAAAACTAAAAAATTGTTTTAAAAAAAAGAGCACGTATGAGCACCCGTTCTTTTTGGAACTTCACAGAAAAAATGTTAAATTACATGAAAAAACTTAGATCTGCGTGTGGAAGAGTGTGGAAGTCTACTTGTCCTGTATACACTTGACGTCAGATGCAAAATTGAACAACATCTTTCCACAGATTCTTGAATACTTTTTAAAATATTAAATAACATACCTGACGCTGTCGATTCCATGTTCAAACTCAATTTTGCCTTCGTTTTTATAAATGTTACAGCTATTCGAAGGTAAAAACTTTTTATCAATTCGCAATTACAAAAAAAACTAAAGCGGTTACTTCAAGTGCACGCGTTGGAGTGGGAAATCATGTAACAGCACAAAGTGAGCGCGTTTTATATGCATTGGAATATTTTATAACGGAATAGGATAAAAAGAAACTCATAACTTTTGTTTCATTTTTTGAATTAATTCCGAGCTTGCCATATAGGTGCACGAAAAGTGGAACCAATCTTTACATTGTTTTGGAGAAAGTAAGATTATTGCGCTTGATATTTCTAAAGCATTTGATAGAGTTTGGCACCAGGCTCTTTTATCGAAAATGCGTGCTTTTGGTATCGATGAGTCTCTTCTTCGTTGGATTAGAAATTACCTTTCCGACGACCGTTCAATACAAGTTGTGTTGGATGGCTTCAAGTCTGATACCCACTTAATAAATGCTGGTGTGCCCCAGGGCTCCGTTTTGTCTCCGACTCTCTTCCTCATTTTTATTAATGATCTCTTGTCTGAAACTTCTAATTCACTTAACTGTTTTGCTGACGACTCGACCCTCTGCTTTTCATATTCGTTTCCAAATTCACGTCCCTGCTCTTCGGATGTGGAACTGGAACGGTTGCGTATGATAAGCTCATTGAATTCTGACCTTGACAGCATTGTTTCATGGGGTCTTATGAACCGAGTAGAATTCAATGCTTCGAAAACTCAATGCTGTCTCTTGTCGTTGAAGCTTAATATTCCCCCATTGCCATTATCCATGAATGGTACCTGCATCGAAGAAACCGAAAAGCTGTCAGTACTTGGTATGTGTGTAAACGATGATCTTCGTTGGAATGACCCATGTTTGAAGTCGCCAAAAACGCTGCTAAATGCTTAGGTTTCTTGAGACGATGCAGAAAATTCTTCACCCCTTCTGATCTGGCTACAATTTATAAGGCCTTCATCCGCCCAAAACTGGAGTATAACTCTCATATCTGGTCAGGTGCTTCTCAAACATCTTTGCGCCTACTTGATAAGGTACAAAATAGAGCGTTAAGATTGATAGGTGATAGTTCAATCGTAGAATCAATTGATTCTCTTGGACATCGTCGAAACGTCACCTGTCTCTCTCTCTTTTATCGCTTTTTTCACCAACAGTGCTCTAGTGAAGTAGCCAGTTGCATTCCTCCTCTGAAACAATTTAGCCGCAATACCCGCCTCGCTAGGAATGTTCATCAGTTTTACCTTGAGCCCAACTTCGGACGTACAGTCAAGTATAGAGATTCGTATTTCAGTCGCACCACCCGAATGTGGAATGCTTTACCAGGCTCTGTATTTCCCCTGCATTACGATTCACAAAAGTTCAAAAGCAACGTCCATTGGTGTCTCCTTTCAAATCCTCTCCTATTTTCCTAAATGCTCGCACTGTGTTCTATAACATTATAAGGGTAGTCATAACCCCTTGATGTGCGCGTTAATTATAAAAAAAAAAAAAAAAAGGTGCACTGTGCGTCGTAGTCATAGCTGCCAAACAAAAACTCGTTCTGGAACAATGCTCCATCACTTAGATTCGCATCAAATAAATGAAACCACCGGAGTCAACACAATTAGACTCTATTGGAAACATGTTTAACTATTTATAACTACTCTAGTTCTTCAGCCACTAATTTGTCCAATATTTCAAATAAACATAAGGCGAGAGCATTAGTGAGAGTCTCGAATGTCAAAACATCAGCAGTTTTTTTGTTTTGTTGTGAACAATCAGCAAAATTGTCTTTTCGAATATTCACATATCGAAGATAGCTACTTACACGCGAATAGGGTTTAAGATATAAGTTTCAAATCATGGAAGTTCTTTCGTCCATAAGAGGGGCCTTTAGTTTCAGCCGAAGACATTTTCTACAGTTTGTGTTCGTTGACTTAATTGGGTAAAAATGCCATCACCAATGACTAAAACATCTCTTAAGCCCCACAAGTTTGATTTAATTTATAAAATATGGTCTGTATTTCAAATGCACAAAGATTTAAAAAAAGGAAATAGTTAAAGTGTTCTTTTTTGAAGAAGAAAATGAACTAAAAGGCAGGGAGCAGACAAAAATTGTACCTTACCTTTTATAGCCCTTTACCCTTTATAACATCCCAAGGGATTGTATTTAATTCTTTATTTGTACAATAAATTGAAAGCTCTATTCTTAACTCTCATAATAAAAATTTAATTGAAATTGATATTCAACAGACCCATAAATAATAAACCTACATATAGCGTAGTAAGTATTTTCTTTGTGAGTCTGTTGGCCTAGGATGAGTGAAATTCAAATCTGGGTAAACTTTCCCAGCACATGGGTCATATGAGGGAATGTTTTTGTTGTAAATTAAAAAATATGCCACCAGTTGAACGTCAAAACTCAATTACTCATTTTCAGGAACGCTTGAGATTCCACCTCACAGCAGCTTTATCACTCGAAAGCATCGGTTTATTTAAGAACACTCGCAGTTAAAGTGAGTTGAGCTCCCATAGTGGCTAGAAGAAGGAAGACCCGTCTATAAGAAGACCAACCTCGCGTTGTTATCATTTGTTCTATGAAGTTTCTGACTCTTGTGGTTTATCAGCCATCTGATCTTAGTCGCTCGTGCATATGGTAGATTTATCTCAGGCCCCTGTTAACGTAAATATATATGTAAATGATTTAACGATGAAATAAAGATAAATAGGGTTTAAGGAACTCTTATACCTTAAAGTGGAAATTCTACTCAAGACAGTGCTGCAAATTTGACCCAAAACAATTATCATTAACAATGACCCAAACAAATTACCTGCCCTAAAAATGAATTCTCAATCAACCAGAAAAGTTACGAGATGAGGATGCTTTAGCATATTTATCAATTTAGGGACTCCCTCTTCTACATCTTCCTTTTCAGACCTTACCAGCATCGTGATATGAAGAATAATGGTTAAAAAAGAAATTTGAAGAGTTTTTATACGGATGATTGACGTCATTGTACAGAGGAGCTGTGATTCATCAAAAAATCTCTGAAATAAGGAAGTGGATGAAGTGGGGAGAAAAGCCTGCTATCTTCTGTGATAAAGAAAATGCAACAGAAAATTGCAATTAAGCAGAAGAGAAGATTTTACTGATGGTGTGCATCCATCTTTCACCTACGGCTACTGAAAAAAAAGATGAAGCAGTTCGGAATCGGCAGAAATTTGTAGGTCCCCTCCATTCCTTCACAAGGCATGGTTGTGAGAAATGCGCTAGGACCGGGGGTAGTCCGATATGTTACGCCACCCTATTTATTTACCGACTGAGTTGGTATAGTCATTTCGCCATGTTCAATGGAGAGATCCAGAGAATCTCGTTACTTTACTTACTTACTAAGTGGTGGGCATTACAGTTCGAGGTGAACCTGGGCCTCAACCAACATCTTTCTATAAAAACTTCGATTTCGGGCGAGCTCTCTCCATATTTGCACTCTTGGCCGGTTGAAGTCTTCCTCCACTTGATTGTGCCACCTGAGACGAGGTCTTCTCCTTCTGCGATTTCCCTGAGTTTTCGAAAACCCGTCGAGCCGAAGTGTTGATATCCATCCGCTCTACATGTTCCAGCCATCGTAACCTCGCGAGTCGCGATTCGTACTCTTCTATCTATACCCATGTCGCGGTACAGTTCAAACTGCTCAATGTTGTATCTTCTTCGCATATGGGACCAGGGATCATTCGGAGAATTTTTCTTTTGAAACGCAATAAGGGTTTTCTCATTCGCTTTCGATAAAGTCCATGCTTCCGGGCCGTAAAGCAAGACTGGGATGATCATGGTCTTTTACAGGGTTACCTTTGGTTTTCTAGAGAGGGTTTTGTTTCTTAATTGCCCTCTCAACCCAAAGAAGCAACACTTATTCTACGTTTGATCTTCGCACTGTTGTTGATGTTGCGGATCCTAGGTAGACGAAGTCCTGTAGTACCTACCTCGAAGTTATGTCTGTCTATTTAGAGATTCTCTACAAAAAGGCAACATCATACATGCAAAATATTTCAGTATTTTGATGCAACAGAGTCCTTTACTGGAAAAGCAATGGTTTGTTTTCAGGTTAAAGTTTTTTTTTCCCGTTAAAACAAAGTCTCAAAAATACCTAAAACTTTTTTTCTCAATTTTGAAGGCTTTTCAACTCGAAAACTTGAGGTGATAAAGCAATTCTGAGGCCAGATTTGGCTTCAGTTAAAAAAAACCTTCAGAAAAATATAGTTTGCTTTCTGTGACAAAATCACTGTCGTGAAGTAATTAGCCAAGTAAAAACGACACTGGCATAATTATGAAAGTTTTACTTTTAACAAAAAAGAAAATTTTTAGGCGGTTAGCTCTGGCTTTTTACCATATTTTTGAAAAGACGTATTAGGAATGTCTTGAAGTATAGTCCTAGCGAGAAGGTTCTACAATATTCTAAGAAAATATGTCGAGAACAGACTGGTTTGGGTACCATCACAAGGAAATGTCCTGGGTTCACTTATGTAACTTTTATTTTCACACAACACTATCTCATACATAAACCAGGTTCGCAGTCACGCTTGGTGATGATCCTTCCAATACTTGCATAACAAGGAAGTTATAGAAAACGGTTACTGCACAAACACACTTCGAAATTTATCAGCAATCAAAATTAGGTCCCTATTATGAGTAGCGAATCGAACGTTCGATTGGAAGCGAATGTTTTTGCAAGCTTCTTTTATAGCGTTATTATAGGTTGTAGAAACAAAAACTTTGTAGAAAACTATTTTTTTCGACGTTTAAGGTATGTCAGATAAGAGAGCGAAGTTCCGATCTGCTATCGAACGTGTGAAGACGTGCCGTGTAAAGTGTCCGCATTTTGCCCAAGCAGTGCCATTTACTTTTCATTCCACCATATCTCTAAAATCTAAATCATTAAATTAATCCCCTGAAAAAACAATAAAAAACCAATTTTTCCCGTGCGCCGCGAGTAAAAAAATATTCATTGTTTTTAAAAACAAAACAAAAAAAAAAAAAAAAAAAATGCAAATCAACACCAGTGCCAGTGCTTGTGCAGTGCAATCCATTTAAATGCCACCTACCACCCATTTAAATTAAAATAAAGAAAAAAAAACCTCAATAACCCAAACACAAAGTGCGGTTCCTTTCTGTGTCATCTCCTGCCCTGCACCACTCTTGCAGTCACGGCATTTATACACATTTCATATGATTTGAATTTTTTCTTATCAATGCAGTGTGTGCAAATGCTGTGCCAGCGAGCTTGCTAGGCGAATAGTCGATCAACGGTATTGGTTCCGTTGGTGAAACATAAGCAAGTTGCTGGCTGGGCATAACACCGCTAGTAATTTGCTTGTGTTCTCCAATCGAGATTTTTACTTGTTGGTTCGACTTAGGTAGCGTCTGCGTTTGATATTTTGCTTTATGTGTTTTTGTGAATTGTAATGTCGGGTAAATTTCGGGTCGATTTTAGCAACATTAGGGGGTTGCGATCGAATTTCTTTGCTGTGTACGCTCACACTGCAAAATTCAGGCCAGCTGTTTTGGCACTGAGTGAAACACAGGTGGGTGTTGATTCTGATCCCTCAGAGTTCAACCTGCCTGGATATAGCTTAGTGCCATTATTCTTTTCCTCCCATGGCCTTGCCGTTTATGTTCGAAATGATATTGCTTACCAGCTTCTACCACAATACGGCCTCTGTTCTAATACGAACTTTAATTTCATGTGGTTAAAATTCACCGTCCGTAAGCATATCATTCATTTTTGTTTTATCTATAGAAACCCCAATTTAGATAGCAATTCAACCTCTAACGAGTTTGATGCGCTATCTGAATCCATAATAAGAATTGTTTCCCTTTTTCCTCACACTGAAATCGCAATTGCGGGCGATTTCAATGTACACAATTCTGGTTGGCTTCGACATTCTGGCCAGACAACACCCGAAGGAGAATATGTTGAGATCTTCGCTGAGTTAAACCAATTAACTCAACTTGTTGATGAGCCCACTCGGGTTCCAGATATTGAGGGCCATGCGGCCAACACTCTTGACCTATTTCTCACTTCTCATCCCGAAAAATATAGGGTTGTAGTATCATCTCCTTTAGGCAAATCGGACCATTGTGTCATATCGGTAGATTTTTCGTTTTCCGTCACGGTAAAGAAAGAGAAAGTCCCAAAAAGAACTGTGTGGCAATATGAGAAAGCCAATTGGGACGGCCTGAATCATTTCTTTGGCAATTTTAATTGGTCATTGTGCTTTCTCGACGGAAACGTTGATGCATCAGCTGATATGATATCTAACGTAATTCTCAACGGCATGAGAAATTTTGTTCCTCACAGAACAAAAAGTATCATCCCCAAAGAGAATTCGTGGTTTGATTCAAGCTGTAAAGAGGCGATTAGGGATCGAGAAAGTAGTTTTCGAAAATTTAAAGATAACCCTACCCCCTAACGGGCCAGAAATATCTGTAATGCTCAAATACAAAGGGCTAAGTTCTTACATGACCAAAAAGTAAGGCAAAAAATACTATTGTGTCCAAAAGGAAGTAAAAACTTTTGGTCTTTTGTCAAGAACATTATGAACTCGACCACGTCATCGGTCCCAACGCTCGTCTTCAATGACTCTCCGTATGTCAGCTCCATCGACAAAGCCAATTTGCTGGTAGCTCAATTTGCTGCGAACTCGACACTTCCTTATAGCATATTGGCTCCACCTGAGCTCGAGTCTGCAAATTCTTTGATGAAGCAGATATTTTTTCGAACTCGCTCGGTTGCGAGAGTCCTCAAAGATCTCAACATACATAAATCCGCTGGTCCAGATGGTATCCCCGCCGTTATTCTGAAGAGGTGTTCTTCTACGCTGGCAAAACCACTGCGTAAACTTTTCCATCTTTCCTATTCTGCTGGGATTTTTCCGAGCAGATGGAAAACTGCATTTGTCCAGCCCGTCCCTTCCAATTACCGTCCAATTGCACTAACGTCCATTCTTTCCAAGGTCATGGGAACGTTGATAAACCGTCAACTTATGAAATATCTTGAAGAACGAAAGCTTCTTAATGACCGTCAGTACGGCTTTCGTAGCAAACGGTTCACTGGTGATTTGATGGCTTATCTCACCGAAAAGTGGAACCAATCTTTACATTGTTTTGGAGAAAGTAAGATTATTGCGCTTGATATTTCTAGAGCATTTGATAGAGTTTGGCATCAGGCTCTTTTATCGAAAATGTGTGCTTTTGGTATCGATGAGTCTCTTCTTCGTTGGATTAGAAATTACCTTTCTGACGACCGTTCAATACAAGTTGTGTTGGATGGCTTCAAGTCTGATACCCACTTAATAAATGCTGGTGTGCCCCAGGGCTCCGTTTTGTCTCCGACTCTCTTCCTCATTTTCATTAATGATCTCTTGTCTGAAACTTCTAATCCGCTTAACTGTTTTGCTGACGATTCGACCCTCAGCTTTTCATATTCGTTTCCAAATTCACGTCCCTGCTCTTCGGATGTGGAACTGGAACGGTTGCGTATGATAAGCTCATTGAATTCTGACCTTGACAGCATTGTTGCATGGGGTCTTATGAACCGAGTAGAATTCAATGCTTCGAAAACTCAATGCTGTCTCTTGTCGTTGAAGCTTAACATTCCCCCATTTCCATTATCCATGAATGGTACCTGCATCGAAGAAACCGAAAAGCTGTCAGTACTTGGTATGTGTGTAAACGATGATCTTCGTTGGAACGACCACATATTTGAAGTCGCCAAAAACGCTGCTAAATGCTTAGGTTTCTTGAGACGATGCAGGAAATTCTTCACCCCTTCTGATCTGGCTACAATTTATAAGGCCTTCATCTGCCCAAAACTGGAGTATAACTCTCATATCTGGTCAGGTGCTTCTCAAACATCTTTGCGCCTACTTGATAGGGTACAAAATAGAGCGTTAAGATTGATAGGTGATAGTTCAATCGTAGAATCGATTGATTCTCTTGGACATCGTCGAAACGTTACCTGTCTCTCACTCTTTTATCGCTTTTTCCACAAACAGTGCTCTAGTGAAATAGCCAGCTGCATTCCTCCCTTGAAACAATTTAGCCGCAACACCCGCCTCGCTAGGAATGCTCATCAGTTCTGCCTTGAGCCCAACTTCGGGCGTACAGTCAAGTATAGAGATTCTTATTTTAGTCGCACCACCCGAATGTGGAATGCTTTACCTGGCTCTGTGTTTCCCCTGCATTACGATTTACAAAGATTCAAAAGCAACGTGCATCGGTGTCTCCTTTCAAATCCTCTCCTATTTTCCTAAATGCTCGCACTGTGTTTAATAACATTATAAGGGTAGTCATAACCCCTTGATGTGCGCGTTAATTATAAAAAAAAAAAAAAAAAAGAATGAACGAAGTTTAATGATAATAATCTAATAATTGAGTTTCTTTAATACATTCGCTTCCAGTCGAACGTTCAATTCGCTACTTATAATAGGGACCTAAGTATGTACTGAATTTGAAGTTGGTGTGAAACTAGAAGTTTTAATCTGATGCGGTAAAAATTAACTGCTTCAAAAAATTTCGTGAGAAAGTTACCAGTAATAAGAAATTCAACACCGTTCAATATATGTATTTCAGTGAATAGAAAAAATCAGTTTTGATCCTTTTGATATCTCATAACTCGATATGAGAAGTTAAAGCGAAACTAATCCGATTTACTCCATAAAAGGATATTGATGTACTTACGGAGAATTCATCTCCGATCTAGATTTTCAGAATTCAATCTAAAGAATCCGTTTGTCGCCCAGAGTACGACTAATTTTTATGCCATTTCATAGTCCATTTCAAAACGTGGTGCTGGTTTTTTTTCCACAAAAGTCTATTTATACTTGCCATTAAAGTCGATTTGAAGGCAGTTGGTCATTGGAATTTTAATTGTTCTATGTGCTTCGAAAAGACTTTCATAAATACAGAAGTAATGTCGAAATGTTTGTTCCAAACGAATCCAGAATGTTTTCCTTTCCGAATTAGAGCATTGTAGCACAAAAAGGAGCCTAAGAGGAATCGCGAAATAAATTAAGTATTTGATTATAGTCAAACAAAGAATATTACAGTTAGAGAATTGCAAAATTAATATTGACTCTGAAAATAAAAAACGTTCAAATATGACCTTCTATGAAAAAGACTTTAGACTAAAAACATTGCAAACCGACACACGGACAGGCATTTCTATTGCAAGGTAATCATCATTATTGCCAAAGCAATTGAGTATCTGAGAATTACGAGCGCTAAACTGAATCAAGTGTGGGTGTAGCTTTGATGGTTCACCACAAAGATGAATTTCCAAAAACAGAAGGATTAACAGCACTGAGAAATATCAAGTAACTATTCAGCTTTTTGTGAAATCAGTATGCAGTAGGAGTTAATATTGAATTGAACATCAAAATGATAGTTAGTATTACAAAGGTTAACAAATTCTTTAGAATTTTCCGGATGTGTATTTATGTATCTGAATTCCTTTTTAAACATGAAAAAGCAATCATTCTAACCACAGAGAAGATGAAGCAATGATTTATATTTATGTGTATGTGCATCAAAACACACAAAGAGATTTACACAGTCTAACAACATAATATCTTTCAAGTATGCAAATCAGAGATGCTTATTTCATGCATCGTACTCCTGCACTGCAAGGAAAATCTTTGTATTGCCTTAAATGTCTAATAATATGAAATGCAAACATGAAATCGCCGAGAAAAATCGTTGCTTGAAATGCATTGTTGTGAGAGTTATAATGAAATTGGTTGTCTGAAATCTGAATAGCTGACAAGAACAACTTATGGAAAATATATTTATTCTTTAGGGGGTTCCTCAAACTGAAATGCTTTTATAAGCAGTTGAGAGTTAAAAGTTTTGAGGACATAGAATCTATACTAAGAGCAGGCAAAAGATACCACTATGAGGAAAATAATGAGAAAAATTCACTCTTTTTAACTTCATTTCTATAGTAATTGACACACTTAAAAGTCAAAACAATTAACTGACTCATCTGGGAATGAAAATTTGAATCAATTCAGTTAAAAAAGTGATCTGTTTTTTATAGTTTGTTAGCCGGAATCCATAAGCATCACGACAACGACAACGACAACGACAACGACAACGACAACGACAACGACAACGACAACGACAACGACAACGACAACGACAACGACAACGACAACGACAACGACAACGACAACGACAACGACAACGACAACGACAACGACAACGACAACGACAACGACAACGACAACGACAACGACAACGACAACGACAACGACAACGACAACGACAACGACAACGACAACGACAACGACAACGACAACGACAACGACAACGACAACGACAACGACAACGACAACGACAACGACAACGACAACGACAACGACAACGACAACGACAACGACAACGACAACGACAACGACAACGACAACGACAACGACAACGACAACGACAACGACAACGACAACGACAACGACAACGACAACGACAACGACAACGACAACGACAACGACAACGACAACGACAACGACAACGACAACGACAACGACAACGACAACGACAACGACAACGACAACGACAACGACAACGACAACGACAACGACAACGACAACGACAACGACAACGACAACGACAACGACAACGACAACGACAACGACAACGACAACGACAACGACAACGACAACGACAACGACAACGACAACGACAACGACAACGACAACGACAACGACAACGACAACGACAACGACAACGACAACGACAACGACAACGACAACGACAACGACAACGACAACGACAACGACAACGACAACGACAACGACAACGACAACGACAACGACAACGACAACGACAACGACAACGACAACGACAACGACAACGACAACGACAACGACAACGACAACGACAACGACAACGACAACGACAACGACAACGACAACGACAACGACAACGACAACGACAACGACAACGACAACGACAACGACAACGACAACGACAACGACAACGACAACGACAACGACAACGACAACGACAACGACAACGACAACGACAACGACAACGACAACGACGACAACGACAACGACAACGACAACGACAACGACAACGACAACGACAACGACAACGACAACGACAACGACAACGACAACGACAACGACAACGACAACGACAACGACAACGACAACGACAACGACAACGACAACGACAACGACAACGACAACGACAACGACAACGACAACGACAACGACAACGACAACGACAACGACAACGACAACGACAACGACAACGACAACGACAACGACAACGACAACGACAACGACAACGACAACGACAACGACAACGACAACGACAACGACAACGACAACGACAACGACAACGACAACGACAACGACAACGACAACGACAACGACAACGACAACGACAACGACAACGACAACGACAACGACAACGACAACGACAACGACAACGACAACGACAACGACAACGACAACGACAACGACAACGACAACGACAACGACAACGACAACGACAACGACAACGACAACGACAACGACAACGACAACGACAACGACAACGACAACGACAACGACAACGACAACGACAACGACGACAACGACAACGACAACGACAACGACAACGACAACGACAACGACAACGACAACGACAACGACAACGACAACGACAACGACAACGACAACGACAACGACAACGACAACGACAACGACAACGACAACGACAACGACAACGACAACGACAACGACAACGACAACGACAACGACAACGACAACGACAACGACAACGACAACGACAACGACAACGACAACGACAACGACAACGACAACGACAACGACCAACGACAACGACACGACAACGACAACGACAACGACAACGACAACGACAACGACAACGACAACGACAACGACAACGACAACGACAACGACAACGACAACGACAACGACAACGACAACGACAACGACAACGACAACGACAACGACAACGACAACGACAACGACAACGACAACGACAACGACAACGACAACGACAACGACAACGACAACGACAACGACAACGACAACGACAACGACAACGACAACGACAACGACAACGACAACGACAACGACAACGACAACGACAACGACAACGACAACGACAACGACAACGACAACGACAACGACAACGACAACGACAACGACAACGACAACGACAACGACAACGACAACGACAACGACAACGACAACGACAACGACAACGACAACGACAACGACAACGACAACGACAACGACAACGACAACGACAACGACAACGACAACGACAACGACAACGACAACGACAACGACAACGACAACGACAACGACAACGACAACGACAACGACAACGACAACGACAACGACAACGACACGACAACGACAACGACAACGACACGACAACGACAACGACAACGACAACGACAACGACAACGACAACGACAACGACAACGACAACGACAACGACAACGACAACGACAACGACAACGACAACGACAACGACAACGACAACGACAACGACAACGACAACGACAACGACAACGACAACGACAACGACACGACAACGACAACGACAACGACAACGACAACGACAACGACAACGACAACGACAACGACAACGACAACGACAACGACAACGACAACGACAACGACAACGACAACGACAACGACAACGACAACGACAACGACAACGACAACGACAACGACAACGACAACGACAACGACAACGACAACGACAACGACAACGACAACGACAACGACAACGACAACGACAACGACAACGACAACGACAACGACAACGACAACGACAACGACAACGACAACGACAACGACAACGACAACGACAACGACAACGACAACGACAACGACAACGACAACGACAACGACAACGACAACGACAACGACAACGACAACGACAACGACAACGACAACGACAACGACAACGACAACGACAACGACAACGACAACGACATCGACAACGACAACGACAACGACAACGACAACGACAACGACAACGACAACGACAACGACAACGACAACGACAACGACAACGACAACGACAACGACAACGACAACGACAACGACAACGACAACGACAACGACAACGACAACGACAACGACAACGACAACGACAACGACAACGACAACGACAACGACAACGACAACGACAACGACAACGACAACGACAACGACAACGACAACGACAACGACAACGACAACGACAACGACAACGACAACGACAACGACAACGACAACGACAACGACAACGACAACGACAACGACAACGACAACGACAACGACAACGACAACGACAACGACAACGACAACGACAACGACAACGACAACGACAACGACAACGACAACGACACGACAACGACACGACAACGACAACGACAACGACAACGACAACGACAACGACACGACAACGACAACGACAACGACAACGACAACGACAACGACAACGACAACGACAACGACAACGACAACGACAACGACAACGACAACGACACGACAACGACAACGACAACGACAACGACAACGACAACGACAACGACAACGACAACGACAACGACAACGACAACGACAACGACAACGACAACGACAACGACAACGACAACGACAACGACAACGACAACGACAACGACAACGACAACGACAGTAAACATTTAAAAACCAGCTTCAAATTTCCAATAAACATATTTTTCAATAACAAATTTTTGAAAATCAAATTCAAAAACTAGCCATCAGAAAAACTAAGGAAAAGAAATCGTATACCAAAGTAAATCCACTTTCTCAGATTATTGACTTCAATATGTACAGCGGTCTGCCTCTAAAAAGAGATAAAGCTCCTACCTCATGATCGCCTCCTCAATTATTTCTTTTTTATGTTCAACCAGGAACACATGGTACTGGGTTTATATAATTCGCTCAATTCTACTTATTAGATCGACCTCGATTGCTCGATTCATTGACAAGGGAAGCTCTATCCAGCTTTACACTCTTAGTTTCTTGAAGTCTTCTTCCACCTGCGTTACCGAAGACGATGTCTTCCTTTTCCCCGATTTACCTACAGAAAGTCACTAAAAATTAGTATCAATTTGGGTTCCTTTACACTCTGAAAAAAGTTCCATATCACCAGAAATTAAACTCGTCGCATGGTTGGCTGTTGAACGCTACTAAGTTATTGTTTGATGTTTGCTTAAATATGTACTATCATAAGAGCAACACAAAAAAACAAATTGGGAATAATGTGGATCAGATGCACACAACAACCAGATAATCGAGGGCTGTCCTTTTTTCGCGAACCAAGCAAATCCAGCCCTGTTAAGTATTTAATTTGTGCAGTATGTAAGCAATTTACTTATCCTTTTACTCAATTTATACAATTTTATAACAATATATTTGCCAAGCTAAGAATGTTTTCATTTTCCTTTCGCACACCCTGCAGTAGCTTATAATTAAGTCGGCCTGGCTATCTCTGGAATAGCTGCAATAAAATATGTCAAACTAAAAAAATGTATTTCCTCTGCACATTTGGTAACCTAACGAATCCAGGAACGACTCGCACTGTCAAAGACATACTTATGTTTCGAAAGATACCTATACACATACAACATTCATAAAATACTCTGATCATTTGTTTTCAAATGAGACGTGTGCTTACAAGATGAGGTTCGAATGTGCGTTTAAGTGATTTTGGAACACGTGAATACAGCAGTTTGCGTTGGCCTAAGGACTAACAACCTGTTAACTAATAAAAAATAAAATACTCTGTTGTAACAGCAATGTGTGGTTCTCTTTTTTTATGGAGGTGGGCGGGGGATTAAGAGGTGTATCTATTTCTGGTTCAACGGTTACGAAGGTACTACGCCTCGAGACCTTTAAGTAAAAGTAACTTTGCCTGTCAGAATAATATGCTCTCTGTTAAAGGAGATTACGAAGCACTACCACTGAAAAGCAATCTTAATTAAATATTATTATTCCAGTCTCTTGGGAAAACATTGCAGACAAAATTCACTTCAGTTCATTCAAGGAGTTATGAGTCCCAGGTGATTCATGGAGATAAAGAAAATAATAATTTATCAAATTTTAATTGAGCACCACCAACATAGCTTTACTCTTATCAATAACTCAAAGCCCTTGCTCCTAGAAATTTTTTTTTCTTGTGTGGTTCAAATTGAATTCTCCGCTTTATACGGTCACAAGGGATTGATGACATTTTTTATGCTATCGTTTGAGCTTTTGAATTGCAGGATTGCATAAGGCATCCAATTTTCATTTCTTCGTTGACTTCCTTTTACAACCATTTGCAACCGGATATACTTTTTAAATTAAACCATTTTTATACTGAAAATAAGTTTTCCAATCAACCTGTTATTTTGAAAATTATATTTTAAGTCCCGCTGTTTTGGGATTTAATTATAAAAAATTTGTCTGTTTATGAACCGTTACAGTTTTAATTTAAGGGAATTTATAGCGAAAAGAAACGATAGTACTCAATTCTCATGACCACAAGGACCACCTTTACTTGTCCTTTTCAAGTCCGTTTGAGCATTTTTTTATTCACGCAACAAGAGCCGTGACGAAATAATTGTAAATTTTTTAAAAGGAAAGGGACACAGATACACCTCACTTGAATCACAAATGTTTGCCGCATAGGGAAAAGACCCACATCTTTTCTAACATAAAGTTAAATCAAAGCATTTTATGGTTTTTAATTTCTGTAATTGTGCTCTCAAACTGAGATTTAAATTCATTCCTTAGTTTAGAAGCAGTTGTGGCGATTCCTTAAATTTAGCAGTTTTTACTGAGGATTAAGAGATAATCAGTGATGTACGAGTACGTTGTAGTAAAAAGATTTTGTGATAAATAAATAAATAAACAAATAAATAAAGCGGCGACAGTTCCCGCAGAGCATCTGGTTTTAACGCATTTCAGGGATCTACGATTTGATGCCGATTCCGAACAGAAAAGTGGGAAAAATCCTTTCATGACAGTTTTTTATTCACGGAGGAATTGTCAATTCCTGTAGAAGAACAATTGTGGCACAGTTTCTTCTATAAAAAAAAAATTATAGGTATTCATAGGATTTGGTTTTCACTTTAACTATAACAATTAAGGACACTGTCATACCTGGTCCCTATAAACATTGACAATTGCGATAGGTGACAGGTGAAAATTTTTAAATGACTACTTGGTAATTGTCTATATCCTTTCTCACAGAAAAAACCCAGAAACCACCCCCTCCCTGGCTACGCCCATGGTATTCAGGCTAGTAATAGAGGAATTACGAAACAGAAACATTACCATCGATTCTAGCAGCAGTTTAAATATTGATAACAACAAACTCTTACATTGCCATGGAAATAAAAAAGTGGAAGAAAAAAGTTAGGAAATATCGTAATTTTAATTTTTATTAATAGCTGAGATTCATTAAAAATAAAATCATTCAATTATGGTGAATGATTCACTGAAATTTTTTTGTTAATTATCTTTCAATAAGCCTTTAGCTGACTCGCAGTGACCTGTGAAAATTACTACCAAATGCGAAATCGCTTCATTTGGTTTGCTAATGGAATACAATTATGCTTGGAAATAAACTTCCTGATTCAATTACAGCTTATACATTATGTACTAATATATATTTTACTGTAAAGAGGATTATGATAAATCATTTAATATAATTGGTCATTTAATTGGTTTGATTACAAAGTGAGTCTACGTATATATATGTACATATTTATTCAATTATGAATCTATATTAATTAAATACATATTCAATTTGCATCCTTCGTTGACGCAAACAATGAATTCATTAAAGTGGTGTGCTTATTTAATCAATTTTGCTTATTTTATTATGTCCATGAATAGTAAATTTGAGCTTTCTTTTTTTAAGGTATGACATTTTGCATTTAGTAATTAAAATTGTGTAGAATACCATTAACATTATACACAATTTTATTTTTTTTTAATGTGCGGTGAGTAATGCTTTAATTAAAACTAAATTTTTTTTTAACTTATTTTAAAATGAGAACAAAATTTTATAAGCAATTAATTTTTTTTTTTAAGTTTTAAGTGTCTATACAAGCTTTTTTTGCTCAAAATATTCAACCATCAAGAACCACATGGTTCTCTTTTACAAATGATTCTTGAAGGTCGTGGTGGGTACATATAGAGACGTCCTTTTTTTCAGTAACGATTGTGTGTTTGGATAAACTCAACAGACACCTGGTTGATTTACTTCGATATGAATTTCTTTCAGCATATGGATAGCTTAACTTTCAAAGACCATTACTGGGGACAGGGTTTAAAAACTTATTTCAAAGAACTAGCCAAGAAACAATGTATCATTAAATACTCGTAGTAATTGACATTTATCGCACATTTCATCTAGTGACCTTCGTGATAATCCCTAGCGAGGTATGCGTTTGCAACGGAAAATTGTCTGCAATGTCGCGACACGACACGTTGGCTTCGTCGAACGAAATCGGAAAAACAATTGCATTAAGCTGTTAAAAAACTCCAAAATAAAGCATTTGAGAGCACCTCAACGCAGTTCGTCAGGTGTAGTAAAATAATGTTGGAGAAAAATTTCGAACAACTGTTCGGATGAACAACGCGAAGTAAAAACATTCTAATACATAGTACGAATTCGCAGAGTTTTCCTCTCCGAACGGATACACTGCACAGGGCTAGCAGCGAATGACAGCATTTTTTTTAAAATGAAAAATATTCAAAACTTACCACAGCTCGAGATAGAACAGGGTTCTAGGGTAAAAAAAAATGAAGGGACTATAATTTCATACAGCTCGGTAAGCTTTTTAAACGCAAATTGTGATGCCAGCGAACAAGCACTCGGATACTACTGGGAATCAAATGCTGCACTGTCGTGGCAAAAATGCAGAAATCGATGTTGTGTTTTCAATTACATAAAAAATAGAAACAGAGCTTCAAAAACCGCAAACAAATAAGAAAGAACTTTACAAAGTTGGTAGATTTTATTCCAGGCTGAAAAAACAGAAAAAAACTAATTTCTTCGAGTTCTTTTTTCAACTGCGAAATATTTTTATCGAACAATCTTAGTTTTAATGAATGTAGTTCAGCAAAAAAATTAAAATCTTATTAAAAAAATAGCAGTTTTTTGGGTTTGAATTGAGCTACATAATAGAGTTGCGCAAAATAGTTCCATAGCCGGACCGAACATGGTAAGGTTCTTTTTCCATCGGAACTAGTTCCGGGAACCATGTCCGCGGAACTATTAAGGTATAAAGGTTTTGAGTAGACTAATGGGGAAATCTCAGGGCGGTATGCAAAGCTCCACTTATTTCTTTCTTTACTGTCCATTCATCAAGTAATATGTACCAAATTAAATTTCAAGGAACACAAATAAAAATAGGTATAGGTAAAACTTATCAATATTCAACCTGAATATAATTAGGATATCCTAATTATTATTATTCGCAACTCACAATATCAAAACAACTGAAAAACAATTCGACAGATAAAAAGAAACAGAAAAAAAGTAAAAAATCTAAAATTACCAGTAATCCACTTCAATAAGATAAATGAAAAGATTAGTAAAGTTTTTAACAGTTAAAACACTTTTTATATTTCCTCAGATGTACATTTCAGAAGCAATGCTTCCATCGTCAGTGAGATTTATAAATTAAATTAAATTAAGTTATTTGTCAAAAAACTAATAATAAACAAAAATGTTTCTAAACAAAATTACAGTTGAGTTGAGTTGAATCTATTAAAAAATTTTTTTGAATATTGAATCTTTGATTGGTCCATTATCACTATTCATTAGATTATTTTTGTTTTTAAATATGTAAAATGATTCAAAAGCATCTAGTTCATAATTGCTATTTACATTTCTTATTAATTTTAAATTTTGCAAACTAAAGCTATGACTATTTTCTAGCATATGTTCTGCAACACTTGACTTTTCTTTTTCATTATATTTAAGATGTGCAAAATGTTCTTTAAATCTTTTTAGAATAGGTCTTCTTGTCTGTCCTATATATTCTTTTGCACAATCATTACATCGATAGAATAAATTCCTGACTTTTGAAGTTGATTAATAATAGCGGACTGTAGATCTAAGTTTCAAGTAAGAATATATTTAAATATATACCAAGCGCAAGCACTTCGAAAATAAAATAGACACATTTTGTTCTATGCGGACAGCATGTCCTATTTATTTGAAAGACTATTATGCTCTGCCAGTATTACATCGCAGATCGGTAGACGATCTTCTCATCCCTGTTGGAAGATACAACAGCCCAGTAGGCATACGCAGACATGTGTGCGTATGGCTCCTCCTTCTTGGAATATTGAACATCCTGCCCACTTTAAACCTGGTGGTTTAACTATTTATTGGCGCTCCTTCTGAAACAGCATGGTTGAACTCAACCCTGGAGCAAAAACCCTTCCTGTGGGGATAGCGTTGGTAGCGTTAGAGATGATCGTACGCCTCAGATGCGCACTATTCGATGGACTGTTTTCCAAGTTTAATTATTTCCTATTTTATAAAGCAAACAAAGTGTTCATATTAAATTATTATTAATTTTTTTTTTTTTTTTAAATAATGAAATAATAAAAGAATAGAATAGAAATAAATCGATACAACCATATTACGTATCTGCAGGCGTCTCTTGACGTCGGTTACCACATTAGCGACAACGTTCTGTTCTTCACCTTCAACCAGTGTACAATCATTGGTGCATTTGCGGTTGGCACACATTTTCGTTGAATGCCAACCTCCACATTATTAGACATAGTTTTGTGACCGGTCGGTCATACATCCGGCCGTTACAACGAATGCGAGCGCTCCGTACTCGTCCGTTTTTGTCGGGATACACCTTTGTAATGCGTGCCCGTTTCCAAATGCGCTTGGGCTGTTTCTATTTCGTACGCAGTTTTACCTCACTCAAATAGTCTTGGGACCATCTGCTCCAAACATTTTGTTCCAATTGATGAATTTTGTACCAACTATCTAGGCGATGGGATGCTACCTCCTTGACATCTGGACCCAGAGGACGAATTATTTGGCAGCCAGCAATAAAATGGCCTGGTGTAAGGGCTGTGAGGTCATTTAAAGCACATAGAGGTCGGGAATTGAGGCAAGCCTCAATGCGAACGAAGGCAGTGTAGAGGTCTTCAAACGTAAGGCTGCGAGTATACCAATTTCTCTATCTAGGTGGTACTTTGCGCGTATCACACTCGCTTCCCACAGCCCATCGTGATGTGCTGCCAGAGGAGTATTAAAATGCCACGTAATTTTACGCTTAGCCACTTCATCCTGAAGTTCCTTCTCATTTAACCGATCTTCTTGTCGTGCAACTAAACGGTCTAATGCTGCTAGAAATGCCTTCGCGCTGAGGTCGCTGACTAACTCCAATTGAACAGCTTCAATGGGAAAAATCAATGAAGAGGCATAGGTAGGCATTCGATGTCACTGGAACATCCCGTCCTGAATATGCCCGAGATCTACACGGACCGGCAAAGTCCAATGTATGCGAATATGCGTTTGGCGAATGCGTTTTATTGCGCATCGACCACCTGTCGCAGAATAAACGTACGAACCGCTGGACGTAAGGTGTTTATCCTGCCCACTTTGACTTAGTAGAGTCAAGACCATGACGAGGATAGTGAAAGTGTTCTTTTAAACATCTGCTTCTGATTGTTGAGCACGCGGAAGTTTCCGATTGTTCCATTTTGGCCATTTGTCCTCGGAAGAATTTCTCGTTTGGGCAACTGCTTCGTTTAAAAATATTGGCCTTGCGACCAACTGCTAAGTACATATGTTGTCCCTTGCGGACAACTGCTTCGTATAGAATTATTGCTTCGTATAGAATTATTGGCTTTTGCAACCAACTGCTATGCATATATGTTGCCTCTTGCGGACAACTGCTTCGTATAGAATTATTGGCTTTTGCGACCAACTGCTTTGCACATATGTTGTCTCTTGTGGACAACTGCTTCGTATAGAATTGTTGCTTCGTATAGAATTATTGCTTCGTATAGAATTGTTGCTTCGTATAGAATTTTTTTTTTTTTTTTTTGCTTCGTATAGAATTTTTGCTTCGTATAGAATTTTTTTTTGCTTCGTATAGAATTTTTTTTTTTTTTTTTTTTTTTTGCTTCGTATAGAATTTTTGCTTCGTATAGAATTTTTGCTTCGTATAGAATTTTTTTTTTTTTTTTTTGCTTCGTATAGAATTTTTTTTTTTTTTTTTTTTGCT
The DNA here is from genome assembly GCA_949752695.1 of Melanostoma scalare. NCBI lineage: Eukaryota > Metazoa > Arthropoda > Insecta > Diptera > Syrphidae > Melanostoma > Melanostoma scalare. The sequence continues at coordinate 13,060,796 of OX456984.1, read as the reverse complement.
TCGTATAGAATTTTTGCTTCGTATAGAATTTTTTTTTTTTTTTTTTTTGCTTCGTATAGAATTTTTTTTTTTTTTTTTTTGCTTCGTATAGAATTTTTGCTTCGTATAGAATTTTTTTTTTTTTTTTTTTTTGCTTCATATAGAATTATTGCTTCGTATAGAATTTTTGCTTCGTATAGAATTATTGCTTCGTATAGAATTTTTGCTTCGTATAGAATTTTTGCTTCGTATAGAATTTTTGCTTCGTATAGAATTTTTGCTTCGTATAGAATTTTTGCTTCGTATAGAATTTTTTTTTTTTTTTTTTTTTGCTTCATATAGAATTATTGCTTCGTATAGAATTTTTGCTTCGTATAGAATTATTGCTTCGTATAGAATTTTTGCTTCGTATAGAATTTTTGCTTCGTATAGAATTTTTGCTTCGTATAGAATTTTTTTTTTTTTTTTTTTTGCTTCATATAGAACTATTGCTTCGTATAGAATTTTTGCTTCGTATAGAATTTTTGCTTCGTATAGAATTTTTGCTTCGTATAGAATTTTTGCTTCGTATAGAATTTTTGCTTCGTATAGAATTTTTGCTTCGTATAGAATTTTTTTTTTTTTTTTTTTTTGCTTCATATAGAATTATTGCTTCGTATAGAATTTTTGCTTCGTATAGAATTATTGCTTCGTATAGAATTATTGCTTCGTATAGAATTTTTGCTTCGTATAGAATTTTTGCTTCGTATAGAATTTTTGCTTCGTATAGAATTTTTGCTTCGTATAGAATTTTTGCTTCGTATAGAATTTTTTTTTTTTTTTTTTTGCTTCATATAGAATTATTGCTTCGTATAGAATTATTGCTTCGTATAGAATTTTTGCTTCGTATAGAATTTTTTTTTTTTTTTTTTGCTTCGTATAGAATTTTTTTTTTTTTTTTTTTTTTTGCTTCGTATAGAATTTTTGTTTCGTATAGAATTTTTGCTTCGTATAGAATTTTTGCTTCGTATAGAATTTTTTTTTTTTTTTTTTTTTGCTTCATATAGAATTATTGCTTCGTATAGAATTTTTGCTTCGTATAGAATTATTGCTTCGTATAGAATTTTTGCTTCGTATAGAACTATTGCTTCGTATAGAATTTTTGCTTCGTATAGAATTATTGCTTCGTATAGAATTTTTGCTTCGTATAGAACTATTGCTTCGTATAGAATTTTTGCTTCGTATAGAATTTTTGCTTCGTATAGAATTTTTGCTTCGTATAGAATTTTTGCTTCGTATAGAATTTTTGCTTCGTATAGAATTTTTGCTTCGTATAGAATTTTTGCTTCGTATAGAATTTTTGCTTCGTATAGAATTTTTTTTTTTGCTTCATATAGAATTATTGCTTCGTATAGAATTATTGCTTCGTATAGAATTTTTGCTTCGTATAGAATTTTTGCTTCGTATAGAATTTTTTTTTTTTTTTTTTTTGCTTCGTATAGAATTTTTGCTTCGTATAGAATTTTTGCTTCGTATAGAATTTTTGCTTCGTATAGAATTTTTTTTTTTTTTTTTTTTGCTTCATATAGAATTATTGCTTCGTATAGAATTTTTGCTTCGTATAGAATTATTGCTTCGTATAGAATTTTTGCTTCGTATAGAACTATTGCTTCGTATAGAATTTTTGCTTCGTATAGAATTATTGCTTCGTATAGAATTTTTGCTTCGTATAGAACTATTGCTTCGTATAGAATTTTTGCTTCGTATAGAATTTTTGCTTCGTATAGAATTTTTGCTTCGTATAGAATTTTTGCTTCGTATAGAATTTTTGCTTCGTATAGAATTTTTGCTTCGTATAGAATTTTTGCTTCGTATAGAATTTTTGCTTCGTATAGAATTTTTTTTTTTGCTTCATATAGAATTATTGCTTCGTATAGAATTATTGCTTCGTATAGAATTTTTGCTTCGTATAGAATTTTTGCTTCGTATAGAATTTTTGCTTCGTATAGAATTTTTGCTTCGTATAGAACTATTGCTTCGTATAGAATTATTGCTTCGTATAGAATTATTGCTTCGTATAGAATTTTTGCTTCGTATAGAACTATTGCTTCGTATAGAATTTTTGCTTCGTATAGAATTTTTGCTTCGTATAGAATTTTTGCTTCGTATAGAATTTTTGCTTCGTATAGAACTATTGCTTCGTATAGAATTATTGCTTCGTATAGAATTATTGCTTCGTATAGAATTTTTGCTTCGTATAGAACTATTGCTTCGTATAGAATTTTTGCTTCGTATAGAATTTTTGCTTCGTATAGAATTATTGCTTCGTATAGAACTATTGCTTCGTATAGAATTTTTGCTTCGTATAGAATTTTTGCTTCGTATAGAATTATTGCTTCGTATAGAATTTTTGCTTCGTATAGAATTTTTGCTTCGTATAGAATTTTTTTTTTTTTTTTTGCTTCATATAGAATTATTGCTTCGTATAGAATTTTTGCTTCGTATAGAACTATTGCTTCGTATAGAATTTTTGCTTCGTATAGAATTTTTGCTTCGTATAGAATTATTGCTTCGTATAGAATTTTTGCTTCGTATAGAATTTTTGCTTCGTATAGAATTTTTTTTTTTTTTTTTTTTGCTTCATATAGAATTATTGCTTCGTATAGAATTTTTGCTTCGTATAGAACTATTGCTTCGTATAGAATTTTTGCTTCGTATAGAATTTTTGCTTCGTATAGAATTATTGCTTCGTATAGAATTTTTGCTTCGTATAGAATTTTTGCTTCGTATAGAATTTTTTTTTTTTTTTTTTTGCTTCATATAGAATTATTGCTTCGTATAGAATTTTTGCTTCGTATAGAATTATTGCTTCGTATAGAATTTTTGCTTCGTATAGAACTATTGCTTCGTATAGAATTTTTGCTTCGTATAGAATTATTGCTTCGTATAGAATTTTTGCTTCGTATAGAACTATTGCTTCGTATAGAATTTTTGCTTCGTATAGAATTTTTGCTTCGTATAGAATTTTTGCTTCGTATAGAATTTTTGCTTCGTATAGAATTTTTGCTTCGTATAGAATTTTTTTTTTTTTTTTTTTTGCTTCATATAGAATTATTGCTTCGTATAGAATTTTTGCTTCGTATAGAACTATTGCTTCGTATAGAATTATTGCTTCGTATAGAATTATTGCTTCGTATAGAATTTTTGCTTCGTATAGAACTATTGCTTCGTATAGAATTTTTGCTTCGTATAGAATTTTTGCTTCGTATAGAATTTGAATTGCAAGTTGTATGACTTGCACTTTCATTTGACTGAAAAATCACTACCGCCCTATTATCCTAGCTTAACAAACAAAATATAATAGACCTTAACAGCAGTCCAAAACTGCTGTGATGACTATCGACTGAACACCAGCTGCATGACAAATAAAAACAAAAGGATCTACATCGAGACACAAAACTAAAAAAAAAAAGAGTTTAAGGACAAAGAATCCCAAAATTTACCTGCCGCCGTGGTTTATGACTGTGCATAAGTTAACAATAACATGGATAAAAAAAGGGTTCAATTCCTCTCATAACAAATACCGCAACGGTAGTCTAAAATGGATCGAACAACCATCCAACGCGGATAAAAAAAAAAATCAACATCTTTACACTAACAATATGAAAAGATCGACCTCATAAAAGAAAAACAAAGAAAATATAATAGATCCTAACGGCAGTCCAAAACTGCAGTGATGACTCTATCGGTCGACCACCAGCTGCATGAAAAATAAAAACATCGATACCTATGCAAAACTAGAACAAAAGAGCTTAGGGACAAAGAATCCCAAAATATGCAAACAGCCTTAGGATCTACGATACTATGCTGCTGCACATCGAACCGACATAGAGGTACCTATACCATATATCCTAAGCAAACAAAACTTGGTAGAATCGTCACTCCGAAATATATTAATGAATGACAGAGCAAGAACTACCTACTTATGCATTTTCTTCGGATGAGCACGTGCAAGGAAAGACAAAGCATGTTGCGCAGATCTCATATTGTAAAAACAATCGTTATTTGTGTTTGAACCTGAGCTAGACCTACCTACCTAAGAACGACAAAATAAACAAAAACTATTTCGCAGGGTAATAAAATCTAACAGTATTCCTAAACCCTAAATAGCGACGAGATCTATGGCACCGTGTAGCTGGACATCGAACCGGCAGATAGATTTACCCAAAAAAGAAAAACAAAGTATGATAAAGCAAAGGTTTGTACTTATGCGTTTGATTCGAAGAACACGTGCAAGGAAAGAAAGGCAAAACTTGTTGCGCAGATCTCATATTATATAGGTATGTGCATATGTTTAGGCTGGCCGTCATTTAAAAAAAAATCATTATTCGTGTTTGACCCTGAGCTGCACTTAATTGAGAACAAAAACCCAAAAAATAAAGAAACAGAAAAATAAACAAAAACCTTTCGCAGGTCCATAAAACGCAACAGTATTCGGAAACCAAATTAGATCTAGGTATACCCATACCCATTATACCTACTATAAGTAAACAAACGCTTAGCAAAATCTTCAGTTAAAACAAAAGAAAGATAATAAGCCAAGGGTAGTTTCCTATGCCTTTGGTTGGATAAACAAGCTGTACTGTACATGTTGCTCAAATATACATACCTATATATCATAAATTCTATATACATATTTACACGCCGGAGCAGGCTATCACTCAAAAACAACCTTTGTTTTTGTTCATAGTGAAAATACATATACCACTGCACTAATATAGCAGCACATTGTGCAAAGGATATGAAGAGCCGAGATGAAAGCCACGCCCATGCTTACATTCGTTCAAGAAGTGTGAGATGAAAGAATACAAAGCAAACGTTATGCAACATCAACTGACAAGATCCCTACCATCATACGCATTTTCCTTACTTGCAGAAATTCAAATCTCGTACATCTTCCCAAAAGTGAAAAACTACGAGTGCTCTAAACAGTGCACAACCACATAGCTACATACGTATCTAGTATTGTAATAAGTATCGTTAAATCGGCATAATACAAAGAGAACATACACATACATGATACATATAAAGAAAGCTATTTTCTAATATAAGCCAAATGATATTGACTTTGGCACTGGTATTATTCATTGATAGCATAATCATTTTTTTTTTTTAAAGTTATTTAAAGGTAGGTAGGTACTGACCCATGTGTATCACTTGTATGAATTTAAAAGACCACAGGTTGGTTTTGCAATGGAATTGTTGCTTTTTGTATGCTTTTTTTTTTTTTTTTTTTTTTTTTTTGCTTACCAGTACGCAGTACCAGTAAGCTCACTAATTCACTATATGTAATTTGCTTGTTATTATAATTGTTTTATTTTTTACTTATTTTCTTTTTCACTTTCACGTAGTAAATCACTATGTTATGTATACCTCCCTAGTTTGCTTTTTATTGCTATTGTTTTGTTTTATACTTATTTTCTTTATCACTTTCACGTAGGTATACAGTTTTCAAAGGGGTAGCCCAATGTTCGGCTCTGAAGGACCTTGATTAATAATAGCGGACTGTAGATCTAAGTTTCAAGTAAGAATATATTTAAATATATACCAAGCGCAAGCACTTCGAAAATAAAATAGACACATTTTGTTCTATGCGGACAGCATGTCCTATTTATTTGAAAGACTATTATGCTCTGCCAGTATTACATCGCAGATCGGTAGACGATCTTCTCATCCCTGTTGGAAGATACAACAGCCCAGTAGGCATACGCAGACATGTGTGCGTATGGCTCCTCCTTCTTGGAATATTGAACAGAAGTTGTTCAATTTTATCCTTAGATCCTCCAATCAGATTTTTTATTTTTATTTCGCTGCACTCACTCATACGGATATTATATTTATTAAAGATTGGTTTTATCTTAGATGTTATTTCTGGATAGAAATAAAATTTTGAATATTTCTTTTCGTCATTTCCTTCATTCCTTATTAGATCTAAAGTTGTATAATTTCTCAATTCTTGTTTTCTTATATGTGCAATTGTTAAATCTTCAATCAATTCTTCAGTATATCCATTAATTTTGGCTATGTCTTTAATTTTTTGGAATTCTTTTATTTCTGTTTCTATAGTCATTGGAATATTTAGAGCTCTAAAAATCATTGAGTGAAAAGCTGACATCTTATGTTCAAAGGAATGGAACGAGTCTGATGTAATGTATCTCAGAGTATTCGTTGGTTTTCTGTATATATCCAATTCGAAATTGTCTCCGTTCCGAGTTATACTTAAATCCAGAAAATTTAGTTTCCCTTCAATTTCTTCTTCATATGTAAATTCTATTGATGGGTATTTAGTTCTATTTAATTTGTTAATGAACTGACGGAGTTCATGTTAAAAACTTTACTAATCTTTTCATTTATTAGATTAAAAAACACGTCAAATATCTCAACTAAAAAACTCTTCAATAAGATTTTGAATTATAATATTAAACGACTTTAGATTTTAGATTTCCAAATTTACACTATGACATGAATTTAGATATCAGAAAAACAAATCAACTAAAAGAAAACGTTATTTAAGAAATGTTTATTAAACAAAAGATGGTGTATAACCAGATACCAGACTACCATACCAGAATTTTGTAATTGGAATGGACAAATGAACAAAACAATAAAGAATCACGGTTAGCAAAAACAAATAACGATATGGATATACCTAGACGTTAGACCTACCTATAAAACAACGAACATAAAAGAACATGCAACTATTAAAGGATTGAAATGAATAGCGAGTATGTTTGTTTGTAAAAGACATGGATATGGAACTATGGAACTAGCAAGTGACCAATGAACCTGTTAAGAGATCGGACCGATTGACAGTTCCGGATATGGAACTAGATGTTTGCTCATACTCCACACCTCGTAAAAATAATGTAGCTACGAAGGAAATGTTCGCATCATGAATATGAGATGAATATCAAGAAAGACGTGGAAATAAAGGAACTATTAGTATCATATCATAACAAATCGGACCTATTAACGAACATGTCTTCTTTCTCACTGTCTCCGGTGCATGAGCATTGCGAGGGAGAAAGGCATTAATACAAAACACATACTTAAACTCAATGTTGTCACTTTACTGCAATTGCAGATCTACTTAATTTTTTTCCTAAAATGATTCTAATGTCTTAAAAAATATCTACTGCACTTTTGGTTTTACGAATAAAAACTATGCATGAGTAATTGCAATACTCATAAATGACTTTTTAGTCCATATACTGAATACAACTATTTTCCAAACGCACCCGTATTATAGGTACACTCAGCTTATGGCTATAGATAGACTTTTTAATAGAGAGCATTTGATTTTTTTAAATTTATTTATAAACAATTGTTTTAATGTTTTGAAAATAGATTGGTGTGTTTATTTGTGTATTTTCAAATAAGTTTCTTTGAAAAAAAAATCTATTGCATAAAAATTTAATGTACTGCACTTTTTTTGTAAATCTAGTTCGGAAATTTTTTCAAACAGTGGCAACGCTACATACTTGCTTACCCACCTCCCACCCTAGTTTGTGTACGGTGTAGAAACTTTGAAAATGCGAAAAATGTTCTCGTATCGTGTGTTGGCATAAACAGGTAGTAGCTGGGTGAGTGTTTGTTCTGCAACTGTGACATGTTCTCCCACGTATACTTTATTTTTCTTCTTGTATCGTCTTGGCCAGGTCGGACCGTACATGGACAATTGGACATGGTTGAATTCTGATTGTGGAACGAACTGAAATGTGTCCAATAAAAGACATAGTTCCAAGAACTATACATGTCCGGAAGGACCCAACTCAACTACATAAAAGAGCACGCAGAGTCCTGCGGAAAATCGACTCTGGTAGTTGATCTCAACTATTTTTCAAACACACGCAAATTTGAAGCATCCTTCTAGCGACTTCGATTTCGGACGAGCTCTCTCCAGTTTTGCACTCTAAGTCGGTTGAAGTCTTCTTCCACTTGATTGCGCCACCTAAGACGTAGTCTTCTCCTTCTACGATTTCCCTGCAATGTGCTTTCGAAAACCCGTCGAGCCAGAGCGTTTGGGTCCATCCGCTCTACATGGCCCCAACCATCGTAGCCTCGCGATGCGTACTCTTCTGGCTATGCCCATGTTGCGGTACAGCTCATACAGCTCGTTTTTGTATCTTCTTTTCCACACATTGTTTTCGCATACGAAACAAAAGATCAGAAAATTTTTCTTTCGAAACGACGACCTAGGGATTTTAACAGCCATCTTTGCAAATTCATGGTAAAGTCTCAGACCCGTAGATTAAATAGTCTGTACAAGCTATGAATGCACAGGTGTCATCGTCATTTCCAGCTCATATATCGACGATGACTTGAACTTTTACCTAAATTTTGCTAAAATTTGAAATATCAAATAAGCCATTGCTCGCGTTCGTCGCAGTTTTGAATCTTCGATATTCAATCTGTCAGTTCAAGAACGCAATTTAAGCTCTGTGTCAGATATAAAATGGTACTGTGATTCACCTCTCGGTTCTACATAGTTATTGGTAAAATTAATTGGAAAACATATAGATTTTCCCAGTTTGAAATTAAGGATTTCGATTTCCAAGTATTTGTGTAACGTAGTATGCAAATTAAATTCACTTCAATCAGTTTTGATGAAAAAAAATTAAAATCATGTGCCCTCAAAAATATATTTTCTTTGCTGATAAATTTACTTTCAATATCAATTTAAAAAAAAGAGTATCCGAACATCAATAATAATCAATTTCAATCCAACAAGTAACCGAAAACTAGTAAAACAAAAACTAACCCAAGAATACCGAGTAAAGTCCGATTGTCATATATGTTGTTTTCCTTGTTTTGACAACTAGAACTTTTTTTAAGAATTTTCAGACTGCTTTTTTCCATCTGAAAATCTATGTTCGAAAAACTGAAAATCTAACTGTCAGCTAAATGTCAGCTGAAACTTCTGACTTTCTGACTTTCTTTTTTTCAGGTAATACCAATGCACGAAAGGAATCTTTTCATAGTGCCAAATTCTTGGTGAAAAGCAACCGATAATTTGTCAGCCCTCCATATTTCAGGCTTTTGTATTTATTTTGGTGTATTCTTTAATAGCATACTTGGAATACTCTCACTTGGTGTGTAAGTGAATCAATAAAAATGGCGGTGCAACAAGATACCTCGGGAATCCGGACCTAACGCATTTCCCGGGCCTGCAGTGCTATAATGATTATACAAGCGCTTATTCGAAAATCGTTTTTCATAACAATATTGGCAATATTATTCTCGGAAGACTTGCCAATTTCTCGCGAAAAGCGATAACCGTGAAAACCTTTGCATTAGTTTTATGATGCTTCTGAGATGGGAACTTTGATCTCTTACTTAACAGGTAGACATGCTAGCCATTACGCCACATCGCCGCATTTAGTGTTTAAAGAACCAAAACGTTGAAGCTTTTTCATTAGCTTTTCTTGGAAAACAAAATAATCAATCCGCGGTATAATTCATATCAATGAAGCTTGAATTAGAAACTTGTTCTGGACCATGATCCAATGTCATATTTGAAAGGAGTATGTGCACCAGAGTGAGGTGGCAAGGACTATCAAATAATCAAATAAAAGACGACAAAGTAGAGGCGTTGCTTATTTAAGGAAACACTTTCGATATTCAAACCAAACACCAAAACAAAACAAAAATTGCAAATGACTATGACAATAAATAAAATACAACATTCTCCAATTCCGATAATTTTGATTATATCATCGGTAGATGTATAAATATTTTTTTTATTAAAAAATCGATGAATAAACAGAGAGATACAATTTCCACTTTCGACAAACTCGTTAGAAAAACTCAATAAATCCATTTTAATCGACAGTGAGAGGATTCGAATAGAAATTTGAAATTATCATTGAAATTGGACCATGCACTCGAATGGAATCTTAAATTTCTTTTGCTCACGGGAGTATTTTTTTTTTTACAGAAAAATATTGTTGAAATGACCCTGAACTTTCATTTTCATCTGCAAGACGTGAGGATATCTGTACAGAAGGCATGCAACAAGTTCCCATTTCCCTATCAACAGAAGCACGTGCTTTCTCTCTTTGCAGAAACGCACCGTCTCCGTTCGTCGCGTCGGGGTCTTGCGCATTGCCTTTTCGAGCAGCTCTCCCAATCTGGAAAAGTGAACACTTTTTATCCAAGAAAATGGCAATACTATCACTTCCTATACGCTGTGCGGAGTAAGATAATAGACATTTCATTTTGCCCACCCGACCGAACATCAAACCTTTGTAATCAAAGGTGTGCTCTGAAATTCAGTCGAGAATTTTCACTCGAGGTGAACGGTCTCAAGTTCTGAACTAAAACGTTTTCGAGTTGTGTTGTACATTTTCAATAGAAAATCTCGCGGCATTAAACTCAATATTCCCCCTGAGTACTGACCTAATCCAAGTGAACCACAGTGCAGTGAAGTGTGCTGATATTTGAAGATGCTCTTTTGATGAAATCAGCCTCCGAGTAAAAACTCGATAATGTGTTTTTGATATTTGAAGGATGATTTCTATGGTCTGTTTCTATTGAATTACTGAGATATTAATATCGATACCTCACGTGTGTACTTCGATATCTTGCGTATATCCAATTGTGATTGAATTCGAATAAAATTGATGTGCACTCATAGAGCTAACGGTTTTAGAGGGCTTCATTAGAGAAAATTATGCGAAGGTTATATCGAGTTTCGCAGAAACCTTACCATCCAGTACATGCAACCACGCAGGATATGTCTGATTTAATGGAATGGACAGAAAGATTTCTGAGTAAGTTTCTTGAAAACTCGTATAGGATGGTTAAATTAATTTTGAAAATTTTGTTCGCGGGTTTTTCGTGTGGAAACTTTTCTGCTGTTCTATTTTGCCATTGGGTTCTGGACCATATGTGTGGGAGATAATTTTTTATGATACACTTTCTGCTAAAAGAAACGAAAATTTGTAGGATCGAATGAACCAGAAAAAAGAACGATGTCCATGACCATGTAACGAGTGGTGTGGTCGGCATATTCAAACTTTTAATTTACGAAGTTTTAGTTGGAAAAGGGGCAGTGAATTTTTCGTTTTTCTTTTTATAGTTATAACTTATAAGCATTGCGGGCCTAAAGGGTTTTCAATGTAATTTTCGATTCTGTATTCCACGGTGGCCTTTTAAAATCTTGTGCGCCTGTAGAAAGATACAAAGTTCAAGGTTTGTTCACTTCGGTCTGATGATGAAACTAAATTCAAATGGGCTACGGTTAGGGGTTGGGAGATTGTAAAAGGCGGGTGATGATTGCGTGGCGTGTATGTGGATGGCATTGAGAAAAGCAAAACCGAAACGGAATTCACGATTTTTTTAACAGTCTCTGTCATCGGATGATAATTGAGTCAATGTTGAATCGGATTGAATGCAATTATTTTCGAGAGCTTGTGATTAAAGATTCGATAACTTTAGATATAAATGAGTTGAGTTCTTCTGAAGTTATTTTTTTTTAACCAATCACCGGTGTTTGATGCATCCACATAAAATAGTAAGGTCAAAATTGTCGTTCGGCTTGAGTTTTACACCATGTGGTGCCCGTGGCGTGATGGTTAGAATGTCTGCTGTTTACCCACAGGTTCGTGATTCGAATCCCAACAAATACAAAAATGTTATCTTTGTTCCACAGAAAAGGCCGTCTCTCAACTTTGACATCACTTTTTGACAATTTAAAAAAAAATTGCTGGCAAAAAATGGCACTCTGCTTCCAAGCCAAAATCATTCACATGGCAGCATAAATTTACAAAATTTTTTTTATTTTTGTACTGAGCAGCTGAATTATCGCTAAAGTAAATTTATTTGTTTACGTTTGGAAAATTTTGTTCTATATGATTTACAAACACTTTTTGAAACACATAAAACGAGGCAGTATCTATTATGTTTCAAACAACCACTTATTGCACAAAACGTTTTACCACAAAGAACACAATCGTGCTTAGATTAGGTTAGATTAGATTTAGGGGACGGTTAGAGCTTGCTCAGCTCTAGGCACTGCGGTGTCTGAATGAAACCTATTGTGCCAGCCCATGTGAGGTTTCAGGGCAGTTCTCCTGCTCCTGAAGTGAACCAGAAGTTTTTTTATTTTTATTTATTTATTGTTTGTTTATTTATAGTGACATTTTGTATTTAGAAAAAAATAGTAGGTATTAAATACCACTAACATTTTACATAGTTCTATTTTTCTGTGAGTGTGGGGTGATTAATGCTTCAGTGAAAAATTACAATTTTTAGTTCTTAACAAATGCATATTACATATTTGTGCAAATCTGATATATAGAAAAAGGTATATACAATTGAAAGAAATATTCTTTATAAAAAGTACATTATCAAGAGATATAGGAAAGCAAAACCTCGATTTGAGTGTGGTCAAATCCAAAAAGCCACTTTTTAACTTTTTTTAAAAATAAAGACAATGAGCGAACAGTACGAATAATTGCTGGAAAGGTATTAAAGAGCTTGCACGACACAATGGAGTAGAAGTTTCTGAGATGAGTAGTACGATAAGGGGGGAAGATTACTTGACATTCAAAGTTACTTCGCATAGTACGAATATTAGAAATTGGGCTTTGTAAATAGCCACCCCTCTTAAAAAATATTTTAGATGTTTTGTAATAATAAAGATGCCTGAGAGGTAAAACATTTAAGGACCTAAATAGAGCCATAGAAGGAGTTAACCGATTAGCACCGTAGATCTTTCTCATTGCACATTTCTGCAAAACAAGGAGAGAACTGATATTAGTTTGGTATGCCCCACCCCAGCAGCTTATGCCATACTGGAGTTTTGAATGGAATATACCAAAATCTAAGTGTTGTGTTATTACAGAATTTTCTGAGATGATAAAGACTTCTAACTGAAGATCTAAAATATAGCTTCAAAGCTGATATATGATTAGACCAGCTCATAGTCTGGTCAAACACAATCCCAAGGTACTTGAAATCATTTACTGCTTCTATCTCAAAACAGTTTGGACTGCAGTTTGCCTCTAGGTCATAAAGTAATGAATTGAGACCAACATTACATGAACAATGAGATAGTTTGTATTTTAAACAATTTTGGGCATGGAAAACAATTTTCAAATCAGGAGCATCACGCATTCTTAAGCTAAAGTACATAACTTTAGTTTTGTTGCTCATGCAAAGTTTATGTTTGGAAAACCACACCCGCAATAAATGGACATCTTGATTCAAATCAGCTAAAAGATCCAATGCACTAGATGAATTATAAGCTAGCAGTGGCGTGGCGTGGATATTTTCAAATGGTAAGTCGAGAAAAATGAATCACCTACCTTTTCATATTCCATATGAAAACGGTCAATCCGAAATGTTGCTATACCTCCGATTTTGCTCAAACTTTGTAGAAATGTTCCTTTGCTATCGAAATACGAAATCGTCAAAGGATTTTTTTTTTGTAATTTTCCTCTCCCCTCCAGCCATACTCAAAGAACCGAACATAGCGATTTTATGGGCTTCAGACTTTGCACTCTTAAATTGTCTGTATTCAAGCGATTAGGACGATTAAGGTGTCATTTTAAAGCTGATAAAGCATTCTTTTCAAATCAATCAAAAGGTTTAAGATATTTGAGTTGCTTTAGAAACCTGATCCTTTTGAAATCAACACATTTTATATACATTTTTGCCATTTTTAAAGTAGTCCTGTGCCTAAAATATCAATAGTAAGTCCCTAAAAATTTCCCTAATTAAACCTTACAATAATTACAAAATAAAAAATCCAAAGTTGATCAAAAAACAAATTTTTTTATGTGCTTTACAAACATCCCTTTCAAACTATGAGCTTTTGAAAAAAAGCCAATCTTTGGGAGCATTTTTGTGAATGTTGACTACCAGATATCAAAAGAAAGTAGGTAGAATTTAAAGGCCTATTCTTCAACTATAAGTCCTGAAAATTTCATTTTGTTATTCGCATGCACACTGAAGTTACAGATGATTAAAAACAAGCTTATTTCTAAGCTATGGAAAAAGCCAATCTTTGGGCACATTTTTGGGAATGTTGACTGCCAGATATCAATACGGGAGTGGGCAGGATTTAAAGGTCTATTCTTCAACTTTAAGTCTTAAAAAAGTCTTAAGTCTTCAAAATTTCATTTTGTTATTCGCATGTACACTGAAGCTACAGCTGATTAAAAACAAGCTTACAAAAAAAATTTTAAAATTTTTTGGATAGAACGATATTAAAAAAAGTCTTTGAAACTAAGAATTGTGTTTTATTAAAAGAATAAGCTTTTTTTTTAATCAGGTAAATTTTTAGGGACTTACTATTGATATTTTAGGCACAGGACTACTTTAAAAATGGCAAAAATGTATATAAAATGTGTTGATTTCAAAAGGATCAGGTTTTTAAAGCAACTCAAATATCTTAAACCTTTTGATTGATTTGAAAAGAATGCTTTATCAGCTTTAAAATGACACCTTAATCGTCCTAATCGCTTGAATACAGACAATTTAAGAGTGCAAAGTCTGAAGCCCATAAAATCGCTATGTTCGGTTCTTTGAGTATGGCTGGAGGGGAGAGGAAAATTACAAAAAAAATCCTTTGACTATTACGTATTTCGATAGCAAAGAAACATTTCTACAAAGTTTGAGCAAAATCGGAGGTATAGCAACATTTCGGATTGACCGTTTTCATATGGAATGGCTCGTACACAAATTAATAAGGAATAAACAGAAGGTACCTTAAATTCCAAACGTGGATTAATCAAAGCCAATTTTTCTATACTTTAAGTCATTTAGGTTGAAATTCACTTTAAACTTGCAAATAATTCAAAACAATGATCGGTAGAACAAAAAAAAAAACAGCACAACAAAACCGAATTCGCCGTACATTACTCTAAGGCGAAAACTGTATTATTTTTTCCAAGCAGAAATTACACATTACAGTAAGACGAAAATTATCGTCTTACTTTTTTCAATAAGAGAACGTGTATTGAAAAGGGAGGCACCGGGGTGGAAGTATATCGTAGGAAAGACAGGGACAAACACAGAATATGTTCTGCGCGGCGATTTTCAATGCTTTGTGTTTTGTGTATGCTTTGTGTATAGTGTGTGTATCTCGCAAATTTAAAAGTGCTTGAAGAACATTGTATGTATGGGCAAAGATAGGCTGTTGACTGCTTTGAAGACTTGTTGTAGACACCTATGTTGCTGGTTTTTTCTACGAACAAGGGACACATTTTAAAAGGTAAGACGATAGGAATCGTGTTATATGGACGCCACGCCACTGTAAGCTAGACCAAGATCATCTGCGAAAGCTGTTATTTTACCAGAGAATGGAAGTTCGAACAGAGAGTTGATGTAGATGAGAAAAAAAATGGGACCAAGGACCGAACCTTGTGGAACACCAATGTTTGAGATCCTAGATTCATGAGTTTTTTAGTTGAGATATTCCACTTGTTTTTTAATCTAATAAATGAAAAGATTAGTAAAGTTTTTAACAGTTAAAACACTTATTTTATTTCCTCAGATGTACATTTCAGAAGCAATGCTTCCATCGTCAGTGAGATTTATAAATTAAATTAAATTAAATTATTTGTCAAAAAACTAATAATAAACAAAAATGTTTCTAAACAAAATTACAGTTGAGTTGAGTTGAATCTATTAAAAAATTTTTTGAATATTGAATCTTTGATTGGTCCATCATCACTATTCATTAGATTATTTTTGTTTTTAAATATGTAAAATGATTCAAAAGCATCTAATTCATAATTGCTATTTACATTCCTTATTAGTTTTAAATTTTGCAAACTAAAGCTATGACTATTTTCTAGCATATGTTCTGCAACACTTGACTTTTCTTTTTCATTATATTTAAGATGTGCAAAATGTTCTTTAAATCTTTTTAGAATAGGTCTTCTTGTCTGTCCTATATATTCTTTTGCACAAATAAAAATAAAAATAAAAAATCTGATTGGAGGATCTAAGGATAAAATTGAACAACTTCAAAAGTCAGGAATTTATTCTATCGGATGTAATGATTGTGCAAAAGAATATATAGGACAGACAAGAAGACCTATTCTAAAAAGATTTAAAGAACATTTTGCACATCTTAAATATAATGAAAAAGAAAAGTCAAGTGTTGCAGAACATATGCTAGAAAATAGTCATAGCTTTAGTTTGCAAAATTTAAAACTAATAAGGAATGTAAATAGCAATTATGAATTAGATGCTTTTGAATCATTTTACATATTTAAAAACAAAAATAATCTAATGAATAGTGATGATGGACCAATCAAAGATTCAATATTCAAAAAATTTTTTAATAGATTCAACTCAACTCAACTGTAATTTTGTTTAGAAACATTTTTGTTTATTATTAGTTTTTTGACAAATAATTTAATTTAATTTAATTTATAAATCTCACTGACGATGGAAGCATTGCTTCTGAAATGTACATCTGAGGAAATAAAATAAGTGTTTTAACTGTTAAAAACTTTACTAATCTTTTCATTTATCCTAGATTCGCTGAAGTTTTCCTCAACTTTAACTTTTTGAGTTCTGTTCTTGAGGTAGGACTTAAACCATTTATAAGCGAAACCTCGAAAACCAGCCGATTGAAGTTTGTAGAGGAGCGTGCTATGATCTACAGTATCGAATGCTTTGCTTATGTCTACAAACAAACCAGCGCAATACATTTTACTATCGAGACCCTTATTAATGAAAGAACAAAAATCTAAAAGAGCGTCTTCAGTAGATAGTCCTTCCCTAAAACCGAACTGTGATGAACTGAAGAATTTATTTTTTTTTCAGGTATCGTAACATTCTATTTTTTATAGCTTTTTCAAAAATTTTAGATAACGAGGACAACAATGTTATAGGTCTATAATTGTTAGCCTCCTTCTTATTACCTTTCTTAAATACAGGAATCACGATTCAATTTCTCAGGAAAAACGCCAGTACAAAAGCTTAAGTTGAACAAATGAGCTAGGATATCAGAAACATTAGGTGAAATCATTTTCAAAATGTAATTGGATATGCCATCTTCCCCACATGCATCCGATTTGTTAAGAGAGCTTATTAAACAGTAAACGTCAGACCCAGTGATAGGTTCAAAGTAAAAACTCCTTTCAGCTAAATATTCAATATATCCCATATCACCGTTACAATGATCGCAAAAAGAACTTGAATCTGATAATGGCCCAACCGATCCAAAAAAGTTACCAAAAATATTCGCAACCGTAACAGGATCATCGAAGTCGAATCCATTATTAGTCAGTATAGTTTGAGTGGGCCTATTTGAAGCATTAGGCTTTATTATACTATTTATTGCTTTCCATTCATTTTTAGGATTTCCTAAAGATCTACTAAGCAAAGAGTTATAATATCTATCACGACAAGCTCTGATTTCATTGTTAATATTTTTGCACATAGTTTTATAACGCATATTCAGAGCTCTGCTAGTTGGATGCTTATAACATTTTATACGTAATTTATTTTTAATTTTTATTTTATTAAGAACTGATTGGTTTATCCAAGGCTTAAGTTTCTTGTCGCATCTCTTAACCAACCAGTTAAAACTATTGGAACTTATAAAGGACTGTAAGATATTTAGGAAAAGATCATAAGCACTCGAAGCATTGCGATCTGCAAGTACGGAATCCCAATTTTCAAAGCGAAGGGCATTGTTTAAAGTGGCAAAGTTTATCTTCTTAATCGACGAGGAGGATGTATTCTTTTTGGACTTGGAAGTTTTTAGAGCGCTAAAAAACATTCCGGTCATACAGTGATCAGTTATGTGCAGATCAAAATTAAGACCGTAGCATTGACTTAAACATAAATCATTGAAGCGACCTAAAACGTGATCAATGCAAGACTGTGATACTGGCCTTGTAGGTTCATTAACGAAGGAAGTCAATCCGTGCTCAGCTACCAAAGCAAGATACGAGTCACAGGTGGAATTCTTAGTTAAAATGTCTAAATTGAAGTCACCAAGTAATACAAGATTGGTAGTTCTCAGATTCCTCAAAAGAGAAGCAAATTCATCAAAGAATAACTCTAAACTATGCGAATGCAATCTATAAACACAAACGTAGTTGAAAACCTTATTACATATACAGCAACAAAGCTGTAGAACATCAAACGACAGTAAATTATGACAAATAACATTACAAGCCAACGACTCACGTACGAAAACGCCTACTCCACCTGCAGCATATGTTTCATTTGAAAGTTATAACCAGCAATTAAATAACTGTCACATTCATGTTTAAATATCCAAATTTCTGACACAAAGATTAAGTCCGGTAAATACGGTAGAGCTTCAAGATAACACACCAGCAAATCAAAGTTTTGCCGAAGACTACGTATATTTTGATGCACAATGAATAAAGAATTGCTAGAATCATCAGAATTGCTAAGAAAAATATCATCACTAATGGAACTAATAGTAGTAGGGTTATTAATAGTAAGATCTATGTTTAAGAATGAATTTAACATTTTTTACTTAATCTCAAGTTAAAAGAAAGACAATTAAATTAATCTTTTAGCGACTTTAAATCATCAAACGATTTTACAATAAAAACACTTCCCTTATCTACTTTTCTTAATAAAATTTTTGAATTTTGGAACCATAAGTACTTATAATTTTTTATTTTTTATAGTAATCTTTTTTGCGTGAATGAGTTTGAGTTTATCTAGGGGGATGATCTCATAGTCAAGTATTTGTTTTCTAAGGTGGAAAAGTGCTGGACATTCTGTAATGATGTGCAGAGATGTTTCTTCATTTCCGAGGCATAGTCTACAGATGGGGTCCGCTACCGGCCTCATTTGTTGAAGATGTTTCTTTAAAGAACAGTGACCTGGTAGTAGTCCTGTGCAAATTTTTAGGGTTTTCCTATTGAGGTTCAGTAGGAATTTTGATGTTTTTTCAGTATGTTCTGGCAAAAAGAGTTTTGAACAGGTTTGGCCAGATGAGTTACTCCAAGCTTTATTTGATTCTTCCAGTAGGATGTTCTTGGCAGTGTGTTTGAAGGTGCTTTTATTTACACCGCAGAAGGGTTCAGGACCGACGAATGGTTTAGATGCGCCGTCTTTAGCTAAGATGTCTGCCTTCTCGTTACCATCATAGCCTTTGTGTGCTGGGATCCAGTGGAGGATTACAGTGTTTTTCCTTGCTAGTTCAGAGAGTGACATGACTGTCTCTTGGACTAGTTTGGATCTTATGACAGACGATCTTAACGCTTTTAGTGCAGTTTGACTGTCTGAGAAGATGAATATTGTTTTGATTTCGTGTTCGATGAACATATTATTCTCGCTCGAACATTCCTTAATGGCAGAGACTTTAGCTTGGAAAATGGACGAGTGACTGCCCAGACTTACTAAGAAATTCGTTCTAGGACATTCGCTGAAAATGCCGGAACCTGTACCAGTTTCCATTTTTGAGCCGTCCGTATACCAGACCATATCTTGCCTTGAAGGATGAGGTTTTGTGTTCTCCCAGTCTTCCCTAAGGGGTATGACAATGGAGAAGTTGAGTTTGAAGTTGTACATGGGAATAATAGCATCCAAGCACATACTAAAGGTATTAATTTTTTCTAGACTATCCATTATCGACAGATGGCCTTTTGGGTATGAATGTGATTTTATGTGTCCTTGATGGAAAAGACGGTGTGTCGCCACAATCGTGCTTACAATAAATAACAAAAGGATGTAAGGTTGCTGGGTTATTTGTCCAATGAAATGACTGCACTTTGTCGTTAATTATAAAACTGCAATTTTCTGAAAAAACGACAAGGACGATGCATTCTGTATCTTTTATGCCTTTTAATTTCTTTAGGAAATGCAATTGCTTTTTAGATGTGAAATTATGGAATTTTTAACAATTCGCAGACGTTGTTCGTTTGTGCAGTTTTTTGTGATGAAAATGTTGAGTTTATTTAAGAAATTGAGAGTGACAGTTCAATGATTAATGAAAGATTGAATTCAAAGTTGTGAAGTCTCCCTTGGAAAACCCTTAATGAAGCCATATATAACCGTTAGTGCAATGTTTATTTTACTCGAAACATACTCCACCGGTCTTGATAAAATTTGCTTCATTAAAATACTAAAAACGTAAAGTTCCCTATTAAAAAACACAACTTTTTCGTTAATGACTGAAGCGTTTTCAATTAAATTTTATACTCTAAGAGCCTTAATAAACTAAACATAAAAATAAAATATTTTTTTAAGAAAAATAAACCATTTTCTAATTGCAATTGCAAAAGCGTACGATCAAAACAGTCTAAAATGCAGGCATCAATAAAGAACAAAGTAAAGGGTTTTCCAATAAGAGTGATATGATTTCTTTTTTGAAAAAAAAAAACACACTTTTTGTAAAGGAAATTCAAGTATTTTTTATTTAATGTGCAGTTCAATCAATACATTTAAGTTTTAAATAAAACGTCATTCAAATGGCCACCACGACTTCTTCTGCAGCAACAAATTCGATGAACTCAATTTTCGAGCACTTTTTCCACTAAATCAAGTCGTATATCATGAATGGCACGTTCAATATTGACTTGTAAGGCTTGAAGTTAGTCTGGTTTATTTTGAAAGACCAATGACTTCAAATAACCCCACAAGAAATAGTCTAATGGTGTTGAATCACAACTTCTTGGAAGCCATTCAATATCACCATTTTTTGAAATAATCGAATCTCTTAACTGTTCTCGCAATAATTTAATTGTTACATTTGCTGTGTGACAAGTAGCCCCGTCTTGTTGAAACAAAGTGTTGGCAAAATCAATTTCTTCCAATTTCGCCCATAAAAAGTTGGTTATCATCGGTCTTTACCGCTCTCCGTTGACAGTAATTTTGTTACCAGCTTCATTTTGAAAGAAGTACGAACCTATGATTCCACCAGCCCAAAAACCACACCAAACTGTCAATTTAGGTGAATTTAATGGTTTTTCATGAATATTTTGTGGATTTTGATCGCCAGTTTTGTTTATTTACCGCTCCAATCAAATGAAAGTAAGCCTCATCGGAAAAGATGATTTATTTTTTAATATCGTTAACCCTTTATGTGCGACTGCCTTCAACAAATTTGTGAAAAGAGAGCCAATTAATTGCTAGCCGTTTCAAAGAGTAGGTTGTTCAACCAAAGCAAATATGGCGTTAAAATGATGAAGGGTTATTTAGTGATAAGTTAGAAGATAGAGGTTTTCATAGTATGGTCAAAGTATTCTTCAAATAATTCAAAGGTTTACCTCAAAGCTCAGACAGGGTAGCGAAAAAGGCAGAGCAAAAAAGGGTCTGGATTGTGCAACTTTTTAGACAATTATCGTCCAATCGTCTATCGTCGACTGTCAAATGATGATGGTTTGATGCAACATCGTTTTAAGCAATAGTCTTGTAAATTTTGTTAACTTTTCACATTTTAGGAACCATTTTTTTAAGAACCTTAAATTTAGAAAATGACGGTCGTCAAAAAAGTTTCAGAGCCCAAGGCCTGTTTCAAAAAAATAAATTTTTTTCGGAATCAAAATCTGCTTTTATTTCAAATCTTTAATCGGAATCCAGCGATAAATTTTCCAACATTATCAGATTTTTCAATTGACGCATGAAATTGCATAAATGCCCGTAATGTAACAATGTAATTTGTTTCCGCCAAGATAATGCACAAAAGAGATTAATTCTTTTTCCACTCAATTTATTGTTAGGTGTGGGTAGTCAGCATTTAATTGAGAATGGATATTTTCAACGTCGAACTTTTTTGTGGTCAGTGTTTGAAAATTACTCTGCCGGAACTCGAACAATTGACGACAACATACTTTTCATCTCAATTTACATGAGAATCAAAATAATTTTTCCCCGCTTGGAGGGCAAAGTTAGGTTATGTTAAAATGGCTGTCAGGAAAAGAACTTACACACTTAGACCAATATTAGGTCCATTGTGATACCAACGAAATTATGCGAGGGAGTACCTCACTTAACAAAACCATTTGGAGCTTTTAAAAAAGCGAAGCAGATGCAGGGGATCTGTGTTCGCCAGATCGCTTGGATCATCAAGAAAATATTTTCCTAGATGCTGTTTTCTTTTAAAGGAGAGTGCAGAACATGAGCAGAGGAGGTGTGGGATTGTTTCCTCCTCCTCCTCATCTAAGCAACTTCAGCAGAAGTCATTAGAGCTTGGAGGGCAAGCTCTATAAGAAACTTAAATTCTGAATGTTTGCATGGAAATGTCACTTCACAAGCTGTTCATGTACCTATGTCAAAGCTTAAACTGTGATGAATTCGGCAATGCCTAAGCATAACCTGATATGAATTTTTTGCTAGACAACATTTCGTTTCAATTTTCATAGTTCGCATATGAGTTCAAAACCCGAAGTAAAAGACATCATCTTCGACTCTGCCGTTTATCGTTTTCAAAGTTTTCGGCAATTTCGTTAGTGATTTTAGTGTTTGGCGATATCTATTTTTCAAGGAAGTGTCTCCCTTCTGTCTTCTTCTCAAATTTCTCAAAATGCATATAGAAACTTCCATTTTTAAATTTTCATCCCCAGCTGCTGGAACGCTTGTTTATTATTTATTTATGAAAACAAAGATACACAATCACTTAGTGTGTTTCTTACACTTTATCTTTATGCGTGACAGTGTCTTTTCTCCTTCTAAATGATAATGTGCGTCCTTGGCTTTCGTTCTGTCTTTTCATATTTTATGTCAATGCTGACGGTAAATCTCTAGATATTAGAATTGAGCTACCTCACATTGAATAATTCATATCCTTTCTTCCGAATAAATCAAATAAATTCAATCATATCAATGAAGAGCACGACTTACAATTCCCTCTCAACATCGAATATAAACATGAGGGGATTTTTAAATAAAAGATTAATTATTATATTTTCCCCAAATGTACTTTTCGGATCAAAGCATTGCTTCTGCTGTGAGATTAAAAGGGTTATCCGCTTTGAAATTGTGAAAAAAGGAATTTCTTTTTTATTGTAATTCTCAAAAGTATTATAAGTACAAAAAATTTATAAAGATCTTAGCAATCTTAGCAATAGAAACTGTACTTCTGGGCGACTTTTACGTTGCTACCTCAATCCCATAATATGGCAATTTTTCGCAAAAGAAACCTTTAAACGGGATTTTGGCGACTTGTTGATAAAATCTACGAAGCCATTCAACCGAACCTTACCAAAATTTAATCACATCATGTTCTTTTGGAATATAGCTATAGAGCATATCATACGATTTTTGAAATTTTAAGTGTAAAAGCTGAAAAGTCGCAATTTTTCGTAGTTTTTGAAAAAATGGTCATTTTAAAAAAAGGGCTGCCATCAACACACGAATCGTTTTTTTTTACCAGTGCTTTCATTTTTGTACGAAAATTGTAAAAAATAAATATAAAAAACTTGTTTCCTGTGCTTTAAGAGTGATGAGTCTTATAGTTGAGATTATCTAATACTAGTTGACTCGCCTGGAGTTACATTGCTCTGTTCATACTGTGCGGTGATCAGATTGAGTAAATTAAGCAAATAAATTTCTTAAGCTTTCGTTCAAATGGAGAAATGGGAATGAAATTCATATAGTCTATGTTATTAAGGGACAATGAAGCACCCTTTTTTTTATAATATAAAAAACGTGGCCATCTAGGGGTTATAACTACCCTTATAATGTTGTACAACACAGTGCGAGTATTTAGGAAAGCAGGAGAGGATTTGAAAGGAGACATCGATGCACGATGCTTTTGAACTTTTGTGAATCGTCATGAAGGAGAAAAACAGGGCCAGGTAGAGCATTCCACATTCGGGTGGTGCGACTAAAATATGAATCTCTATACTTGACTCTTATGATATGAAATAAAGTCCATGTTACTCGGGGTTAACACCGCATTGCAATGGTAAAACAATTTGAGATCGGTAAAGTGGTTTTTGAATTCTCGTTCCAGTACACCGCACTGTTCCAAATTTTATTCAAATCGGCTGAGTAGTTTGAATATCGGTCAAGCAGCTTCCAAGTTTTCCGTCGTAGGGCATGAAATATACATGAAAGCCTTTTTATTGGATCACTCTATATGTAAAAATACAGACAGCGGAAAGCGACTTTAACTTTTTCTCGTAAAAGTAATAAACCTCTCCCAGATCCTATCATCTTCTGAACCTTCATATAAACCGTGTGCAGCTTATCCGAGATTTAGGAGTTCTCTGCAACGACGAATTAAATTTTCGTTCTCATATTGACGAAGTAATATCAAGAGCAAATTCCGCCCTTGGTTTTATCAAGAGATGGTCCAAGGAGTTCCGCAACCCCCTTGTAACAAAATCTCTCTATATTGCCTATGTTCGCCCTCTCCTTGAGTATGCATCACAAGTGTGGGCTCCATATCAAGCGGTTCATATTTTAAGGATCGAAAGTGTTCAACGTCGTTTTCTGCTCTTTGCCCTTCGGTATCTCTACGACGCCACACTGGGGCCCGCTGTATGGAGAGCGTGCTCAAAATGCAAAATTTAGAATGACTCTTTTTTCCAAAACAAATGTTCTGATGCAAAGTCGACAAGATTGTCTATCAACCGGTGAAATTTCAAGGTCAAAGAGATTGTAGGTCATAAGAAAATCAGTGTTAAATGTTGTGTTTTAGGCCAAAGAAATTTGTGTTGAGATTTAAAGTGCAATAAAAATCGTTTCGCGTTGAATTACGCTAAGTGGCGATATGACATCGATTGGTCAATGTCAGTAGATAATAAAAACGTATTTTGTAAGTATCAAAAACAAAAACCATGGAAAAAGAAACAAGAAAGCGAACAAATTTGTAAAAAAAAAATTAAATACACTTTTTTCCAATTTGCAACCCGGGCTTTTAAAACTAAGTATGCAGTCTTATAGTGCATACCTTCTTTTAATAAAAACTTAAGTTAGAAGTGGAAGCCTCTGTTGCAATTTGGAAAAAAATGTGTTTATACATTTTTGTTCGCTTTTTTAATTTTTTTTCCATGGTTTTTGTTTTTGATACTAACGAAATACGTTTTTATTATTGACCAATCGATGACACATCGCCACTTCGCGTAATTCAACGCGAAACGATTTTTATTGCATTTTAAATCGACCTCTAAATCTCAACACAAATTTCTTTGGCTTAAAACACAACATTTAACACTGATTTTCTTTTGACCTACAATCTCTTTGACCTTGAAATTTTATTTTGATAGACAATCTTGCAACAAAACATTTTGATAGACAATCTTGCAACAAAACATTTGTTTTGGAAAAAAGAGTCATTCTCAATTTTGCATTTTGAGCACGCTCTCCATACAGCGGGCCCCAGTGTGCGACGTTACAAACTTTCTCACCCTGCCTCCTTACCGCGAACGTCTCGCATTCATTAATCTCCACTCCCTAGAAAACAGAAGGAATGTCTTTGACATCATTTTCATTCACCGACTTCTTACTGGTAACACTGACTGCTCCCCCCTTTTAGACCTTATTTCTTCGACACTAATCCCCGAGACGTAAGATCATCCCTATTTTTTTTCCTTCCTGCTCATCGTACATTCTATGGTCTCAACGAACCCTTAACCCGCATGATGAGTAAGATTAATTCTATTCCTTTTCTTTTCGACCTCAATCTTCCAAGTCCGTCTGAAAGTCCTCCTGTTAAACGGTTTCTCATCCTTGTAGTTTAATTTAGTTTTAATTAGTTTAAGTTTAGTATTTAAGTTATTTCAAGCTTGTATTAAGCTAATAAATGGGGCGGTAGCCCCACCAAAATTAAATTAAAAATTAATGATAATGATGATGCACTCTAATGGTGAAAGAATTTTGAAATCGGTCCAACAGTTTATAAGTTCCCGTGTATGTTGCCGTGCATATTCCCGTTTCCGTTCCCGTGGGAATATGGGGATGAAATAAACTTTCTTCTGGATCACTCTATCCATTAAAAAAAACCCGCATCCAAATCCGTTGCGTAGTTTTAAAGATATAAGCACACAAACAGACAGCGGGAAGCGACTTGTTTTATACTATGTAATGATGAAATTAAAGATTAGTAAATTTTTCAACAGTTAAAATTTACTAATCATTCATTAACTTTAAATGTGTTCCTCTCAGGCTTAAAACTTTTTTTTTATTCGTGTTTATGATTTATACCGGTGAAAAAATTCGTGAAAATAGCTTTTTTTTACCTGTCCAAAAAGGATAGACGTTAGTCCTCTCAATGAAGTGACGGAGTTCATGTTTTTGATAGTTGTTCATATATCATCTTATATCTTAATCAAATCCTTGGAAATTTTCCCTGATCTCAATTCAATTCCATTTTTAATAGATGTTGGTTCAAATTAGATTGGGAGATAAATCAGTATCTTTTCATTTCTTCCGTTTTAAAGTGAAAAGGACATTTATTCAAAAGACTCTGATGGCTTCGGTATAAAGTTTAGAGCATTGGACTATCCTGCAAAAAAAAATGTAGAGGTTTTCATCTTCTTTCAAACTTATCCCTGACCAATACTCATATAAAGAGTGCTCTGCTCTCTTTCATTAAACCAATTTCACAGTTCTATGTTAGTTTCCGGAATCAATTTAACTAAGTACACTCGAATACACTCAATGAGTCAACTGTAATATGATTTTCATTTGAAACATGATTTCGATTTATTTCCATTGAGTACTTGCCAATCGATTGGTTCAACATTTGTAAGACATTCTGTGTTCACATTTTTCAAGTGCAGTGTCTGGTTTCCGGTTCTCTACTCGACTACGATTATTCTTCACACCTATGTATGTCACGTATGTATGCCGTAAAAGTAAAGATCTACAATCAGAAAGGGAAAGAGAAAATAAATAAGAAACCTTTTTGGCCCCGTCCGAAATGACAAATGGTTAACCAAATAACGCTTTGTTACAGTTTTCGGTGTTTTCACACGGAATTTCTCGCCAGATACGTTTTATCCTCAAATGGCATGTGTCAATTGAATAGATTGTGTTATATTTCTTTTTTCCGATATAAATTCACATAGCCGTTAATTTTGTTATGTATTTGTTTTTCTAAGTCAAGCCAAGTTAAGTCATTTATCACTTCACGAGTACAATCATCGATTTGTTTTTGTTGTGTGTCTTTTTCGTAGTTGGCTAAGCTTGAAGGATACTCTTTCTGCTGTCGATAAGGACCAACCATGTTCTCTTCTCTCCATAACTCTGAGGAATTATAATAACAGAATACACTTTTTGTGACCTTTTTCTTCACAACAGGATGCCATGCAAGGCCTTATAGCTTTCCGGTTGTTGTTATAATATGGGTTGTAGGACCATTCCATGCACATATCTTCGATCGCCTTTTGTGTCCTCGCATATTTTTTCCTACATCATGACTTTATCTTGTGGGTTATCTTATGTTAAATGAAATTGCAGCTCTGAAATGGACCATCTTGTTAGTATTTATTTTGTTGGGCCAATTTAAAATTCAAGGATTCATTAAACCCAAGTCAAGAGCTTTAGATTGTTGTCTGCAAGGAAACTACTGTTTGTCTGTTTGCACATTCATTTATTTTGGGTTCGGTAAAAAATTGCTGAATTGATTTTACATTGAAAGTAACAACAACACGAAAAAGGCAAAACATTGTTAGAATTTTCGTATAGGCGTTGAGAAAAGGCGAGGGTGTCATCGAAGTAAAGTCCTTAATGGGTTGGTAGTTGAAATTTATGTTTATTCAATTCGTAATAAATAACTGCAAACGGGTTTCACTGATGTTGTTGTATGCATAAAGTAAGTGATTTCAATAAGAAAAAAAGTGTATGTAGATTACAGCTTAGAAGTTTTGATGTGTAAGGCAAGAAGAATGTGTGAGAAGAGAAGGGATGCATTCTTTTTGATAAGTGTAATTTTTGTTTTGTTAACTCACCAAATATTTTGACTACCACAAGAAAGTGATTGTCTTCAAAGAGCAAATTGTTTCATTTGTTGTGGTGATGGAGCAGTGTTTACCTATTCTTTCTGGAAAGGTTTTATGAACTTATCTCGTTTTATTGAGTATAATACGATGTTGTTAATTTACTCATTTGTCGTAGATATGCTCTTCAGATTTTGGGGTGTCTAAATAAATAGCCAAAACAAGGTGGTGCAACAGAGCGGGGAGCCCCTGGGCATAGTGCATTTCAGCAATTCGTCATGAAGAATACAAGCGACCAAAAATTTTTTGCCGATTCCAGAAAGCGTGTTTTATGGCAGTGTGTTTACTATCGGAGAATTTCTCGCGAACGGTGGTATCATGGGAAAACTATTGGAAGTTTCTGAGATTCGAACTTCGAACTCCCACGAAGTAGGTTGATATGCTATGCCATGAGCACTATCCTGTGGGACCTATTGATTTCAGTTCCTTAACTGTCTGTACAAAACCACCAACCAATATAAGATGGCACAAAGAATTGGTAAATTCTACATAACTGATCACCCGTTTTATGTAAGAGAAACTGCTCTGTCCTCTTTTTAGTCACTGGTGTACAAGGAACATGAGAATTTCTAAGTTCAAAGATTGAATTTGAATGATTCCGAATCTGGTTTTGAGAAAGTTTTTTTGAGAAATGGTTTTGATTCCATCCCTTTTTTTGCATTCATTCACGTTCAACTTTCGTTCGGCAAAAATAATGAAATCTACGCTAAAAGTTTTGATTTGAACACTCACTTTTGTTAATGTTTTGAAAAAAAAGAAGAAATTCCAGACACTAACCATTGCTGAGTTTTCCAGAATTTTTAAATTTAAATCAATTTGATTCACGTAACGGTCTTTTAAAAAAAAATTCTGGAGTATCGTTAAGGAGTTTCACAAAGGCGAGAAAGGGAAAGCTGAGATGCCAAGTATGTCAGTCTTCTATAGTGGGATGTACATCATTTGTCTTCGTATGTACTTAATGAGGTGTGCTGTCGCAAGTTATTGCTGTCCACGAGAGTACCAACACCTGATCATCATCATAAGTTATCCACAAAAGTTTGAATTTATCGCATTTATAGCGCAATATCAGGTCTTGCACAGATATTGCCAGAAACTAATTTTCAAGCGGATGATAGCAGTCTTAGAACCTGAGGTGTACATTCCATGATGTAAGTACCAAAAAAATTTTGAAGAAGGATCTAAAACAGCAAAAAGAGAACTAGCTACACCAAACACCTTTTTTTCTTTCTGATCTGGAGTACTCAGACCTAATTGCCCGTCCATAGCACTACCAGGGTAGGAGGTTTCCCCTTTATTGTGGTGCACTAGATGGGGGTTGGGGTCAAAATTCTGCCGGGGTCTTTTTTCAAAATTCTGCTTTAAAACTCTGCCAATTATAAGGAAAAAGAAGGTTTGGAAAATGTTAAAAAGCGCGCGCTAATTAGTGTTAAATCAGAAACTGAGCATGCGCAGCACGGGGAGAGGAAAAAGAAAAAAAGAAAGAGTGTTTTGAAAAATGAAGAAATAAAAAGAATTATAAAAAAGAGAAGAGACTTAAGACACAGTGGATATCTCTCCCAGAAGTTCAAGGTTCGAGTCCCAGCAGAGGCAAAAATGTTTTTTTCACGGGTATCGCCTTTCGCGAGGAATTGGCAAGTCCTCCGTTAGTAAATTCATTGCCATGCAAAGCGCTTTCTCAATTAGCCGTTCGGAACCGGCAGAAAATTGTAAATTGTAAACAAACTAAAAAAATCAGCATTTTTTTTAATAGCCAGAATTTAAAAAAAAAAACAGAATTTTGAAAAGCAGAATTTCCGTTTTAGAAGCAGAGCTTTGAAAAGCAGTATTTTGAAGCCAGAATTTTACCCGCTCCCCTAGATTGAAAAAAGGTGGTTGCAATTTCACATTTATAACCTCAAGGGCCGCGTCCAGATGAAACTGGGATGCTGAAAGAAAAGTAGGTACATATCTACCCAGAGCGAAATTCGAGCCCACGCGTCGGGCCTATCTACTGAACACTTTCCCACTGCACCACAGCACAGCCGCCCGAAATGTGCGAAGAATGGTCTTTTTCTTTTCATCACCATATAGATCCACAGTAGTTCCTTCGATGACATTCCCCATACTTACCCAAATCAACTTTGCACTACTAAAAACTTGGCAGTGTTAAGGAGCTTTGCAAAACTTTTTTAGGGTCTCGAATGTAGTTCTGACTTTGAGCTTAATTTTACATCGTTTTAACTTGTTGTTACAATCACAAATATAGTTCCTTGATGCTGCTTAACGACTATGGATAGAGTTTCACATCCATTTAACTAGAGAGGAATGACACGCAAACTAAAATCAATTATTTAAATACAAAAACCTAAAAAGAAATAAATTTCTTTAAAGGCATGTTAAATGATCGTGAAGATCAACCTTCAACTCCAAACTTGCGTTTCGCCCAGGTACGGCAAAGGGCTCATCGGCAAAGGGGAAACGCAAGTTTGGAGTTGAAGGTTGATCTTCACGATCATTTAACATGCCTTTAAAGAAATTTATTTCTTTTTAGGTTTTTGTATTTAAACAAATTACAACTCCAGGACAAAAAACCACGACAATAACAAAACTTTTTTGTTATTGTTTAATTTATAAAATCAATTATGTTGACTTTTTAACTTTTTAACTTTATAACTTATATATATGTATAATATATATATATATTATATAACTTATTTAACTTATAACTTTTTCTTTATAAATAATGAAATAAATAAGGTGGATGAACAAGGGTACGGAAACCTCGCATTTTCAGGTCCTACCATTTTCTGCTGATTCCGAACGCCTTATTGAGAAAGCGCTTTAAATGAATTAGCTATCGGATGACTTGTCAGTTCCTCTGTTGGAATTCGAACAACGAAATACCCACGCAACAGACAGAGATGTTAACCACTACGCCACGGGGCAGCACCTCAGAAATACTTCAGAGAATTAATTAAACAAAAAACTAAATAAATTTAGTTTGCGACAGAAACGTGTGTGACAGACACAAACTCAAAGTAATGTTGTAAAGGTATCAACATTATCCACATAGAGCAATTAAAACATTGAAAACCCAAGCACGAAACAATTAAAATTATTGCAAATTGAATTCGATTAATAGTGTTTCCCAAACATTCACCATGTGATTGCCTTTTGAAAAAGGTCAACGGTTCATTGGTTGAAAAAAAGCATAGGCAGAGAAGGTCGTTAGGTCGTTTATGCTGCCGATTATCAACTAGATGTTTAAAAAAAATATAAAAAAAGAGTTGGCGAACAAAGCTCGGGGTGTCTCGCAACATAAAATTTCTTACCGATTGCGAACTACAAAGAGAGGTAACTATTTTAGCCACGGGACCCATCCACATTCGGGTGGAAATAATATTCCTATAAAAACCTCAGTAAAGGGTGAAAACCATTTATAAACTATTTCGGACGAACTTTTTTTAATTACCGATGTTTTATGTCAATCAAAATGCAAATGATTCACATTGCCTTTAGCTTGGCTTTGCAAAAGGACGTATTACATGACAACGATGAGCTCTGGTTTGGATTTAGGAATAAAGACTGATGTTTTCTTTGGATAATAAAATGTTTAATACGAAACATGCGGAGCATTCTTACAGCTTACATCGGAAAAGGAAAGCCTTATTTCGAGCAATTTAGGACTCTCATCGTGGAAACAGAAGCAATTGTCAACTCTCGTCCCTCGGATATATGAGATTCTACCAATTTGAGGCTGCTCTCCAGACGAATAATGGTATTTTCTTTAACACAAGTGATTCGTTCCCTGATTCGAGTAATATCCTGCTTCTCTAAAAGCAAATAATACGATATGTAAATGTCTTGTTTCACTATGGTAAAGATACTTCAACAAACCTATACTAAAAAAATTACGTTGTATTGTTTTCGATTCAGGAAAGACACGAATTGAATGGAGAATGGCTGCCATGGAAAATACTTTTAATTGTGGTGATAGCAAGGTCAGAGCATGTGGAATACGGTAAGACAAGATGAGCTTTTTAGTTACTTGATGTTGATTCTATAACTTCGGTAGGAGGATGTTAAAAATGACGATGAACTACCTTACAAATAATTTGATACCATATTCTTTTGATTGCATAAATTAATCTATTCATCTCTTTTTTATTATGCAACCATCTTGTTTTCGATAATTTACTTTTACTTTTATTGTTCTATTCTTCAATGTTCTACTTCTCAATCATTTTGCTTCATTTTATTTAGGCTACGGAAACCTCTTGGCTTATCGCATTTCAAGGACCTACAATTTTATGCAAATTCCAAACGGTTGAGTTTGATAGGGCTTTTTATGACAGTCTAAATACTCTCGAAGTACTCACGAATACCTTGCGAAAGGCGATATCTGTAGAAATACAATTGGATGTTTTTTGAATTTGAGCCTCGAGTCCTCAAGCAACAGGCAGACATGCTAACCATTACGCCACAGACACCACATAACTAATGACTATTTTCACAAGATACAGCTCAGACTTCTAAATTTCCTTTAAATACTGCAGATATTTATTAACAGTGAAACAATGTACTTTTAAACACTGAGATTCGTCTAAGGGACAATGGCATCTGGGCTTTGACCTTGGTTTAAATTCCACCTAATCGATTTAAGCTCTTTCATTTTTAATTTCCAATTTTTACATTGTCGTTGGCTGCCGAAGCGGCAAGAGTTCCACACGCCACACCTTTACTTTTAATCTTGAACATGAGTGGTAAGTCACAAAGATTCATTGTTATGGGTTGAATTCATTTCTAATGGTTAAACTGGATATAGAAATGTCAAAGTGAAAATAAGTCCCGGAGCACGTTGCTTTTTTATGATGTTATGTGGAAGGGCTTTGTGTCCAGACAGAGGCTATGCCTGCGTTGCTGTGGCAAATAGGTGGGCGGACTGGGGTAGATTTCAGAAAATGAAATAAAAATATTGAAAAACAAAAACATTCTTCTAGTTCTTAGTACCTACTCGTATCATCGAAGCTAACCCAACGAGACCACTTAAAACAAAGGAAAAAACAACATTCAGTTTTCTACGAACATATTTTTGTTTACGTTTTCTTGAGAGGTCTAGAGTGTGGAATTTTATCTTTAGGTGCTGCACGAGTTTGCACATACACAAGTTTTGTATTCATTAAAGCAATATTAAAATGTTTTTCTATGGATATTGCCTTTCAAGAGGAATTGGGAAGTCTTCCGAGAATAATAACACTGCAATGAAGAGCGTTACCTAGCTCTGCTAATTCGAATCCTTGAAATGCGTTAGGCCGCCAAAGTTTCCAGAGCTTTTTTTAAGATTTCATACCCCAAGCACTTAAAAATTGGTTTTGTGATTTGTGATTCGTTATATCAAAAGCAAGACTAATCGGAAAATTAATTTGTTTTATCTTAAAGAGCATATCGGTGGTGATAACTGAAATAATTAAAATTTTTCTTCGAGTCTCTTCGGGTGAACCACCAGTCTTCCTGTGACTTAACACGCTACATTGTACCTGTAGTTTTTTTATTGGTTTAAACTTAGAAGCTTGCTATAACCACCGAGCTAACCTTTCTGTGGGGAATTATGCGATTGTAAGCTCGGCACATCCAAGGGAAATTAAAATTCAGTCGAATAACTGGTGGCTTCGTCTCCGTTTGGTATGCACTCAATGAATTCAAATAAATATTGAGGTTTTTTTTTAAGAGAAGGCTTATGCTAATCTGGAGCACTTAGATCCAATTGTCGGTCCATTGTACTATCAGGAAATCAAATTAAGCACCAGTCAATTTCATGTACATATCAAATAAAAACAAATTGTTAAAATTTTTTGCTACTCAGCAGACGACTTTTATGTCATGCCTCTATATTATTCAGTGTTCCTCAATGATGTAAAATTGTAACTAGTTATCTTGAATAAAATCTAATCTAATCTAATCTAAAATCTAAATCTACTATCAGGATAGCGGCTTTCCCATGCTTTTGTGGTACATTGGATTTAAAAAAGTTGGTTGTAATCTCACATGTAACCTCAAGGGCAGACGGAACGGGGCGCTGAAAGAATAGTAGATGCCCAGAGTAGGATTCGAAACCATGCGACCGCGCTATCTACTAAACACTCTATCAATGCACCACGACCGCTACTAAAAAAATAAACATGCAGAGGACCAGCGATTTGACTTGAGTTATGAAGTTAGGTTAGGTTAGGTAGAATGATCTGAAGGTTGATCTTATTACCGTCACACTTAGATCAATGTAGATCCAATGCGATACCCTGGAGTATTGTAACGTCCTAAAAGCTTATGAGCTTATGGTTGGCCAATTTTTAACTATTTTGTACCCTTAATGAAGTCCAACAGGCTTTTTCTTGGAGTGTCTAATAATTCTTCTAGTTCGCTGAAGAAGCAATTGACTAGACAATTTTTTCTGGTGTAGCAGATTGCTGGGCAGTGAGTGACAAAGGAAGTGAGTGCGGTATACTCATGTTCGTCATTGCATCCTCTGCTCAAGTCATCAGTGCAAAGACCCATTTTGTTTTTGTGGTAGCCTAGTAGGTTGCGTCCTGTTATAATACTATTAAGCGATCGTAATGAAGGTCTATTCAAGGATAGTAGCCTTTCAAATCCGTTTTTATCGTGTTTTGGCCATAGTTTCCTGGAGGTGACACGGGAATCTAGGCATTCCCATCTTTCATTGGATTTTCGTATTTATTTTGTTACCAATGATCTGTTTAATTTCACAGGGTGTGACCCTGATTGATTAGTCAATGAGAGAAGGGTCAAGTGCTGAGCCTTTTCTCTCTGACTAGTCCGCTTTTTCGTTTCCCGGTGCCAGTGTGCCACTGTAACCGGGAACCCAGAAGAGTCTAACGTTAAGCTGTGTAACAAGAACCCTTAGCTTTTCGCGACAGCAAGAAACAGCCTTTGATTTGACAAGAGTAGCAGAAATCGGGTTCATTGCTGCTTGGCGATGAATAGAAAAAAGTGATATGAGCAAGTGATAGCGCCATCATGGACACCTGTTTGTAACTGCCAAGATCTCAGCTGTGATTTTGAAGTTTGAAAGAACTGCTTAGATTGGGATTTTCTGAAAAGAAAACCTGCACCTGTTCCAAATTCCATTTTTGAGCTGTCTGTATAGGTAAATTGATATAGACGGTTGAGAAGGATTTTCTGAAATCCGAAAGGTGATACCCGTGGAAAAACACTTTTGCCTCTGTTGGGATTCGAACTACGAACATCTGGGTGAACAGCAGAAATGCTAACATCACATTTATTTTGAATTAAAATTAAACTATGTTAAATTTCCGTCATATTGCTGTTGGACCCATAGATGCTTTGATACGAACATTGCTTTAAACATTAAAAGGGTTTCTGCTAAACGTTTCTTCTTTTATTCTTAATCGGTTATTGCTGTTTCGTGTGAAATATGTATACATTCTTTTTTCGTTAGTGATTTGTAATTAGGTATCCTTCGATGTGAAGTTGTGGTGTGTTCCAAGGAAGCTATTTTCATTAAGCCATGAGTTTTCAATCATCATTATCGTTGGCAATGGGTTCTTTTCGAATAAGTTGAGGGGCATTTAAATAATGAATAACTTCGTTGGTTACAGTGTCTGCAGCCTCATTTCATCTTCTGTTTTTCCTTGAATAAATGTTACGGTAAGATTGCTGTAATTATACAAAATGTTTCGGATGTGGTTGAGAATAAGGGGCCGTCCATAAAATACGTCACACTAAAATTAGGTTTTTTTGAACCCCCCCTCCCCCAGTGTCACGCTGTGTCACACTTTCTGTGACCCCCCTATGAATATTACGTCACAAAAGCTTAGACCCCCCCCCCTTGCGCATGATAAATTTTAATTGATAGTGCAGTTGTAAGTTTAAAACTATTTTTTATAATAAATTAACAAATATATTTTACGGATTCCAATGCCGCTAGAGCCAAGTCAAAAGCGCTAGAGACGCACCGAAGAGCTAGCGCTCATGTTTAAAAAAATAAACATTAGTAAATATATTGAGCTACAATTTATTGTATTAAAAATATATGCATTTAAATGTCTGTATATTTACTAATACGAAATTAATGATTTTTATCATGACAACGATTTAAAAAAAAACTAGTCGAAAGTAATACTGCAGTAAAATTTTTTGATGAAGGGCGAACGTTACGTTGCCGTAGACCCCCCCTCCCCCCTTGTCACATCTTGTCACACTCAGCGAGACCCCTCCCTCCCCCCTGTATGCGAACGTATTTTATGGACGGCCCCTAAAGCAATATTTGTGTGTGTTTTTTTTAGTCCTGTAATATACTTAGGCTTTCTGTTAAAATTAGTGTCCTTTCTACTCGGTTCTGTGCAATACATATAGTGCTTTTATAAGTGCCATAATTTCTGTCAAGTAGCTGCCTGCTGCGTCAGGTAAAATACCTTGAAACAGAGACGCTACAAAAGTAGAGCGACAGGGACAGCAAACGACACTATATTTCTTGACGCTCTTTCGACATTTCTCTTCAGGAAAGTTTTCCATTTCATGATGGAAAGATATACAAGCCAAAAACAACTCAAAATAATTAAAATTTACCACCGAAATTCGGAGTCAGTGGCCCCAACGTTAAGCTACGTCCCATTTATGGTCGTCATAATCGTCCTAGCAGATCAACAAATGAGCGTCTAGTGGAAAAATTGGAAAAATTAGAACCCACAGTACAAAATTTTCCCGTGCCAGTGAGACAAGAAGTGCCCGTGGTGTCGAGAATATTGCTGCCGCTGAGGCTTCAGTTGCAGAAAGACCAAATGTGTCTCTCACACGTCGTTCTCAAGTGTTGGGCATCTCTTTGATGTCGTTGTGGCGAATTTTGCGAAAAGATCTTGGCCTACATCCTAACAAGATTAAATTGACTCAAGAACTGAAGCCGCTTAACCACCAGAAGCGTCGTAAGTTCGTGAATTGGGCTGAGCAACAACTTGAAAATTATTCGGATTTTCATCGAAAAATCATCTTCAGCGATGAGGCTCATTTCTGGCTTTGCTTTGTCAATAAAAAAATATGCGGTATTGGTCATAGGCAATCAACACGTACTCCATGAGTCATCATTGCTTCCCGAAAAAATTACGGTTTGATGTGGTTTATGGGCCGGCGCGGCGGTGTCATTGGACCGTATTTCAAGACCGGCACGTTACTGTGAATGGGGATCACTACCGTTCGACGATAACCGAATATTTTTGGTACCAATGACATGTGAGTCCAACAAGACGGCGCCACACAGCGAATGTCACAATTAATTTATTGGAAACCAAGTTTGGAGAACGTGTTATCTCACGAAATGGTTTTCATATTATATTCCTTCTTCTTGTAATAAATCTCAGACAGAGCAGTCGTGGTTTTCTTTTACTCAGGAAATTATTTTAATACCCTACACTTTCACACGAATAAAGAATTTCATTGATTACAAAAACTGTTTTTGTAGCGCTCTTATTGAAAACCCCGATATTTTGTTGAAATTTCAATGTGTTTTTAGATATATGAACACGTTAGTTTTCCGAAAGTTACTCATCTACTTGGGCGTAGACGAATTAAACAAATAAATGATCATTAAAATCGCTCTAGCTATTATTGAGTTTAAAATAATGTACCTAATCTGACTTAGTTTTGAACTTTCAAGAAAGGCATGCATAAATTCAGAATTTCTATGATTAATCTGTAGTCAAAACAACCCCATTTCACACCGTCCTTCCTCTTCTTAATTTTATCTCTGCTTCTGAGATATTAAAAAAAATCTTAGTCCTTGACATGGGACTTACTTAATTTTACAATTAAAAAATATCGTTATGAGTGACCTTGTTTTATAAATACTAAGGCATACCTTAAAATAAAAAAAAAGAAGCCCCCCAAATGAGTATTCTAATCAAACAATATTCAGATTATATCCCTGTTCTCGTTTGCAAAGGTTCATTACCTTAAAGTAAATAATAGTCTGTCGTATTTTACATTCACCTGTTAGCTGTATTCTCAACAAACCCTTAATTTGATTAATGCGATGTCAAAGGCCTTCCCTTCCTTCAAAAACTTTTCTGTTTACCTTGTAATTATAAAAAGGGACAAAAGGTTCGCAAAATGAATAATTCACTTTGAAATTTTTCTATTAAAATGCCATCTGACTCATTTAACATTTTGAATCCTCTTCCCATAGTTGTCTGTACCACTCATACATACATCCCACAGTAGCGCATACAAAAAACATTAAATCACACTAAAGACCAAACTAAACTAAAGACAAGAAGATTTTTCTTGTTTTTTGTTTTGATTTAAAAGACAGAGTTTTAGAAGAAGTTTTCAAGTTTATTAATTTTCGTGGCATGTCCCTTGGGGTAAAATAAATATTATTTTTCAAAAGAAGTCTTTTGAGTTACTTGAGCATGACGGAGCATGACGAAAAAAAATATTTTTTTTTTTTTTCAAACCCAAAATATTCAACAAAGCTGTTGTTTTCTCTTCATATTTAAATTGTTTCACAAATAAAAATGAGTGCGGTGATTTTATGTTGTCAGCCAAGCTGATGGTTTACAACTAAAAATTGCTCCAGGGACAGGGACACAACGTTTTTCAAGTTCTTCTCTGTTTAGGACAGTTTAAGTGGTGAGCCATTAAAAGGATGGGTAGGCCGTCGCAGGTTGGATAGACGTGTTTTGTGTAATCTTCAAAATGTAAGTCGGATTTTTTTTGTAACTATAAAGCTGCTGCGTATGTATGCATGTATGCCTATGTAGTTTGTCTGTACTCGCATATAAAAGCCTTCGCAACGAACTCCTGCACTGATCTATCGTCAAGGTTTCAAGTGACTACTACTTACTTTTTCTTTCTAAGAATTAAGAAGTGCGAGATTATGATGTGGGTGTGTGGAGAGGTGTTGGCTGCTTTATTTATTTTTAGAAAATATTTTAGAGAATTTCTTCATTAATTTAGCGGTGGCCTTTGTTTAAATAAAAATGTTACTAAGAGGGGAACTCAGTTTTGGATTAATTGCGCTGGAAATTACTTGAGTCAAGTACCTAGTGTTTTCAGAGATATACAAGTTATTTGCTTAAGGAATTAATGAGAAGACTTATTTCGGAGTGGAATTTTGTTTGGCAGTCATATACAAACACACAGGTTTCGATGGCATTGGCTTAAATCTATTCAGTTCCTTACCATAGACACGTTTTCATAAAAGTTAAGATGAGTTTTATTTACTAATCTTTCATTTAAAAATTGAGAACCAAGCGTATTAATGAATTTGAAATTTGGAGTGTCCAATGACATTTAGTTCGATGTTGTGACTGGTAGCTCGTTGACAATAACAGACGAGGAACATATGCCTCGATTTGCAAACCAAACATGTAAAGGTCTTATCTCTAGAGAAATACTTTTATGGGAAATAAACAGCTTTGATCCTTACAAATCACCAGGGCCTGACGGAATCATCCCTGCGGAGCTGCAGCAGGTTTCAAATATCATCATCTATAACTTAGAGATGATCATGAAAGGACGCATCAGCTACGCCTATATCCCCAAGGCCTAGAGAGAAACTAGGGTCGGAACCCCGCAAGGAGGAGTTCTATCTCCTCTCCTGTGGAACGAAGGTTTCAAAACCATAGCCTGTGCCGATGATGTAGCAATTGCTGTTTCAGGCAAGCACCTACAAACCCTAACTGAGCTGCTACAAACAGCACTTAACAAAGCTTGCCAATTGGGCTGAAGATTGTGGGCTGAATATCAATCCCCACAAAACGGAATTAGTTATCTTTACGAGGAAATACAAAATTCCGGACTTCAGATCCCCCAACTATTAAGGGGGTAACTCTCACACTGTCAAATCGTGATAGGTCTCATTTTTGACGGAAAACTGACCTGGAAAACCAATAAAGAGAAAAGAGTAAATAAAGCCAACGTGGCACTCTTCTCTTGTAAAAAAGCCATTGGTGGGAAATGGAGTTTCTCTCTCGAAATCACCAATTGGCTGTTTACTTCGGTAATTAGACCGATATTCACATACTGGATTGTCTGGTGGACCGCACTAGACAAGATGATTGACAACAACAAGCTGGCCAAAGTTCAAAGAACAAATAGTCTGTGTATTAGTGGTGCACTGAGGACAAACCCATCGGACGCCCTCAATGTACTACTAGACTACTAC
Source organism: Melanostoma scalare (assembly GCA_949752695.1). NCBI lineage: Eukaryota > Metazoa > Arthropoda > Insecta > Diptera > Syrphidae > Melanostoma > Melanostoma scalare. The sequence goes on along the minus strand of OX456984.1, from coordinate 13,020,704 downwards.
TCACAACCCTAGATATCTTCAGCAAACAAGTCGCAGCTAGCTCAGCTACTCGATTCAAAGCTACATCACAGTGGGCCAATAATCAAATCAGCCACACTACCATTCCAGATAGCGTTAGATTCCTACAATCGATCCGACTACACCACCCCCAGGTTGGTGTTTGATAATAATTTTAAAATAACCATACCTTCAAATGAAGCTTGGGATAATGGAACTCTCTTGGAAAATGAAGTAATACACTTCTACACCGGTGCCGCTGTCGGTGGTTCAAAAACCAGCGAAGGTGTGGGAAGTGGAATCTACTCAGAAAAACTGAATCTCAGTCTTTTCTTCCGCCTACCCGATCATTGTAGTGTGTTCCAAGCGGAAATTCTGGCGATTAAGGAGGTGCTGTCTTGGCTCAAAGTAAACGTCATGTCTTCCACGGTAATCCTGCTGCCCTTAAATCTCTTTTGTTCTGTCTCTACAAAATCCATCACGGTCCAAAACTGCCAAATGTCTCTGAGGGAGATGTCAAATTAGTTCAACATTCACCTTTCATGGGACACAGGGACAAACCAGGCAACTGTATGGCGGACGAACTAGCCAAAAAGGGCATGACCACTTCCCTACGCTTAGAATGAAACAACTTTGGTATACCTATCGCTTCATGTAAACTCCTACTTAGACAAGACGCTTTAAGGATAACAAACACTATATGGACTAAGAGTAACAACTGCCTTGCAACCAAAAAAGTTTGGCCGTGTGTATACTCAAAACACTCGAAGAGTTTGTTAGCCCTGAACCGCCTGTATCTAGGTTCTGCCATAGGTGTTCTTACGGGTGTGCTTTCCAATGATTTCTGCAGAAGCTGCATGGACGAAGAAGAGGAAGAAACCGTTCAACACCTTTTTTGCTCATGCCCTGCACTACTTCATAGGAAGAAAACTCATCTCGGTGAATTCTTCTTCCACGATACTAGCGACCTAGCTTACATAGACCCTAAAAGTCTTTCGAAATACATTAAAAGTTCCGCGTGGTTCGACTAGCAGGTGATTAACCGGCTAGTCCCGTAATGGAAGATTAATGGGTGATCAACTCGTTAATCTCACATCGAGTTTTAGTAGCTGATTAACTTGCTGATCTCTGTGGTATCACAATGGACACTTGTGGTCTAAGTGTGTCAGGCAATGCACTTACGTAATACTCATTGGCCGACAGCCACTTCAACCAAACCTAACCTTACCTGTGGCTTGAGATATTCTAAGAAACTCTTTAAAGTGGATATTTTAAGGATGCAAAATGCAACAGCCACACATCTCAATTGATTTTTCTACAGCACTACTTAGAGGCTTTGTGATGGAATCCTCATCCACAAATTTGCAACAAAAGAAAATAAAGGTAAACCACAGCTCCTCCATTTAATTGTAGACAGAAATGTTTAACACTAAAATCAAAAGATGAAATAAGCTTACGGATGACAATTAGAACTGATAAATTTGAAAGATGTATACCAACACCTACACCAACATCACTTCATCAGCTTCGAGTTTCAAACCAACTGGCCAATTCACATCAACTGGCCAATTCAGATGTAAATAAAAGCACCTAGTGATGCAGTGAGGACCGCTTGCTCACAATTTTTAGTAATGGCCTCCGATTATCTGCCATCTCGGGCCATTTCAATATACACAACTCAGGTTGGCTTAGTCGTTCTGGCCCGAAGGATGTTTTTTTGAAATCTTTGCTGAGCTTAATAATTTAAATCAACTTGTACACGAGTCCACTTGGGTTCCAGATATTCGTGGTCATGCGACCAAATGAAGTCATCGTTCTTAATGTGTTTTCGTATGTCAGATTATTGTACTTTATACTTCTAACGCATTTGAAAGATCAGGTTCTCTCATCAAAAATACGTGCTTTTAGTATCAATGAGCTTCTTCTTCGTTCGATCAGAAACTACCTTTCGGACCGTTCAGTACAAGTTATGTTGTATGGTTTTAAATCTGATACTCAACATGGTGTGCCTCAGGGCTCCATTTTACCTCCAACTATCTTCTTTACTTTGGTTACTTCGCATCGTAGTTCGATGTTCGAACACCAAAAACATGTTTTTTTTTCTCCTATGTATCGCTTTTTGGATGAGGATTTGGTCAGTTCTTCTCACTTAGCTGTTCAGAATAGGAAAACGTTTGCATGTATCCTTCAGTCCTAGCAAGGTATTATTACTAAATATTGCTCTGAACCGAGGAGGCTACAACATGGAATACTCGATCGAACCACCATTCAAACGATAGCCACGCACAGTGCCGAGCTGCATTGAGCATAATTATTTCATTCCTTAAAATGATCATAAGTGAGACTGGTTTTCTCTCATTTCTGTGTTGACTTTACAAATTCGTTTTACAGTAGAGAAATTTTGCTGGGCTTGTGCTCTTTGATCTCTCTTGTGCTACCGAACATGTCTCCCTTAATTTGTCATGAAGGAAATGTAATGCTTTAAAAAAAAAAGCGTCCAATTCCAGTTTCCTTTGGAAGTAATTCGCGTTTTGAGTTAAAGAAAAAAAACTTCATAGCGAACAACTTTCGAAGGAAGTACATTAAGAGAAAGTATTAAAAGATCTTTTTTGTAGAGCACTTAATTTCCTTAAAGAAACATTTTTCAATTTTTGACATATTGATTGGTTTATTTATAAAAAAATACATATTGAAAATAAAAAAAGGATATAAAAACATATCAAAAAGCATGTCGGTTTTTAAAGCTTCACTACACATAAACGGTTGTCCTGACGAAAATCTTTACTAAGTCCTTTTTTGAAGATAATTCAAATTCGTTAACAACTTTACTATACTCCCCAAAAGTTCGCTGCTGACAACATATGTCCTGCATGGTGTTCACTCTACGCAACTCCCTAATGCCAATTTATCTCAAGTCTTGGCAATATTTTTCTCTTGTATGACCTTAAATAAAGCACTTTTGAAAAGGAAGCTATCTAAAGCTTACTAGGAATTTCAAATTATCCAACGATAAAGGTTGTAAAACTATATAATGTCTCCGTTCTCCGTAGTATCTTAGGGATCGTTCAATTAAATCAACAGAGAAATAAGAAGGAAATTACAGACCACTCTCAGTGAGTAGGGGCAGTTCATTCCACAACAACCCATACAATGGATTATGGCAAACACTCAGGCAGATGAGTATAATTCTCGGGAGACATTGAGTAAAACAGTGAAAAGCGATTCAATATCGTTGAGAAGGAGCCAGAGAGAATTCAAGTACAACTGAACAAAAGGTGGTTGTTAGTACTCCAAAGCCCTTATTCCATGAGCAATTTCGCAATTGCTTGCCACAAATAGGATTCGAAAACTAAGCACAGTATATTTTCTCCTAAGTCCTAACAGAGTCACTTGTGTGTTCTTTCAATTCCAGTTTTCTACATTAGCCAGATAATGAAAATTTCTGAATGCAGAACTTGAGAAATTCCAATAAAACATGATGGAAATGTTGAGGTTAACAACAATTATGTACGAATATATCAAAACAGTGTTGATGATTTAAAGGAAATTTCAGCAAACAAAACAAAGCACTTGTGAAAACACCAAGAGGCAAAAACTCTCTTTGTTTATTAAATCAAAAAGTTGGTCTATAAAAACTCTCTATTTAAGGAGTTTCTATTTTTTCAAATAATTTATAATCAAGAAACTTGTTGATGGTTTATTTAAAATTCAAATGAATTTAAATTTCGCTTCATTCTCCACATCTCTAACAACGGAGGTGGTAGAAATGTTTTGCAATTTGACAGAGCAAAGCATAGGCTTACCGAATGACTGCCTTTGTGAGAAACAATAGGACTCCTTTGATAGCGGTTATAGGGAGTATGGAAATGAAAAGGATGTACTAACCCACGTCTGACTTTGATACAAGGACTCCTTAATGAAGAAATGTAAAGCTTGAACAGTTCAGGGGAAAAGGCTTAAAAGGTTTACAAATTCATACTCATTCATTGATTGTACAAGTCGCAATTTCACAAGTTTCAATCTCAACAAACAAGTGATGTACAAACCACTGAGCGGGCCTTAGAACTTGAAATCAACAAAAAGTTGGGGCATGTTTCGGAGAACATACATCATAAGCCCTCTATGACTTTGTTCCACAGAAATGTTTTCAGATGCTGCCACACAATAGATGTATTTTCGATGTATGGACCTGCGTCATACATTTTGTGTCTACAATGTTCAGTTCATACATTTTCAGCGAAAACAGCGAAAACCAAGAATTTCCCAGAATTTGAATTTGATTGTAACAAAAGATTTCACAGCTCATTAAGCACATACCCGTCTCTTCTTACAGCTCTAAGCTACGTTCCTTTGAATTACGTGATTTGAAGTATAGGCTTTTCCCAAAGGAACTTGACAACTTAGAATTGAATTTGTTAACGCAATAACCTTTCACTAATGATCAATTTATTCAGAAAACTGAACATTTTCATCACGATAAAGAACACGAACGAGCAACGTCTACAAATTATAACAGCTTTCTACCGAATTTCGAGTTCGGTGACAGCAACTTTTAAGAGCTTTAACTCCTTTCTTGGTGGTAATTCTCGCCGTTGTAGACAGCCAATAATGAGCTTAGTGCAAAGATTTGTGTACATACATATTTTTTGTGCGACGGTGTCAGTTAGATAAAGGGATGTCTGAAGGTTCGAAAAGTTAGCTGTCATCCGCAGCAAACGATCCAAATCAGTCAATTCCACAGTGCGGCGTCCAATTGGCTCTCAACCGCTGTACATATGAACGAAGTCGAGTTTCATTCATAAATATTTTTATTGTTCTTCAAGCCAAACTTTTTGAAAAATCTTAAATGCTTTGTGTTTTGAAAAATAGTTCGAAGTAATTGTTGGAAAACCTGATATTTGCGTCTGCAACAACAGAAAAGCTGTGCTGTAGAATGCGATCGGAGGGTAAATTTGTAAACCTTGTTTGAGGTTCAATTGCAGTCGATCTCGGCATAACAAGGAGCAAAATCGTTGATGAGCTTGCTAGGAGAAGATCTCAGATATCTCTGTTAGGACCTGTATCAGCGCTTGTTCTACCATATTTTACAAAGTGGGCATCTATTAACGATTTATCTGTCTAGACAATCGTTGATGGTATATCTCCGTTGGATGAAGACAGAACCGACTTATTTTCTCCGACTTCAATAAAAGACCACTTTGCTAACCCTTAGAAGAAACTACTGCATAGAAATGAATTATTGTTGGCGTTCCCATGGCATACTTTTTCTGGGTCAAAAATTTATCCTCTCGAATCCTGTGGAGGGAATAATGAAAGTACACTACAATTCATCTGCGACTGTAAGCTCGGCATCAGGCTACAGTTACAGCTGGCTTCTTATCATTGCAGCGTTTTTATACTTCTCTATACACTATACCAAGATGTAAAAAGATATGCCAAAAGAAGGCTGCCACTTGTAAGTGCAATGAGCCACTGCATAGAGTTGAGTGCTTTTGCTAGTGTTCAGAAAGTCTTTTATGAATAAACTTTTAGTAGTAGATTCTGCTGACGATACAACATACAAAATAGAAATAAGAAAATGTTCTCTTGCCGATCTGGTCGTTGAATCAGTCCTTTTAAGAACATAAAAAAACATTGTCAGATTGAGTATCGAGGACTGTTGGGTAAGTAAAAGCTGATCTCTCTGTCCACAGCCAAAACAGCAAATGTGTTCTCTATGTTAAGTGTGATAACGTATTTCATAGAAACTTTAACCTTCTTAATTTCAAATTAAACGTTTTGAAGTCCAACGAAGCTTCTTTTTTACAGCTGCAGCTTTTAAGTATAGTTCAAAATGTTGCACTTATAAATAACGAAAAATTCTATGGAATACATCAACATGATCAGCCAAATGGAAGAAAAGCTGCGAGCTGCATATATATTTATAAATAAAAAAAAAACAGTTAAAAGAGATGTCTTTCGATTCAGTCAGAGAGAATTCAAGCCAACTTAAGCACTACAAATAAGAAATTGTATAAATTTGAAATGATTTATTTTATTTGCAAACGCATATTGTGACTAAAAATGAACTTTGTTCTCTTTGTTTAATATTTGATAAGTGCTCCATTATTTTTGGTTCAACCTCCAGCACCCAGTCTTGATGTGTTAAAGAGAATTTCTAGGCAAGGAGTGGGTACAAGCAACACAACAATAATGTAAACGCTGCTAAAAATATCCTTGAGAAATTCCATAAAAGAGGAGAAAATTAGATTGAAATGTTGAATTGAGTGATGATTCCATCAAACCAACGGTTATTGCGAAACCAAAGAAATGTGAACAAACAACCGCACTGAAGTTAGCCATGAAAACACCGAGAGGCAAAAGCGCTTTGTTTATCAAGTGTAAGGTAGTTTATGTTTTTCCAAGTAAAACATTATCTATTACCTTATTTCTCAGTTACATAAGCTTCCTTCATTGTGTGGGAGCCTATGGGTAATTAAGATGTACAAGCAAATTCTAATTTCAATTTAACTCATACTTTGATAATTATAATTGATGTGTGCTTGCTATTTTGCATTTTAATGGAGGTAAACACTTCTATCTGGCTTACAAGGTGACTTAATTTCATATTGTGATAAACAACAAGACCCTTTTGATAGTGGTTTTGAGAGAAAAGGAAAGAAAAGAAATGGATTCAGAAACGCTCCTTGGGATAAAATAAAATGAGGATTCTTCATCGTAAAAGGACTTTAAAGTTTACAAACTTAAGACAGCACCAAAAGACACTTTTCATTCACTCTGGAAGCAATGTTCTTCAATCAAAGTTTTTTAGTTTAAAACTTAGAACGAAGTCATTTGCATAAGAGATTTGACACTTCAGAACAAAGGCGTTAGTCTTAGATGTAACTTAAGAAAACCATTAGCTGCAGTTTGGCTGTGATGCATACTTTCAAAAACATACTTATAAAGTTATGCTGCCTTTTAAGGACACCACAATTATAAAACAAAACATAAGTAGTTTGCCGTTAAAGGGGACATAGCTAAAATAAAATTTTAAATATCAAACAAAAATATATATTAAAAAAAAAATTAAATCCTTAATTTGTAACTTGAAGAAATGGAATTTCTCGAAGATAGACAAAAAGCAAAATAAAGAAAACTGAACTGGAAACTTGAATCAAGGACCATAATATCGACTAATTTCAATTCAAACATCTTCAAACGTTGATAGAAATATTAAATCGGGGAAATATTAAATCTAACTTTTTCGGCCAGAGCCCACTTTTTCAAAATGAACTGGTACCTCAAATTTATGCCTGGTGCTTGCTAAATTACTTTGAAAATCCTATCTCAAGTTTAATTTTTTTCGATAATGGGAACTTGATCATATATTTAATTTGAGAGAAATTTTAGTTTTTGGGGCTTTTATGATCATTAAGTTGGATGCGATTTATAATTAAATAAAACTAATCCATCTTGGTTTTACCCTACGTTTCGCCAGTTGTTTTCCAGCTTCTTCAGGGGATTTATTTAGTGTTTGATATTAAAAAACATAATGGAAATTTGCACAAAAAGTGCGAAAGAAGTAATAGTCCGGGATCCCTGGTCCAATTTTTTTTGTGACTACTATCAAGCTAATTTTGCCTGAGTGGCTTTATTTTGTTGAGACGCCCAACAATTTTCTAACGAAAACTTTCGTCTGTGGTAGCTAACAGAGGTAGAAAGGGTGAAATATGTCGATTTCATGATACTAAAAAATTTATTAGTAACAGTTTCTTTCTTAGTTAAGCTTCAAGATAATTATCTGAATTACGTAAAAAAATATTTGTCCTACAAATTGTATGGTTTGATCTTAAGAGTCCCCTTCCTCAAACATGTATCGATTACGAGGTCAAAAAAAGTGATTACTAACAAGCTGATTTTTTCGTTTTTACTTATTTAATATTTATATAATTTAACAGTCAGATTGTCCTACAAATTCCGTGCTACGTTTTTTCAGTCCTACTCCCAATAGTAGTAGTACATATGCATGATGTAAAAAATAACGCGTTAAGCTATAGCGGTGCTCAAATTCAATATACATGTATTTGAAATTCATGAAATAAAAAATCAATTTATTTTTCAAGCGTGACAAAAAAAAATTTGACTTTTTGATAGATTCCACTTAACAATAAGTTTAGAAAATTAATGAACGTCGACTTAAACTAAGACAAAAAACGAACAAAAATTTGTTCCGCTTCTGACTTTGATTATAATCCTGCTTTCTTTCGTAAAGGAAAAAAGAGACCTTTCACTATTTTGAAGAAAAATAACATTTTTCAAGAGGCTTTTATTAAACTCCTACGAATTGAAACTACAGCATTAACAACATCGAATGAAGTATTTCAAATTATCGAAGAGTATGTATGCAGAGTTTATTTATTAAAAACAAAAAATGATATTAACAAAGGACGGTATGAGTTATTTGAGAAAGGATATAAATCAAAAAATGAAAACGAAGATATTTTAAAACAAAAAATCGTAGGATATGATCCTTCCAGTTTGCCACCAACAAAACAAGAATTGTTGCAACAAATTAAAAGAACTGTATTTATCTGCAATGTATGGTGTAATGCACACATGCGGTGCCCCACGGAAAAATTGCCAGAAAATTTTGGATGGACAATAATTGATGGCAAATATGAATATTATTGGTTTGATGGTCCCCAAAGTCCATCTTTTGAAGAAATATCTTCCGACATTCAAGGTACCCTATTTATACAGTAGTTATTTTATGATTGACTATTCATTATTATATTATGATTAACTTAATTATTTTATGTTATTACAGAGTCAGATATCACGAATGAATGAAGTGAAGTAGATGCCGATGACAGCGATAGTTGCGATAGTAGCGATAGCAGCGAAGGGTTGTCGGATGAATCTGAGGAGGATTAATTTTTTTTTTTAGAAATACCGAAATCTCTGTGCTTAATTTACTAAAAAATAAAGCTAAATATTTAAAATTAGAGCAAGATTTTTTCTTTTACCATATGTTACAAATAAACAAACAAAAAAATGACAATTCTTGTCGGACTAGCGATGCATACCTGTTTTCTTGTAGGACATTGTTTGAATTGGGCAGATAACACACTAACCTATAATGTAATATTTTTGTCCTACAGTTAGTAATGAAAATAATAATCTGGTGGTATTGACATTTTCTGAGCGTAGGACTGAAAAAACGTACCACGGAATTTGTAGGACAATCTGACTGTTAGATTATATAAATATTAAATAAGTAAAAACGAAAAAATCAGCTTGTTAGTAATCACTTTTTTTGACCTCGTAATCGATACATGTTCGAGGAAGGGGACTCTTAAGATCAAACCATACAATTTGTAGGACAAATATTTTTTTACGTAATTCAGATAATTATCTTGAAGCTTAACTAAGAAAGAAACTGTTACTAATAAATTTTTTAGTATCATGAAATCGACATATTTCACCCTTTCTACCTCTGTTAGCTACCACAGCCGAAAGTTTTCGTTAGAAAATTGTTGGGCGTCTCAACAAAATAAAGCCAGTCAGGGAAAATTAGCTTGATAGTAGTCACAAAAAAAATTGGACCAGGGATCCCGGACTATAAAATATGGACAACACTAGTATCACAATATTTAACAACTAGTGTGTTAATTTTTTTCTTCTTCCGTTTCCGACCATCATTTTTGATCAAAATGTAACATCGAAAATTTTAAATCATATCGCAAAGCAAATACAAAGAATAAAAAATTCAGTTCGACGAATGAACTAGATGATTTTCAGTTCAATATTGTGAACTGCAGTCTTAAATGTCATGCCGTCCATTGAATTTTAAATTACTTTTTTATTTGATTTTGACAAAAAAACTTGTAGCCTCATTAAAACCGTTTTCGACTGTGTATGATGACGAAAAGACGATCAAATATTTTTCAAAAATATTCCACAATACAGGATGATGCGCCTCAATGGTACTCTGCGAGCAGAACTTTTGATATCCTAGGTTGAATTTCTGCTTTAAGATGCTTGTCTGTGATGATGGTGATAAACTCTTCTTGCACTATCACATAGGCTTCTTTCTTAACTGTAACTGTGATTGAACGGATTTGTCATCCATAGTGGAGTTTTGATATCTAAGAGATCGTCAAACTTCTTTAAAAAAATCCTTGTATAATGCGTTCAACAAATAAGTGACCCCAGGGAAAACGATTTCGACAGAAGGGGTTGATATTGACTACTTTGGTAAGCTTTAGTTAATGTAGGAATATGAGTAAAGTTCAGTTGGATTACAGCCCAAGAAGAAGAAGCTGCTCAGTTAAATATCTTCCGAAAACGGCCCCACGCCGGTGCCAGTTACTACTTTCTTGACGGAAACGTTGACATATCAGCTGATATGATATATTTTTCAACGGCATGAGAAATTTTGTTCCTCACAGAATAAAAGTATCATCCCCCAAAGAGAATTTGTGGTTTGAGTCAGGCTGTAAAGAGGCTATTAGAGATAGAGAAAGAGGTTTTCGAATATTTAAAAACAACCCTACTGAAATTTGTTCAAACGTGCTAGAAGTATCTGTAAACGCTCATATACAAAGGCTTAGTTTTTGCATGACAAATACTGTTGTGTTCAAAAGGAAGAAAAAAAATGTTGGTCTTTTGTTAAGAACATTAAAAAATCGACCACGTCAGCGGTCCCAACGCTCGTTTTCAATGACTCTCCATATGTCAACTCCATCGACAAAGCCAATTTGCTAGCACCTTAATTTTCTGCTAACTCGACTTTTCCTCATAGCATATTCCCATCTGAACTTGAGCCTGTAAATTGTGTGATGAAGCAGATATTTTTTCGAACTCTCTCGGTTGCGAGAGTCCTAAAGGATCTCAATATACATAGTTCCGCTGGTCCCGATGGTATCCCTACCGTTATTCTAAAGAGGTGTCTTCTAAGCTGGCAAAACCACTACGCAAGTTTCTCTATCTTTCCAACTGCGTTTGTCTAGCCCGTCTCTGAAAAATGTGAATCTTCCTCCCCTTCCAATTTATCGACCAATTTCTCTAACGTCAATTCCTTCCAAGATCACGGAAACGCTGATAAATCAAAAAATATCTTGAAGAACAAAAGCTTCTTAATGACCGACAATACGGCTTTCGTAGCAAAAGATCCACAGGTGATTTGATGGCATATCTCACCGAAAAGTAGAACCAATCTTTACACTATTTTAGAAAAATTAAGATTATTATTATTTCAGTATTCCGTCATTTATACGTCTGTGATTTGGGAATGACGACAATACTTTCTGAATGATGTCGTCAGTTTTTTGTTTCTCATCGTACTGATGACTCAAATGCTGGTTTTATTTTTTCATGTTGTCACTTACTTACTTACTTACTTACAGTTCGGGTCAACCTGGGCCTCAACCAAAATCTTTCGATAACGACTCAGATTTCGGGTGAACTCTCTCCAGTTTTGCAAGTCAACGGAGGTTTTTTTCATTTGATTGTGTCACCTAAGATGACGTCTTCCCATTCCGCGATTTCTCTATAATGTGCTTTCGAAAGTCCGTCGAGCCGGAGCTTAGATGTCCATTCGCTCTAAGCCCCGAAGCCATCGTAGCTATACGCCAATGTCGCTGTGCAGCTCATACAATTTGTTGTTGAATCTTCTATTTCCCACATTGCAATCACATACGGGAGCAAAGATGATGCGGAATATTTTTTTTTTCGAAACGATCAAAAGGTTTGTCATTCCGCTTTAGGTAAGGTCCATGCTTACGCGCCGCGCGCGATGATCAAAGTCTTATAAAGAGTCTTGGTTTTTGCTAGAGACTCTCAACTGCCTTCTTTGCCCAAGCTCTGCCTGTCAGTTGTTAGCAATTCCGTAATAATTTATTAAAACAATATGATCGTATATATTCTCAGCCGTATTTATTAGATTTCCCTAAATAGCTCTGAACAGATGAATCTAGTTATGTAGTGAATAGCACTCTATTCTACGTTGAATAAATTCTTATTTATAAACCACTAGCTGTGCCCGCGACTTCGTCCGCTTGGAATAGTGACTTTCAGCAGCATTTTTAATTTTTTAAGCTACTTATTTTGCAAATAAGACACATTCATGCGTTTTAGTAAACTATTGTTATATTTTATTTAACCCTAGATGGTCACACGTCAAAATAATCACACAATGGTCACACGGGGTCATTTTGACCCCAGCGTATATAAACGTTGACAACTTTTGCAATTTTCAAAATAATGTCTCCAAATTTTTTTTATACATTCCTGAATGTCAAAACTAAATGTTTCAATAATAATTTGTGCATATTTTAATGTTTATTATATCGAAAAAAATGTAGATATTGGGAACAATTTGAAAATCGGAAGAATTCACAAAAAAGGCCTGGGGTCATTTTGACCTCGTGTGACCATCTAGGGTTAAGTACATTTTTGCACACGACGTTTTTACCTTTTCCTTCTTTTGTCTAATAAAATGGTTTTGCGAATTTGATACACTCTTTTAAACTAAAATGACTAATCAGTGGGAATTAAAGAAATACGTGGAATAAATAGTTTTCTTATTTCGCTGTTCCAGTCATAATATAAAGCCGCATCCCAGATGTGTAATTTGTAGCTGTGTACAGTTCTAGACTACTCATTATTGGCACTGGAACACCAACTTGCATTCACTCCTGATAAATCTAAGGCAATGAGAAACTCTATAGGGTCTGATGTGACTTTCTCTGTGTCCATAATATTGTCTACTGATAGACATTCGAAAACATCCCCCAATACGTCAAACATAATTTATTAGTTAGTTAGTTAGTTAGTTGAAAAAACTTTATTTAAAAACTTCTTTAAAAATATACAATATGATAAACTTAAGTTTAATATGGTTTGGCCAATGGCCGTCTACCAGATTGACAATTTATGCTTGATATGCATTTTATATTTTTATATTTAATTCATTTGTTTTTTTCTTTAAAAGTTTCCTTCGAAGATGCGTTTCCTATAGTTTAGTGCACTAATTGTGTAATTATACAAGGTTATCCAGCCTAGCTTTCCATTTAGGACATCCAAAGTGTCATTCAAATCCATCGAGGCTACATGAAAGTACCTCACTCGAAACTCCTTCAAAATGGGACATCTGGCAATAAAGTGATATACATCTTCTCTCTCCTTGAAGTTACAGAGCTCGCATAGAATCGGGAGGTCAGGTCGATGCGGAATATAGTTCAAATTTAAAAGTTCACCTCTAATTTTAAATAATACACTTATCATATTTATGCGGTAGCGATTGAGAAGATACGTGCTTTCATTAAGATCCAAATTTAGTCTGCTGTACATCATTCTATACTGCGATGATTGTGCTTCTTGTTTAAAGTTTGAATATGTTGAGTGGCTAATTTTCTCCAATATCAAGTTAAACTTCAGTCTCAAATCAGTTGGGCTTACTTCGGGTAACAAATTTAAGTTTTCACCTACGCAAATAGCCAGCTCTTCCCACTTTCTGATCAGATTTCCTCTTGATGCTAACAGTTTTCTAAGCACTAGATTCGGCAGCCTTCTTTCATCCATCTCCATCACCTTGATTACGTAATCGAAGTGCATCTTGAGGGTCTTTAGGAACAACGGTGGTTCAGTTGTTTCCAGATGTAGCATATAGTTGGGGGTGCAACTCGGTAATCTAAAAATGCGTTTTAGGAAATACCTTAGGAACCTTTCAACTTCTTCAACTTGGGAGTAACCCCAAACTTGTGCCGCGTACAACATAATGGAGGCTGAGGTTGCGTGAAAAATTTTAAGTTTTGCACTATGTTCGATATAATTATTATCTATACAGCGGTTCCACACTGCGGACACAGCTCTTTTCGCTTCAGCTAGCTTTATCTCAAAGTGTTTTTTCATGTTGAGATTTGCAGAGACATTCACTCCTAGGTATTTGTACTCACGAACTATAGCAACACGTTCACCCTTGTATGTCCACTTTTCGTTATTTGCATATCTTCCGCCTCCATCCCTGAATATCATGATTTTCGATTTTTGTAAATTGACGGTTAGATTCCAGTTTTCACAATAGTTCTCCAGCCTATTTATCATTCGTTGCATGCCTTCCACAGAGTCAGAAAGAAATACGATATCATCCGCAAATATAAGACCCGGGATACGAATATTTCCAAAATGAATTCCCCCTCCAATCTCATCCAAGATATCGTTTATAAATAGTATGAAGAGTAACGTGCTCAGTACACAGCCTTGTTTAACTCCCATTTGAGTTGAAAACTCTTCAGAAATGTGCTCTCCATCCCATACGTAGGCCACGTTATTTTCGTACATCGCTTTGAGTAAGCCAATAATTTTTCCCGATATACCCAACTTATACAGCTTATAAAAAAGCGCTTCGCGGGCAATCGAGTCGAATGCAGCGCGAAAATCGACGAAAAAGGCGTAAAGTTTCCGTTTCCTTCTTTTGAAGCTCTCCGCAATATTTAACAGACTGAATACTTGGTCTAAGGTCGAATAATCTCTCCTGAATCCCGCTTGAAATTCATTTAGAATTTTTTTATCTACAGTCCACCGTGCAAGTCTATTAAAAATCAACGTACTAAAAAGTTTGACCGAGGAATTTAAAAACGAGATTCCCCTATAATTTTCAGGTGCGTCATAGGATCCTTTTTTGTGAAGTGGGAATATAATTGCTTTTTTGAAGCTTTCTGGAACATCTGCGCTTGCAAAAATTCTGTTAAACTCCTCAGTCAATGCATTCAGAAATTCCGGCGTGCAGTTCATATAAAACTCAACCGGGATGCGGTCATCGCCCGGAGCTTTTCCACTTTTAGATTTCTCTATAACATTTTTTACTTCCGATATCGAAAACGGTGCATCTAGTAAGTCATCCTCAAAATACGGAGGTGCATACTGGTGGAGCGATGAAAACTGTGGTGCATTAAGCAAGTTCATAAAATAGTCTCGCAGTTCTGGAGCTCTCAATGTTGCAGCAATGTAATTTGTCCTCCCGTTGATTGACTTCACGGCTTTCCAAAAATCTGCAGAGGATCTTGACGAGTTCAAAACGAGGATATTTTGTTGGTGCATTTTCTTTTTTTTCTCGTAACAGAGCTGCTTAAAGTCTTTGTTTGCTGTCGCGTACATCGTTTTGAAAAAAGGTGTGTTGTATGCCCTCAATAACTTTAAAAATGCGAACGACTTTTTCCTAGCTTTTTGACACTCAACATCAAACCAACACTGCTTGAAATTATCGAATTTAGAAGTCCTTTTAGCGTTTGTTGATACAGCTTCAATAATTACTTCGGTTAGCTCTTTCATCTGAAGCACATTGTGTTGACTGCGTAGGGCGAGTTTATTGTTCAGATTGATCTGAAAACTAGAGCGAAGCTTATCACTCCACTTCATCCTGGGTATTAGTCCCAATTGTTTTGCATGGATTGACTCGTATTCCGCTGTTGTACACCTTACTTCCAAGGGCATGTGATCGGAGAAAATCTGTGCTGATATTCTGAACTCGCTGAGTAACTCATTCCACTTTCCTGATACAAAACAATAATCGATAACAGAGCCAGATGCTCCACGCAAAAACGTGAGCTCACCATTCGGATCGCCATCACAGCTGCCGTTAAGCATCCTTGCGTCCAAAGTATCAGCCATTTCTAATATTTTAGAACCCTTTCCGTCGCATGTTTCATCTTTTGACTTCCGAGTTGGATTGATGATAGGTGATGCAGTTCCACTTGCAAAATTATTTTGGGATAGTCCAACCCTGGCATTAAAATCTCCAATAAGAAGAACATCCACTGAAGCTAGTTTCTGTAGTGTTTCGCAGAGCCGATTATAATCTCTCAGCCAGTGAGAACAGTTCAAATAAACGGGTATGATATATAACGCTGAACCACATAATTTTAATTCTATTACCTCCTGTGCTTCTTCAACCCTTTTAAAGCTCGTTGTAACTCCTTCAAGACATTTGCGGTAACCCCACAGTTCACCACCACTACCTCTTCCAAACGTATTTGTCTTCACTGCTGGGATCCATTTTAATTCATAATTCATAAATAATTCATTACATTTAGAGATTTCATCTTCTAATACATGTGTTTCAAAGAGCACGAATATATCAAAACTTTTAACATATTTAAAAAAATTTGCAACTATAAATTTATTTTTAAGTCCTGAGACATTATACCCTAAGATACTTAAATTAACATAACTAATTTGATTCTGGTAGACGGGTACTCCTCATTCCATTCCATCGTGTGAACGGCTGCTTGTTCGACTCATTCGCGTGCTTGTGTTTGCACCTAAACTATTATTGTTGCTAGGACGCGATGAAATGCTACCAACTTCAGGTGTATTGCTTGGCTCTGACGTTTTGTGCTTGACATTTACATTATTTACGTTTTTAGTACCGCGTTTAATTTCATTCATAAAATGATTTAGATCGTAAAATAAATCTAGCTCGCCACCAAAAGTATTCCGAAGCACCTCTATGGGATCTTTTCGGCCACAGATTAATCCACGCTTGAAATCCCAAGTAAATAGATTGCTGTGAATGAAGAGCTTATCATCCTTTTGCTGTACTTTTGCGTGCGGAAATCTATCACGGAGGAACCTGGCTATTGGGAGTAAAAAGTTCTTTTTACAGCGAGTGTTATACGGGAGATCCTTATGTATGTGTATTTTAGTGTTTTTCAAAGTTTTGGTATTGCGAAGTACCGTCCAGGCTGCGCTTCGCGAGGTTAATTTAACAACAATCATTGCTGTGCGACTGTTTGGGGGAGTTACCGAATGGGCATGCTCAATCATGGAAGTTGAGTTCTGTGTTCCCAACAGACCAGCACAAACAGACTTGGCTTTTTCTCTCATGTCGGAGTTTGCTTCCATAGGCATGTGCACCACGACATTCGACTCCAAGCTCTTTTGCAACAAATTATCTATTCGGTCCTCCAGTTCGTTGTTACGTTGTTCCAAAGAGGCAACCTTGGCTGAAACTTCTTCGTACTTCGATTTCAAGCCAGTGATCTCGTCATGCAGCACTTTGAAGTCCGTTTTTGAGGGGAGTTCACTTATAAGATTTTTGTTGCTTTCTTCAAGTATTTGTTTTAAAACAGCGACAGTTAGTACGCCAGATGTAGGCATTTTTTCCAAAGAATGATTAGGTGCTGGTGTCGATGAAAATAATCTACGCTTTTCTTCTCGCAAATGGTCGGGTGAGGTTGCAAACAGATTCCTTTTGTTCATGAGATGAGGTTATGTTGCAGATTTTGGCAAAGATCATTCAATTACTCTTAAATTCTAAGACTTACACGGTATTTGGATTGTTTCAAAAGATTAGCCAATTTTGTTGGTTTTAAATCAATTTTTTTTAGAATTCTTTTCTCACTTTTTCTCTATTTTGGAAGACTTTTATTAGGAGCTTTATCTTAAACAAGTAACCACTTTGACAGGTCAAATGTCAATCAATTTATTAGTTTATATGGTTAACCATCTCATTAGTCGGGGCCGAAATCGACTTTTCACACAGGCATTACTGATTGCCAATATTTATTTGAAGATCAAGATAGACATTTCTTCTCAGGTCAACAGTGTAATAGACAATTTGACAGAAATCACCCCATGATGAAAGAACTTTTGAAATCGGTCCAGTAGCTGCAAGGTTCCCGTTTACGTTGCCGTTACCGTTGCACTATTGGGAAAACAAATACAGACACTGTCCTTCTTCAGGCTCAAGTCAAGACTATCTCTGCACCAAAATTCATACAAATAGGTTCAATAGTTTGGGCGGTAGATAGTAACAAAGCAAAACAGACAGACGGAGTTGATTTCGGATCTATAATGTTAGTAAGTACTTCCGTTCGCATGGGATAGTAGGGATAAATTAAAGTTAATGTTACTTTGAGATAGTGTAGCGTTCTAACGGGGAAGTACTTCTAGAAATCAGTTCAGCAGTTTCTAGGTTCCCGTTAACGTTTGCATTCTTGTGGGAATACAGGGATAACATACATAGCCTATGTCCATCTTCAGGCTAAAGACTATATCTCTGTACAAAAATTCATATATGTAAATAGATTTAATAGTTTGGGCGGTTTTTGATAACAAATAAAAATAGACAGATAGATTTCATTTCAGACTTATGATATTAATAAAAACTCCTATTCCCGTGGGAATATGGTGACCGTTCCTGTAGGAATAATGGGGATGACTAACAGTTTATGTTACTCAGGGATAGTGTAGCATTCTTACGGTGGAAGAATTTTTGAAATCGGTGCTGTAGCTTCTAAGTTCCCGTATACGTTCCCATTCCCGTTGGAATATAGGGATAAAATATATAGCCTATGTTTTTTCACAGGATCTAGACTATCTTTGTACAAAATTTCATTTAAATCTATTCATTAGTTTGGGCGGGAGATGGTAACATAGAAAGGCGAACAGACAGAGCTACTTTCGCACTTATTATATCAGTAAGGACTCCCGTTCCCGTAGGAATATGGTGACCGTTTTCTTGGTAATATGTGGATGAGTTGAAGTTAATGTTAATCCGGGATTATGGAGCATTCCAACGGTGGAAGAATTTTTGAAATCGGTGCTGTAGTGTCAAAGTTCCCGTATACGTTCCTGCTCCCGTGGGAATATAGGGAAAAAATATATAGCCTATGTCCTTCCTCAGGTTCTGAACAATCTTTGTACAAAATTTCATTTAAATCGGTTTATTAGTTTGGGCGAGAGATGGTAACATAGAAAGGTGAACAGACGGAGCTACTTTATAGTATTAGCTACTTTAATAATAGTGAGGACCGGTTCCCGTGGGAATATTCGAATGAAATACAGCCTATGTCCGTCCTTAAGTTCAGAACAATCTTTGTACAAAATTTCATTTAAATCGGCTTATTAGTTTGGGCGGGAGATGGTAACATAGAACGACGGACAGACAGAGCTTCTTTCACACTTATTATATTTGGTAGGACTCCCGTTCCCGTAGGAATATGTGGATGAATTAAAGTTTATGTTACTCTGGGATAGTGAAGCATTCTATCGGTGGAAACATTTTTGAAATCGGTGTTGTAATTTCTAAATTCCCGTATACGTTCCCGTTCCCGTGGGAATTTAGGGATAAAATATATAGCCTATGTCCTTCCTCAAGTCTTAGACTATTTCTGTATCAAATTTTATTTAAATCGGTTCTGTAGTTTGGGCGGGAGATGGTAACATAGAAAGCCGGACAGACAGAGTGACTTTCACATTTATAATATTAGTTAGGATTATAGTTATGATTTGTATATCTTACCTATCTATAATCTATAATTTAATTTATAGCATTGAGCGGTAATACACAGGTGTACTTCCCTATCGAAAACAAACTGGTCTCTGAAAGCCATCTATGTATCCGCCGGTGTACTAACATTCCCTTGTCATTTCACAGTAGCGATGACAAAAACCTATTCAGTCGCTATACTACCTCAATCGGCGTTCAGCATATTCTACCTCTATGTTACGTTCAAAAAGTTTTATAAATACGTTTTTCTGTTCAGAGATAGCAGATAGGCCGCGTTCCTGGGACCTATGTTCGAAAATCTTGACTTAAGATTCTGTCACTTTTCCCTTGTAAAAAGTTTCAGATTTTCAGATGACAATTCAGATGACATTTAGATTTTCAGATTTTCGAACATAGATTTTCAGATGGAAAAACTTGGCTGAAAATCTGAACTTAAGATTTTACTTGTCAAAACAAGGAAAACAACATATATGACAATCGAACTTTACTCGGTATTCTTGGGTTATTTTTTTGTTCTACAAGTTTTCGCTTATTTATTGAATTGAAATTGATAATTATTGGTGTTTGGATATTCTGTTTTGCAAATTAATTTTAATAGTGAGTTTATCAACAAAGAAAATACATTTTTGAAGGCACAAGATTTTAATTTTTTTTTTTTATCAAAATTAAGTAAAATGAATGTAATTTTAAAACTGCTCAACTTGGAAACACTTGGAAGTCAAATTGTTGAATTTCAAACTGAAAAAATCTGTGTTTTACAAATAATTTTACTACTAACTATGTAGAATCGAGAGGTGAATCACACTACCACTTTAAGACAAAAAAAAGTTAAGATAGTCGTTCATGGACTGACAGATCTCTTCGAACTTTCGGAATTTGTCTTGAACCCGGCCATATTATAAGAGGAACATAGCGCTATTCACTCCTTATTATGGGTTTATAAATAAGGCTGTCTTTCTCTAAGGGTATAGATAAGTTACGTAAAACATGCCTCCGATCATCAAATCTCTCCACCGTGGTATATATCTACTTTCAAATTGCTGAAATCAGCAGCACGAGTAGATATACCCACATAAATGAAATAAAAAAATGTTCAATAATTTATAAAAGCACTTAAGGATTCCGTGAGTATTCCTGTTCTGTATCCGGCGTGTAATATGCACCATCTTAAAGAAATCATTACATCGGTCGCTGTGGACAGCGGAAATCTGATGAACCGATAGACATTCTGCCAACAGACAACACTTTGAACAAGTACAATGTACAATGCTACAATTGCTTAAATTTAAGCCACTTTCCGAATTCATGCGGAAACCCAAAAATAGACATGTTACAGGTGTGGTTTAAGGCAACATAATTAAAGGATTGCCAAATACATGCATCTCACAGTCAAATGCTAAGTAAACTCGTTTGAGAAGAGGAAAAGAAAACAACAATTACTACGTAATAGATGAAGTCTCTTTTCCGAGATAAATAATGTAAGTGTTTCCTTTTTGGTTAATGGACCTGCTCACAGGTGTGAATCCTTTATTTCCTTATTCCACTCAACTCTGGTAGTGCCATTAATTTTCTAAGAAGATCTATTGTTAGGAATAACAAAATTCAAATTCAAATGTCTTTCCTAAATTGATGAAAAAAGAAAAAATCAATGTTTGTGTATAGTTAGTTCCTCATTGATTGTTACGTATCCAATAATTCTATTTGGTCAAACTGATACTACCGTATGAACACAGACGAAGTGTTTGTGATATGAATTAAGATCTATTGAAAAATAACATTTCATTTGGTTGTCCTGCTGTAAACAAAAAATCAGAGGAGAAATGAATGTGTGATGAATGTGATGGTGATGATGAACAAAATTTTGGTCCAATATAGTTAGTTAGGCTTTGCCTTTTGGGAGAGACAGATTTATTCATATCATGTGCGATTTCATTGACAAGTAGTTGGTGTGTGTACCATAGCATTTAATTGTGTTTCAAAAATTATTACGACAGCGAACCTTTAATTAATTTTAACTACAAATTTTAATTCAAAGGACGCCAATTTTTATACAATGAAACTAATTCTTTATGATTTGAAAAAAGATAGAGATTCGCCCTAACAATACAAATGTAGACCAAATTCATTCATCAGATTTTGTATTGTTTGAACTTCAACACGAAACAAAATTGTGAAGACAGTTCTTTCGGGTTTAGAGGCATACTGATGCAGAAACAGGATGAATGCAAATTTTACTCAATATCAGGTTTCTCGCATGGTACAAGGTACACATGCTCTGGATCTCTTTGTCCTAGCGGTGAATGGGTGAATTTGAAACATAAGCTTTCACGAGTATTTACTAGTTTCAAGTTTATTTTGAAAATAAATATACCGGTCCAAACTTTAAATAACTCTTACTTACTTAGGTATGAAGTGTGGAGATATGGCACCGATGATAATACGTTGGAAAAGCGTTAATGCTCGAACAGCAAGTCGGGTTTATTTGCCTAGACATAACATAACCCCACAAGAAATAGTCCAGCGGTGCTAAATTGCCCGATCTTGGATTATTCAAAACTCGAAATTATGCAAAAATCGGTTAAAACAGCGCGACAACAACAAACGCAGTGGCCAGAGCTCATGCGACTTCAATTCTTTCATGAAGTGACAGCTATCGAAAAGAAAAAATCCGAAAGTATTGATGTATTAAAGTATTTCCAGATTGAAAACCATGAGTCCAAAAGAAACACACTTTACAAATATGTATACAAAGCTTTTTTATAGCGTGTTAAAGGAGAAGTTTTCACATATTGAGATGCTTTTGTAACAGAAAAAAGAAAAATTAGTAACTATGATAGTTCGTTGGAAAAGCGTTAATATTCGAACAGCTAGTTGGACATTGAAGTCAACGAACTGTAACGTGCTGATGCTTGAAGTCAAGTCCTACTTCGTTCCAAACTTTCGAAAGTTTGAACTAAATTAATTCAGTAGTAAATCCTGATGTTTAAATGTAGCCGAAAATATTGATGAAATTCGTGAATGTCTAGAAAACGGCACAGCACAGTTTGAAAATTTGTTCCATATGCTGTGGCCTAGTTAACAGAAAGTTGAATGACGAAATTGTCTTATTTATTTAGAACTAGCTGTGCCCGCGACTTCGTCCGCGTGGAATAAAGACTTTCAGCAGCATTTTTAACTTTTTAGGAAATAAAACTTCTAGCCTGAAAAATGGCGGTATTTCCAAAAAAAAAAAACATTTCATTATTTCAACACCTTGTAGCCCTGTTAAAAATACTTTTGAGACTGTAGTTTTTAAATATAAGGATAGATATATAGCCTTTATCCTTCCGCATGTTCTAGAATCTAGACCATCTCTGTAGCTAATTTAATAAAATCTGTTTAGCAGTTTGAACGGGAGACATACGAAAAACACCCACATAGCTACATTCGCATTTTCAATATTAGTAAAGACTCCCGTTCCCGTGGGAATATGGTGACCGTTTTCGTGGGAATATGTGGATAAGTTAAAGTTAATGTTGCTCCGGGATTATGGAGCATTCCAACGGTGGAAGAATTTTTGAAATCGGTGCTGTAGTGTAAAAGTTCCCGTATACGTTCCTGCTCCCGTGGGAATATAGGGAAAAAATATATAGTCTATGTCTTTCCTCAGGTTCTGAACAATCTTTGTTTAAAATTTCATTTAAATCGGTTTATTAGTTTGGGCGGGAGATGGTAACATAGAACGACGGACAGACAGAGCTCCTTTCACACTTAATATATTAGTAAGGACTCCCGTTCCCGTAGGAATATGTGGATGAATTAAAGTTAATGTTACACAGGGATAGTGTAGCATTCTAACGGTGGAAGAATTTTTGAAATCGGTGTTGTATATAGGGAGCCGTAGGAATATGGGGATGAATTAGTTTTTATGTTACTCTGGGATGGTGTTGCATTCTAACGGTGAAAGAATTTTTGAAATCGGTGCTGTAGTGTCAAAGTTCCCGTATACGTTCCTGCTCCCGTAGGAATATGGGGATGAATTAGTTTTTATGTTACTCGGGGATAATGAAGCATTCTAACAGTGGAAAAGTGTTTGAAATCGGTGTTGTAGTTTCTAAGTTCCCGTATACGTTCCCGTTCCCGTGGGAATTTAGGGATAAATTGTAGCCTATGTGTTATTCTGATGTATAAGCTATATTATTGGAAAGTTTAAGTAAAATCCATTCAGTAGTTTTTGCGTGAAAGAGTAACAAACATACATCCACACATACAAACTTTCACGTTTATAATATTAGTAGGATGTAGGATAAATGAAAATAAAATAAATAATAGGATGGCGCGACAGAGTGGGGAGCAAGGGGTCCTAGCGCATTTTTCACAATTATCCTTTGTGAGGGAATGGAGGCGACCTACAACTTTCTACCGATTCCGGATGGCTAATCGACAAAGCGATTTTCATGACAATGGATTGACATTGGAAGACTTGCCAATTCTTCGCGAAATGCGATACCCGTGGAAGAACATTTTTTAATTCTTTTGGGATTTAAACCACGAACCTCTCGTGTAACAGGCAGTACTATTATGCCAAGGGCACCATTCTCGAATTATTTATGAGAATTTTATTGAAGCCGCTCGTATATGTACGTCTGGAAGCTGATTATCGTAATTCTAAGTTTTAGTCGGAACGATAAAGTTAGAACATTTAAGGCGTAGCATAGACAGAAACGATGTTGACATCATTTCTGTCGCAACGATAACTACACATACAAAAAGTAGAAATGCCGTACTTGTCGCATCAGTCATGGTATTCTTACTCTCATCGCTATGCAAAAGTCACGTTGCAGCTACAAAATCAACTTAATAAATCAAACGCATGTGGTGAAGATGGTTTGTTTAAATATAATTTTATTCTGAAAATGATTGCGGTTTATGTATCGAATTTTTACATTGCGGCAGATCTTGTCAAAAAACCGAGAATATAATTTCGATAACACCATCTTTTTATCGATTTCAAGGCCGCGTATGACAGTATTTACAGAGACGAGCTGTACAGAGCCATGTCTAAGTTTCGGCATCAATGTAAAACTCGTACGACGCTTTTAGGAGAAACTTATTTTATTTTGAGCAATGGTACTCAAAGTTCCATCAAAATGTTGAATATCGATTGATAAAGAGAATCCAAGGTCGTAGTCCTCTACATGCGAAAGCCATAATATTGATTCTGTTGAACATCGTCGAAACGTTACATGTCTTACTTTCTTTTATCGCTTTTTTCACAAACCGTGCTCTAGTGAAATAGCCAGTTGCATTACTCCCCTAAAACAATTTAGCCGCAACACCCGCCTCGCTAGAAATGGTCATCAGTTTTACTTTGATTTTTCAACTTTGGACGTACAGTCAAGTATAGAGAATCATATTTTAGTTGCACCACCCCAATGTGGAATGGTCTATCGGACTCTGCATTACGATTCACAGACATTCAAAAGCCACGTGCATCGGTGTCTCCTTTCAAATCCTCTCCTATTTCCCTAAATGCGCGCACTGTGTTCTTTAATGTGCGCGTTAATTAAAAAAAAAAACTGCTGTTAGTTTCTGTTTAGTGTTTTTGCTTATGTTTAAGTCCCCTTCATTTAACACGTGGTAGTTTTCACATATTGAGGTGCTTTTCTGTAATGGAAAAAAACAAAAATATTACTATCAACCCTCCGCATTGTTTTTAAACCAACGAATTATTTCTTCGTCACCCATACCTTCAGAGTTCAGACACGTCCTACCTTGGTCACATCTCATACCAATTAAAAATTGAAACGTTTGTTAACAACTTTCTGTGGATATGCTACAAGCCATACAATTCATTTCTTTGTTCTCCTTCAAATAAACAACTCTAGACCACACACCCATTGAAGTTTGGGTGGTTGTGTTATAAGTTATTATTTGTTTTGACATATGCTAACTCATTGGTTGATGGAGAACGAGAACGTGATTTATATTCGAAACTGTTCCAACACGAGAAAATATTTGAACACATAAAACATATGAAATTAACCATTTGTAAGCATAGCATGACCTTTCCGAAACTATAAAATAATAAGCAGGCTTTGTAGACGACACATGCCATGGGGATACAGAGGAGAAAGAAGAGTGAGCTTCGAGTAGTCAAAGTCAATAGCACTGCAGTTTTGTAAATATTTTCTTTAATTCAAATTAATTCATTTAGTGAACTTCGTAAATTGAATTTTGGCATACGAAAAATATTTTTCTTTTAAAAGCGAATTAATTTTAAAAAATTTATTTATGTAGATGTACTAACATTTTTGTTTATTTTTAAATTAGTTTTTTTTTTTTGAAAAGTTAATGTTGTTTAGAAAAATCCTTGCTAAGGCTTATGAAAGGCCAGGAAGTGGTTTCGATGCTAGACAAAAATACTGCATTTAAAAGACTTATAGTGAATAAGCTTTTAAAAATAGAGAAAAAGAAAAGGGTGGGTTTTTATTGGAGAAACCAGATAAAGAGTTAGTTATAAGTTATGATAAGTTTTGTTACCTTTTTACCTTAAGGGATAATTAATTTAGCCCGCATAAGGAATAATTAGTTAGTTATAAAGTTAAAAGAGCGTAGTGCTATTAAATAAGAGGGTGCCAAACAAAGACAGAGGTGAAAGTCATCCCTTATCAGTATTTCCAGTATACTTCGCGAACGAAGCAAAATTTCGATAAATTTCAAAAGACACTTTCTACAGAGAACTAAATTTTCTACCGAAATTGTTTTTTTTTAAATAATTATAGAAAAGAATTTCAATCTAAAACGTCTAGATACCCGACCTATCTTCCCCAGTATATAAAGTCTTCGTGCCATAGATCACAGTGTAAGTGTTCATACTCCTCCGAAACGGGTTGAGCGATTCTGATGAAATTTTTTTTTGTATATTTGGTAGGCTTGAAAATAGGTTAACAATATTCCCAAGGGAATGGAAACGGAAAAGGGAATGTAAGAACAACTTGACCCATTTAAGAAATTCTTTCAACAATAATTCCAACATCCAATAAAATATTCTAATTGTATCCCAATTATTCCACAGGAACAGGAAATGGAACAGGAATGGAACAAAACTACTGATCTGCTCACACTGTGTTTTTATAACATTATAAGGGTAGTCATAACCCCTTGATGTGCGTGTTAAATAGAAAAAAAAAAATGTTTTCAATAGCAGAATGCCTTATTATCCCTAAACGATATATCATCTTCATATTCCCATGCAAACGGTAACGCGAAGCTAAAAACTTTCAGGTAGCAGGTGCTTTGGTTTTTTGGCAATTTTGTTCAAAAAACGCTTCAAATTAATTAGACTCGAGAAACACCATGCGGGTCAGCAAGTATACATTTAAAAGTAGTTTAAGTTCATGCTAAGGCAGATTGTTATAGAGCTTATCCCTAGTTTTACTGTTCATTAAAGGCAGACCCATCTTTGCCACTGGGCCCACTGTGCCGGGCCCAGGGCCCCGAAATCACCAGAGGCTCCCAAATAGCTGAAAAATCCATTAACCTGAATTGATCTACTTTCAAGAAAAAGAAAATATAAAGAAAGATTCCAAATTGAAACCTTTCTTCCCATTGTCGACACTCTAAGCGTTCATTAGAAACAACAACTAGGTTAGTAGGTATACGAAGATTGGTCAACATTTTGACTTTTTCAGAATTCATAAGACTTAAAAGAAAACTGCAAATCTTTTGCTAAATTTTGCACGGAAATGAACAGCGTTTGTCGCTGTTGTCAATCGAAAGCGACATCCCCATAGGCTTAGATTTTGAAGATGTGATCAATGATTTTGCTAATCTCAAATCAAGAAAAAGACTGCTTCAATAAACATTCCTTTCTTTCACCAGAAAAAATATAGTCTGTGACGCAACGTTAACAACGTTATGGAAACCGGTTTGATACCTCGAGAATTCAAGGAATCCATTATTTTCCCGGTTCATAAGAAAGGAAGTTTATCCGAATTTACCAATTATAGAGGTATATCGTTTTTAAATGCTTCTTACAAAATTTTCACGCTAATTTTACAAAAACGCTTGAATAAATGGATCGAGGAATACAAACTTTTGAAATAGTTTCAGGCGGGTTTTAGAACAGGTTACTCGACAATTGACCATATCTTCGTCCTTAAAAGCATTGCGGAGTCATATCTCCATAAAAGCAAGAAATTGTATACGTTTTTTATCGATTTCAAATCAGCATTCGATATAGTGAATAGGCAAGCGCTAATTTACAAGCTTTACGGTATTGGTATGTCATGGAAGTTTGGAAGAGTAATTGAAAATCTATACGATGACACAACAGCAAAGGTATGGAATGGTGAAGAACTTTCAAGAGGATTTAAGACAGAAACTGGTGTCAGACAGGGTTGTGCATTAAGTCCAAGCCTATTTGCCTTATTTATTGAGGACCTTGTAGACTTCTTACCCTGTGGTATCGATTACGCTGGACATTCGATAAAAGCACTGCTTTTTGCGGATGACATTGTTCTTTTGGCATCCTCGCCTGAATCGTTACAGTTAATGATAAATCGTTTATATCAATACTGCAAGCTGTGGAGTTTGATTTTGAATTTAGAGAAGTCTAAGATTTTGATTTTCCGAAGTGGAGGAGGCCGAAACTGTGCGAACGAAAAATGGCATTACAATGGTGAGTCCATTGAAGTTTTCACGCGGTTTAAGTATTTAGGAGTGTACTTCATGCGAAACTTAAGTATGGAGAACCATTTAAAAAAGAAACTGCAGAAGGCTAAAGTCGCAATCAACGCAACTTGGAATAAATGTTTCCACAACAAAAGTATCACCCATAGTAGTAAGTACAAGATATTTGAGGCAATATCAAGGTCAGTTTTGTTTTACGCAGTTCAAACTTGGGGAGCGAAACAGTATGAATCCGTGGAAAAACTTCTTCGATACTATATCAAGCGAATTTTTAAATTGCCGCACAACACGCCCAACTACGTGATTATGTTGGAAACAGGTTTATCTCCTCTTTTCATCCAAACCCTAAAGATGCAAGTGGATTATATCTTGAAAGTTATGAAGATGGATAATCACCGGCTTCCAAAAATAGCAGCTCTTCAAGTTATTCGAACGAAAACCAGCTGATATGGTGATTGGATGGAGTTAGCTATAGAAACGTTGGAATGGAATTGAATCTAGCCTGTTCTAATATAGATGCAATGAAAGTCGCTCTCTATCAACTTATTTCTATGGCAGTGGCAGACATAAATCAGAGGGAGAAATATATGAACGATGCCACTGGATCCATATACAGACAACTTTACTCTAAGTTAAACCACAATTTGGAAGAAAGGAATTATTTTACAGACGGCAACAGCATTGCCGAAATATCAATGATGTTAAAGCTGCGAGGAGAACTTATTCAACTTAACTTCGTGCCACATAGGGAGGACCTATCCATAATTTGCTCATTATGTAATATGAAGGAAAGAGAGGATATATTCCACTTTATGGGAAAATGTCCAATTTTCAAGGAAATAAGAAGAAACGCCTTTGGAAGTAATATCTTAACGCAAAATCAAGTTGTAGACTTGCTCAATAACATGGATGTGAAAAAATTATTCAGTTACTGCAGATTAGCTTTAACTTATAGAAACAAAATTATAAACGAATGTTTTTAAAGTATATATCAGTATCAGTATTAAAAGTAGGAGCTAAAATCTTTTTTTCATTAAAAATTTTGCAATTTTTTTTTTGTTTTGTCAACTAGGCAGACGGCAGTAAAGCCATGCTTTTGTTATTTTTGTTAATTTGTAAGAATTTGGAAACAACGTTAACAAATAAAAATAAATAATAATCTAATCTAAAATCTAGTCTGTGACGCTTTTTGCATATCAATATATGTAATCTTCTTTAAATTACGTTCTGAATAAATAATTTAATTTTTTGTTATTCAAATTTTGTTTATTTTTGAATTTTTATATGAAACTAGCTGACCCGCCCGGCGTAGCTCAGGCCCTATTTTTATCAAATTGAAAGTTAAGTAAAGCAGTCTCCAAGCTTTCATTCTAGTGTCAGAGTGGGGATGAAAAATTGTCTATGCTACTCAGGCGCAGGGTAGTTTTAAGCCTAAGGGATGAAATATACGCTAATAGGGCCCCTATACTACGCAAACACGTTTGCACAAACGTGTGTTTGTGCAAACATAGTTTCGCCACACACTACACAAACATGCTTGAGAGATATATTAGTTGCTTGACGTTTTTCATATCAATCAGACCTATGAGCAATGAGCGATTTCGCATGTGCTGCTTTAATTATGACAATAAACACACCACAACACCGGTAAACTTTTATATAATTCGACAAATTCCGTCCAAAAAATTTGTTGTTCTTGTTTATTCATCTTTACTTCTTGAAAATTGACAACTGTTTGAGCAAAATTCAACACACACAACTCAAACATGTTTGTGCGAACACGGGAAATTCAAAATATTTTGAATTTCTTCAAACCTTTTGCGCAAACACTCAACATCGCTACACACTACGCAAACAGTTTGCACAAAGATTTTAACAAAAACAAAATACATATGTTTGCACAAACGGTTTGTGTAGTGTAGGGGCCCTATAAGTTACTGAGGGACTATGTGGCATCCCAGTGCCGAAATAATTTTTGGAATCTGTCCAGTTGTTTCTAAGTTTCCATTTCCAACTCCTTCCCTGAGGGAATCTTCCGTTCACGTGCAAATATGTAAGTTCAATGAATTTGAATTGATACAGACGAAATTATTTCAGCAACAATCATCAACTAAAATTTTTCTCATTGAACTCTTAAATATAAAATGTATTGAAAGTAGTTACAATTTATAATCAGAATAAAACTTAAAAAAAAAAAATAGTACGTATACGCCAGAGTCACATTTCAAAACAAACAAAACGAATCCGTATTTAGTAAAAAAAAGTATTTATTTATGAAGATTGAAATAAATTTTCGGAACATTATGATGCTTGCTTACAAAACAGAGTTTTCCTGAAAAACAGGCTACTTATAAGGTTTAAATTTGATATTGACATACACACACTGTTATTATACAATCTGTTAGTCAATTTAAAGCTCTCTAATAAACTATATTTTTTGTTTTGTTTTGTGGTGCGTAAATAAACAAAGAAGACGGTTTTCCGACGGGCGAACATGCGACGTATTATATTATTACAGAACATTTTAGAAAGAAAAAAATTTTTATTAAAAAAATGTATGTTGAAGATCGTAAAGATCACCTCAACTCCATATTGCGTTTCGCCCAGGCACGGCAATTGGACTCATCAGTTAGATGATTGCCGTACCCTTCTAAGACGCAATTTTAGTTCGGAATACACCGACACTTATAAAATTCACTGCACTTACATGAAGTGAATTTTAATTTCTAAGCAAATGTACAAGACATTATTAAAAACTTAGAAAAGTAAACAAAAGTTTTCCATGGTTTGGTTTAAATTTAAAAGAAAGACATCTAACTGATGAGCCCAATTGCCGTGCTTGGGCGAAACGCAATATGGAGTTGAGGTGATCTTTACGATCTTCAACATACATTTTTTTAATAAAAATTTTTTTCTTTCTAAAATGTTCTGTAATAATATAATCAATTACAACTCCAGGACAAAACAAAAACAATAACAAACACTTGTTTGCTATTTTTCTTAAAAAAAACATTGCGACGTATAATTGCGTCCATGCGCGAAACAGGAAAATTCCAAGTTGATTCCGCAAACTTCTAACGACTTTCCTTGTGATTTATTTATGGTCATCGCAAAGGCCAGACGTACTGGAAACTGCAACCGTTTAAAATCGAATGGTAAATCCGTTGGAATCATCGGTATTCGCGGGATCAAGACATCCTCTCCTTTGTATTTTCCTTTTATGATTGTTGCTTCAATGACGTTATTCATCAGCTTTTTCACAGCAAGTCTTGTTCCATTGCATAATCGAGGTTGAATAATGTTACTTAGCATCAGTGGCGGATCCAGGATTTGGGCATGGGGGGGGGGGGGGGGGGGGGGGTTCATTACTCAAAATTTTATTTATATATACGAGGCTTAGCAGATTCAATCAGAAGTTATTTACATGATGTTGGCGTCGATTGCTCATATATGTATGACCAAGGATTCGACGGAGCTCCGGCAATGAGTGTCAAATTCATTGGTGCACAGGCTCATCTGAGATCGAATTTCCCGTTGGCAATTTATGTACATTGCGCTGCTCATATCTTTAGTTTGGCAGTCAATGCAGCATGCGAAGTATCAGGAATCAAAAATGCGTTAGGAACTATCGGAGCGATTGAAGACGTTCTACACCAAGAAATTTCAAAAATGACAATCAAAGTGAGAAAAAAACAAAAGTTGAAGTCTGTTTGTCCTACCAAGTGGGCTCAGTCTCATGAAGCAGTTGGAACGTACGTTGAATTGCAACCGGCTGCCATTGAATCTTTGGAAGAAGATGGAGATACTTCGCAAAATGCATTGCATCTTTTGATATCGATTTCGACGGTTGAATTCCAAATCGCCATTATGGAATCAGTTAATTCGATTGTTTTGCCTTTGAGTCGGGAATTGCAATCTAAAAACCAAGATCTGGGTGAGGCTACTAAGCTGGCAGATGACGCTTTGAATGAATTTACGTACAAACGCGAAAACGCAGATTCTACTTTCCACGTTATTTATGAGCATGTTGCTAGAATTTGTTCTGAATACGAAATCACAATGAAATTGCCACGCCGCAGCCGCCGCCGCGCCGTTGCAATCAACAATAAAATCGTTGCAACGTTCAAGCACAAAGTATTGAAGACTACTACTGAGTTTCTTTCTACATTCCGTTTCTTGATACGTTCATTTCTCAACTCAAAAGTCAGATCTCGGAAAACAAATCCATTTTCCAAATTTTCAAGCAACTGTTTTTTAAACAAGAATTTAACGAAAAGAAATGCGCTTTTACGAAGATATATCGGATTGTTCGAAAGAAAATTTTCTGTCAGAAATCAAGATGTGGAGACAACGAATCCACCGCCAGCACATCCAAAATGTGCTTGATGCTTTACTGGTTAGTATCTTTCGATCAAAAATTTACATGTAAAAAGGTTTATATGTGATGCGATGTGCGAGAAAAGGCACCTTTTAGGCAAAAGTGAAAGCTTACACGGCTCTGAAAGGCGCTGATGTAGCATTCAAACCCATCTAAAAATCGTTTCTCTAAATTTATATTTTGTGAAATAAAAGCGATGTTACAATTTCTGATTGCACTTCATGAATATTCAATAAAAGAACTTGTGTAATCAATCAAGATCCAACAACCGATTTTTTGCCTAGTAAGTCCCTTTTATCGGATCGATTGACATATGCAAACATCAATCTGACGATATTTTTCAGGTCATCAATAGCAAGTCGTTCAGAATGTCGATTATATTTTTATAATTTGAACATTAGGAACAGATAAATGTTACAAATAACTTCTTTTATTTTCCCGATTGGGGGGGGTCCGGACCCGAAAACCCCCCCCGTGGATCCGCCTATGCTTAGCATGATGACAACTGATCCTACTTTTAACTGCAAATTGTGAGGTGGTAGTCCAGGCTTTTTTAGTGAATTTAAAAATTCCGTGGGATAGTTGACTACGTCATCCTGGTTCATAACGGTGTCAACTGATTTGAAGGAAACCAACTGCCCTGGAAGAAAATTCTGAATGGTCGCATTGAGATCCTCGACATCTTTATTTTTCGCCGCCAATATTGCTCGTTCACTCAGCTAATTTTGGTTATTGAACTTTTGCGCTATATCTGGGAAAACACGCTGAATAAGCTCCTCTTTTGATTGTGTGATGTGACAGAAATCTGTGGGTAATGTGATGAATCCGGTCGAGGTGTCCACTGCAACTTTATTATTTCCAATGTCTAACAACTGCTTCGCAAACACATTTGCAGTTTCATCATGTTGCAAAAATGCTCGCATGTTAGTTGTCAATTGGAGTGTTTTTACGTACCGCCACAAATTCGATGATTTTAGGCATGCATTTTGTTCATCAGCAACAGTTGATCGAGGAATAACAGGAAGAGTCTGGCGAAAATCACATGACAACAGAATTATGGCCCCACCAAAAATATTTTGGTTGTCACGTCGTCTTCTTGTTGTCATAGTAAATGCTAAATTAGTAGTAAATTGTCAATATCACAGAATATCAAAAAAAAAAAAATTTATGGAAAAAGCACATTACCTGGAATGTCACTATCAGAAAGAATCACAAAAGTACAGAAAGTTTTCGCGCACGCAGCGGTAATCTTCTCTCACAAAGATTGGTTGTCAATTCATAAATATTATGGTTGCTTTTAGAAATTTAGCTTAATAAATTGACTATTTGACGTTCCCATTCCCGTACCTGTGGGAATTTGAGGATGAAATATAGTCTATAGTACTCATGGGCAATTAAATTCTTACCAGTCAATAAATCAAAATAATTTTCAAAAACAAACAATAAAACAATCTTATTATTTGTTATTTATTATTTTAATTTTTTGTTGTCAAAAACGATTAAGAAAAAACAAAAGTATTGTTTGAATTAAATTTTTTATTCATAACGAATAAAGAAATCAGTAAAGAATAAAGAAATTGTTACTTTTACTCTATTCCAACTCTTTTTTTTTCATATTTACTTACCTTTTAAACCTTCCCTAGACCTCCACGAACATTTCAAGACCAAGATAAGATAAATTCGTTCAGCCGTTCTCGAGTTTAAGCCAGACTAACGAACAGCAATTGATTTTTATATAATTTTACAGGGTGTCCGGTAATTCGTGTATTATCCTTTGGGTGTGATTCTTGGTCATATTCTAAGAAAAAAATTGTTCTACAGTAAAGTCCGTTTCTCAACTTTGACATCACTTTTTGACAATTTAAAAAAAAGGCTAACTTTGCTGTACCCTGACCTGTGTTAAATTCGGTATCCATGTCAATACTGATAATAGAGACCTAATCTTAGACTTATTTTTTTGTAGAAATAACAACCTTTAAGACTGTATTTAAGTTGAGCTTCCATAGGTTTAGGGTTGCCAGATTTTCAATTTTAAGTGGTGTTCAAATTTTCTTCCCAAAACAAAGTTTTGACTTTGAGGTCACTTTTTTTCAGAAAATACCTGATAAGCATAGAGTTTCTTTATTTTTAACAGATGAACAAAACAATAATGAAAAAAACTTATAGATATGATTATATATAGATATTAGATTATGTATAGATATTAAATTTTTTGCTTTTATTTTTACATTGCTTATGTTGAATGCTTCAATAATTATTTATCCTTTTAATGAATTCAAAAAAATATTATTTGTTTAAAAAATTAAATGAATAAATATTAATTCAAAATTATGTTACCTTTATTACACAACATAACATTTTTATACAATCGTACAGGAGCCCCATTTGCGAAAAGTGCCCAGGGCCGCCAAAAGGGTAAAGACGGCCTTGATTAAAAGAAATCAATTTTTTTTCTTAAGTGAACAACTTAACACTCCATACTGTCGCGGAGAAAATGTCAGTTGTGTCGCCAGTAGTTAAAATGGCGCCAGAAACGTGCAAAAGATAATTCGAATTCTACCCCACTTTGAAACTCGATCAATCATGTCTTTTACATCGATGCCTAAGTCAATATTGGCCCTTACCATTCCGACTCGTGATAATTTTTGATTTAATGAATTGCAGCCAAAGCAAGACACCGTTAAGCCCTTATGAGTGACTAAGAGCTTATTTTTGCAAACAAAAATTCATCAAGAAATCCCATGCCAACTTCTTGATAAAATTATTACTTTTTATTTGCAAATCATCAAAGCCAGCCATTTACTTGAAAACTTTTTCATGATTATTCATCAAAACAAGACTTTTTGCACTTACTTTGGAAATGCAAACATGCCCAAGGACATCACCAGCATATGTTTTTCATGATATATGTTTCCACATCTGCTTCCCAATTCAACTTGTCAAGAAAAAAAAAAATAGTCAAGTCAAAGTAACGAATTCCACGCCTAATTATACGAACAAGCAAAAATCACAAAGTATACTAATTATGATAAATTTGTTTGTCAATCAGTAGCACGTTTCAATTCCGAGCATAGTCGCTTAACTATAAATCAGTCCAGGAAAACACTTAAGGGCAGACCTTAAACAGGCAATAAATTATCTTTCGGCTTTGCTGTGGCTGGCCAAAGTTTCCCCAAACTAATTTTTGCTTTGGTTTGGTATTAAAAAATGTCCTCGAGGGTGACTATGACTATGGCAACGATTTATACTCTCGATGGTATTTCGGTGATGTACAACGGCTTTAATATTTTGTTCTTTGCAAACCAACGTCCACGCAGAAGACCAATAGGCTTTGGGTATTAAATTTCAATTCTTATTTATGAGAGTTCTTAGACGTATCTTATATTACTATACATTAAAGCGGATGACCATATTTTGTCAACGAAATGTTCCTGAAACCACATCCATTCCCATAAATGTAGATGCCTCACTTTCGCACAAGAAAATGTTATGCTTTTAAGAACTTAAGGTGATTTGCAGAGTAAGGTTTTCTGTAAAAACTCAGAATCCTTGTTTATAGGGTGAAGTGGGGTGCGGGGACGAAAATGAGGCATTTAGGATTCGTTGAAAGGTAACAAAGTGGCAGGCGATATAATGTAATGAAAGAGAAACT
Source organism: Melanostoma scalare (assembly GCA_949752695.1). Lineage (NCBI taxonomy): Eukaryota > Metazoa > Arthropoda > Insecta > Diptera > Syrphidae > Melanostoma > Melanostoma scalare. The sequence continues at coordinate 12,984,728 of OX456984.1, read as the reverse complement.
TTTATCGCTCACACAAATAACTCGGCGCTTTATCAATCAAAATACCCCACCCATCTTGGCGGGATAGTAGGTACTTAAACAAAGGAGTCAGTCATAAACAGCCAAACGGCTCAAAAGCCATTACGTTCAGAAGTTCAGATCCTTTCATAAATAGACGAATGTTTGTGTTTGGCTATTAATCAATTTTTTGTCATTATATCCTAAGCGCAAGCCCCTTTACCCTGAAGCTGTTCTTCACCACAACAAATAGTTAAATAACTGCCGCCGCCGAACAGTTTATAGAAACACTGGCGCCATTAATGCTTGTTATTGTTAGCAAATTTTCAGTCTATCAATCAGCTGCTATCAAACAAACTTTTTCACATCAACAAACTTTTCTGTTCATTTCTATGTCCAGCCCACAAACCAACACCAACGCCAACGGAATGTTTCTAATTTTACTTTGCCATCAATAATTCAATTCAAAATATTTGCTTAGACTTCCACAAAGTATTGGCGGTAATGCTGTTTCCCATGACTCACTCTAATGGGAGGTGCTTGTTAGTCTTGTGTTCAATTAATTCCAAATAACAACCTCAACATCTTCTTATTTAGAAGATTACTAATGGTCGATGACGAATGAAGTATAAATATTATTGATCCAAGGTAAATTGTATTTAAATATTTTCTATTACGAGGTTACCAAATTAATCACAGGCAAAGTGGTTGAGAGAAGAAGAAGCTTTCACTCACACATTTAATTGTATGTTTTTTTTTTTTTTTTGGAAGCCTTGCAATGTAAGAGTTCATTTTTCCATTATTATGAATTGAAGAGTGAGGAGAGCCAGCTGTTCGAATATTCGGTCAGCTATGGAGAAGATTTGAACCATATCAATGGAAGTTTTGTGTTTGCTAAGAAATGCTACCCTTACTGCTGTAATACCACTCTAACTTTTGTTCGTTTGTTGAGTTTCTCCCTTTCCTTCTTAGTTCTGGAGTACAAAAGATCATGAGGACTTGAGCAGCGCTTAACGAAATTGCTTGTGTGAATAGAATTTTCATTGAGTTACTTAAATAAATAAAATAATAAGTGAACTCGACTGCTGCTGGTGCCAATCACAATTATATTCGATGAACAATGGTCCCTAGAAATAATGAACAAGTTAAGGATAAGCGATTCAAGGAGTCTTCTCGTAATGACTACCAACAAGAAGGAAAATTATAGGGATTCAAGAGGATTTTCGAATTGTCACTAAAGTCAACCAAATTAATGAGACCATGAAAAATGGGATGGTGGGATGATACATCAAATATGTACAACTATACAAATGCTTCTGGATAGTTTGCGGGTCAGACAAGCAAAAAAGCACCGTAAAACGTACATAGTTAAAAATGGTGATAAGAGAAATTTAGTAAAATACACGCGCATTCATAACATCAAGTGGTGAGTGTGGCGTTAGTATGTAAGCGCATTACGAAAATACTTTCAGAACCATTTTTTTTCTGTGGGAAATTTTTAAAATGAATTTCTCAGATTCTCAACAAAAGAATTCTTAATACACCTCAAAAAAGTGTATAATAATATTTTCAGTGCAGGAGAAACACCAGAATTAGAAAATCAATTATATTCCCAATAAACAAAAAAGGAGATAAAACGATCCCGTCAAACTACCGATGTATATCCTTCCTCAACACATCACTGAAAATTTTTATGGAAATCCTCAGATGCCGCCTCATAAGATGGATCGAAAATAACCACCTTCTTAGTGAATTTCAAATTGGATTCAGGAAAGGATATTCCACCGTCGACCATATATTTGGCTTGACCAATATCGCAAAAACGTATCTGCACAGACAAAAGAAACTATACGCATTTTTCGTAGATTTCCGAGGTGCATTCGATTCTATCGACAGAAAAGCTCTAATTCTTAAATTGTTTAGAGATGGAATATCGCTTAGGATGATTGAGAACATATAGTATAATGAAACAATTTACGCAGTCTGGGACGGGCAAAGTCTCTTAGATTGGTTATCCGCGTCTGTAGGGTTGAAACAAGGATGTAATCTCAGCCCATCCGCATTTAGCCTTTACATCAAAGACCTGATACATGCCTTGTGGCATAATGATAGATGGATTTCTGATTATGGTACTAATGTACGCAGATGATATTGTCCTTTTGGCGGAATCACCTCAATCTCTCCAATTAATGATTAACAAATTACGCAATTACTGTTTGAATTGGAATCTCAGCGTTAATTTAAACAAATCTAAAACAATGGTCTTTAGAAAAGGAACATGGCGTTTGGCAGCAAATGAAAAATGGTACTATGGAGCAGAATCGATCGAAACCGTTAGGGAATGCTAATACCTAGGTTTTACTTTGTCAAGCAATCTAAACATAGAAAAGCATCTAGTCAAAAAGCTGGTTTCCTTGAAAAATGCAATTGGTTCTGTGTGGCAAAATGATTACGGAAATAAAGACTTATCATTTAGTGCAAAGTACAAATCAACTTTCCAAACAATTACGCTTTGTGCGGGAGAGTCATGGGGTTGGCGTCAGTCTGAAACCACGAAAAAACTGTTGGGGTTCTTCTTAAAATGCCAATTTCGGCTGCCAGACACTACATATGCTGATGATACAAACTGGATTATTACCACTGTACCTCACATCTTTAAAGCTCCTTTTTAATTACATCGTCGAACTTATGAAAAACAGCACCGAAAAAATAGCAAGAAAGGTTGCAGTTTCAATATAATAAGGTCCCAACGCTCATGGTTTTGAAGAATGGAAAAAATTGGCAGACATATGTGAACTCAATTTCCACCTTGCATTAGATAATTTAACAGAGTGGAAACCTTTCCTTGACAACTTGATTAAAAAGCTAAATTCCAAAGTTAGAGAAGACTATGTGGAACAGGCTAGAAATTCAACTTCATGGGGAAACATATTCGAAGCTGCAGTACGACCTAGGCGAGAAAAACTACTTCAAGGACCGCTTAAGAAATAATATTGAACCTTTTCCGAGCAAGAGGAGAGCTGTTACTGCTCAATTTCATACTGCATCTAAATACCGATAAATTGTACCACCAGATAGCAATCTTCTTTAAGTTATGGTTTTCAGCAAAAAGATGCTGTAATAATAACAAACCAAAGTTACCGCTCACACCTTGCCTACCAAGTATCTGTAACATGGTTAGGTTAGGTTAAAATGGCTGTCAGGAAAACAACTGACATACTTAGACCAATATTAGGTCCATTGTGATACCATAAGAATTATGTGACGGAGTACCTCACTTAACAGAACCATTTGAAGCTTTTGATTTCTTCAATACAGAAGTACATAAAATTTGTTAGTAGATAATAATAAAAACTTTTAAGTGAAATAGTAAAGAATCACTACTTGTTATACAGGGAGTTCCGAACTTCGTGTATTATCCCTTAAGGTGTGATTCTTGGTCATATTTTAAGAAAAAAATTGTTTTACAATAAAGCTCGTTTCTCAACTTTGACATCACTTTTTGACAATTTAAAAAAAGGCTAACTTTGGTGTACCCTGACCAGTGTTAAATTCGATATCTCTGCCAATACTGATGATAGAGACCTAATCTTAAACTTAATTTTTTGTAGAAATAACAGCCTTTAAGACTGTATTTAAGTTGAGCTTCCATAGGTTTAGGGTTGCCAGATTTTCAATATTAAGTGGTGTTTAAATTTTCTTCCTGAAACAAAGTTTAGACTTTGAGGTCATTTTTTTTGCAGAAAATGCTTAGTTTACATATATTTTACATACAAAACGGGTAATATTTAAAAAAAAAAATTTTGAAGTATCATAAAACGTATGGGTTTTTGAGTTCACTTATTACTGAGTTTTTTTTATTATTGTTTTGTTCGTCTGTAAAAAATAAAGAAACTCTATGTTTATCCGGCATTTTCTGAAAAAAAAATTACCTCAAAATCAAAACTTTTTCCGGGAAGAAAATTTGAGCAGCACTTAAAATTGAAAATTTGGCAACCCTAAACCTATGGAAGATCAACTTAAATACAGTCTTAAAAGTTGTTTTTTCTACAAAAAATTAAGTTTAAGATTAGGTCTCTTTCATCAGTATTGACATGGATATCGAATTTAACACTGGTCAGGGTACATCAAAGTTAGCCTTTTTTTAAATTGTCAAAAAGTGATATCAAATTTGAGAAACGAGCTTTACTGAAAATCAATTTTTTTCTTAGAATATGACCAAGATAAGAATCACACCCCAAAGGATAATACACGAAGTATGGAACACCCTGTATAACAAATGTAGAGTGAAACTATTGGATGAGAAATATTAAGAATAAAACAGATGGGGAAAACTTCAAAGAATATAATATAATAACAAATGTGAAAAACGAGAAAAGTAACAGAAATAAGTAAAGCAGAAGCTCCAAGCAAAGAAATAGAAAAGTTAATTAACATAAAGGAACAAAAATTGATTTTTTACAAGAATAGAACTTCGTTTTTGAAAAACAGGAATCAAATGGTAAAAATCAAGGACAATTATAGCTCGCGAAAATTTATTAATTTGGGTGTTCCGCAGGGGTCTGTTTTGGGAACAGTCCTGTTCTTAATTTATATAAATTCACTCTTTATCCAAACATTTAAAGGTAACCTCACTGCTTTCGCTGATGACACTGCACTCTCGTATGGTAGTGAAAATAGTTTCAATCTTTCTTTGGAATGATTCAGTGGTATTGCGAAATTGGTTCAATCAGCATAGACTTGTAATCAGCACGAAAACAAAATTTATGTTTTTAAACATTAAAGGCACAACCTACGAAGAGTTTCCCTTATTTTACCACTCCCCATGCTGTTCAAGATTTTGTTTGGCAAGTTGTCGTCATTATCCTACAACATTTAACGTTTTTGAAAGTTGTAGTGATGCTTGCTTTGAAATTGAACGTGTTAACAGCTTCAAATATCTAGGCATAACTTTGGATAACAGCTTCTAATATCTAGGCATAACTTTGGATTCCAAACTTAGTTGGAAGGATCACACTTCCAATCTAAAACAGTATTTAAATAGAGTAGTCAAACAACTGTATCACCTCAGTCTTTATTGTAGCGCTCCAATTTTGAAACTAGTTTACTATGGTTTACTTGACTCTAAACTTCAGTATGGGTTATCTTGTTGGGGAGGTTCCTATTCTATAAATATTAATCCACTGTTAATAAAGCAAAAGCATGCAGTTCGCATTTTGTGTAAAGCAAATCGACGTACCCCAAGTTTTGAATTATTCAAGTCCCTGGAAATTCTACCATCAAGGCACCTTTATTGTTACAAGGTCTTACAAATATTTTTTGAAAACTCTGGGTCTTATGCGGTTAGAGTAGATTTAAATCACAGTCTTCGTGTCAACAACAGAAATTTTGTCACGCTTCCTAAAATCAATAAAACGCACTTTTCACGGTTTTATTTAGTCACTGCCCCCCGCCTGTTCAATTGTCTTCCAGCAATCCTAAGATGCGAAAGAGTGAAACAAGCTTTTTTGCGCAACGTAAAATGGTGGCTTTTCTCCAATAGCTTTTCTTCTTTAGAATCACTTTTTACTCCCTTGTCATAAATATCTATGTGCTTGGATCATCTGCTTGTTAATTATTTAAATATTTATATTTTTGTTATTTTCTCTCTCCTCTGTTAATATAAACTTTTTATTGCTTCTCTCCTCTTTAAACTTTAAATTTTAATTTTTTCTTTTACTTATATGCTTTAAAGTTTTTCCCCATCTGTTTTCTACTTAAATTAGTTTCCGATAGATTCATTCGCCACTTGTTAAATTACAACTGAGTGAAAAAAAAAAAAAAAAAAAAAATTGCACGAGAAAAGCCACTGGCTGGGAGTTCGACTTGCTTTACACATAATACGTACTGCATGTTTTTGTTTTATTAATAGAGCTTTTATATTGATGAAGTAGGAACCTCCCCAACACGATAAACCTTACTGTAGCTTAGAGTTCAATAAACCATTGCAAACCAATTTTAATATAGGAGCACCACAGTATAGGCCTACGTGATAAAGCTGTATCTCTATTGAGATAATTCTTAAGATGGGAAGTGTGTTCCTTCCAGCTAAGCTTGCAGTCCATTGTTATTCCTAGATATTTAAAGCTGTCGATGTCGACACGCTCTATTTCAAAGCAAGCATCACTGCAACTTTCAGAGGTCAAAGGATTATGATGGCAACCAAACAAAATCGTAAACAGTGTGGCGATTGATAAAATAAAGGGAAATTGTAACAGGTCACTGAAAAACATGGACACGAGTAATGTATGGGATATATGGGTATTGGGAGTCTGTTGGCAGTGTAATTCATTTAAGAGAAATTAATTGATTTTCAATTTTAATCAAAACGAAAGAATAACCCCGCACGGCATGGTATATCAAACGAACACTTTAAAAAGACACTCCATCAGCCACTAATTTAATTTGGCGGTGGTATAAAACATAATTTTTTTTATTTCACTCACCATGGGACTCCCATGAACCAAAATTCATTAATAAAAGAACATGGTGGCATTGTCATAAATCTCATTAAACTATTAGAAGATAATTAAATGGAAATGTCAGTTCAGTTTTGAGATTTGTAAAAAAAAAAGAAACAAATTGCACCGCCTGGAGCTGTTCATGACACGTTTGGACAATGGGCAGACAAATTAAACTATTCAAAGAATTTCAAACAAGATTTCGGATATCCTTGACATTTTTAAACCGCCAAAATAGTACACCGAACGTACCCCATAAGTGGATCATTAGTGTAAAGCATGAAGCAGTTAAGTGAGAGAGCTGTGATCCCGTTGAAACCACGATGCTTCTAATGTAAAAAGGAAGAAGAAGAAATAGTACACGGCACGGAAGAGAAGAAAACAAGCTGTTTCATTTTTTACACACAAATGACTCTCTATAGTTCTTATGCAATATTTCAATTCTTAAGGGAAACTATCGCCGAGAGGCAAATTGTATTGATAAGAGTAGCCACAGAAGAAGGCGAGTGCTGGGTGGTCATTCCGTAACTTACACAGACGATCACCGTTCGTTCGTCTATTTTCGACGATAACGCCCAAACGGTGCTTAAATGCCAACTATAATGCCTTTTGCCGAGCTTACGCCTACTTAAGCGAACTATGAACTACATGACACTAACCATAATAGATTTTCAACACAGTTTCGTTAAATTTCGCTAACTTTCGTGCAATTAAACAAGAGCCATGGGATTGGCTCGAACCTACGTAAATGTTAAATTTAAAGCGTATCAACCATAGAGGAAGAAAAGAAGAGAGAAAACCAACACTTCTCTTGCCCCGCAACTTCCATTTGTCTACATTGTGTGGTGTGGTTTGCCCTCTTGTGTATCTCTTCTGTGGTATCGAATTAGCTCAACTCAGCTCAACGCATGTTTACATGTTAAGTAGCCAGAATCCATTATAGTTGCTTTTTGTTTAACGAACACTTTCGGAAACTTTTCGTCTGGTTTTTGACACTAGCTTAAGCTCGGCTAAGTGTATTATAGTTGGAAACTTATAGTGTCATCGAAGATGTCACCAATGATGACATTTCTGTCTAAAAAAAGCAAATTCCAATTGGATTTATTTTCAAAATGTAAAGAAAATTTGTTTTCTGTTAAAATAAACCTAAAATTACTTGTTTTACGGGGCCGGATTCTGTAACGTTTAAGACGACTATCGTCTGAATTTTAGACACTAAAAAAACGTGTTTAAGACCCTGAAAAGTTGCCAAAATTCTTAAGACGACAGTAAAGTAGCTTTCACTAACCACTGAAAGCAAGATTGTAATTTATGAGACAATCTTTTGACGACGGAATGTAAGATAGACGATTGAATGATAATCGTCAGAGAAGTTACGGAATCTGGACCCTGGTCAGCAACGCCAAAGCATCTGCTCGCTTTCATGGGGAGCACCCAGACATGGCAAAGAACAAAATTCCAGTTCTTCATTTTTTCATTAGTAATAAAACCAAACAAATGAGTTCATGCGTCAAAAATCCGACTTTAACCATCATGTCATAAAATATAAATAAATAAATAAATAGGGTGGCGCAACAGAGCGAGGAGCCCCTGGGCCTAATGCATTTCTCACGACCATGCCTTGTGAGGGAATGGAGGGACCAACAATTTTCTGCCGGTTCCGGCTAATTGAGAAAGCGCTTTTCATGGCAATGAATTTACTAACGGAGGACTTGCCAGTTCCTCGTGAAAGGCGATACCCGTGGAAAAACATTTTTGCCTCTGCGGGGATTCGAACTTCGAACCTTTGGGTTAGCAGGTGGACATGCTAACCATCACCCCACATCATAAAATATATACTCACAAAATAGTAAACTTTTCTTCCCTTGTCCCGTAATTTGCATTTTAATGACAAACGCAAGGATTCAAGTCAAAAAGTTGATATTTCGCCAAAGAAATGTATGAGACGATAGCAAAATAGCTTTCGAACGATCGCCTTCGTCCTATCGTCACAGTTTGTTGACAGTTAAGCATGTTACGGAAAGTATTGGTTCAGTCGCCTATCGTCTGAAACCACAGCGTTTTTTTATGTTACGGAGAGCAGTACTATCGTCGAAACGGTATCGTCTTACTGTCGACTGCTTACGAAATGCCAAATGAAATGCCTATGTGAATTGAAAATTAAAGCGAGTTAAATGAATGGTACCAAAACCCAAAAGTTCATCATGGTTGCAATTTAATTGTGTACAAAAAAGTACCGATTTGCAGTTCTTGGATAAACATGTACATAATCAATTTACATAGAGCAAAAAATTATTCCAAAATCATTTGAATTTTAGATGCAACGCAAGTTTCCGGATCGTTTCTTGTTACCAAATAAATTCACACCAATTTCATTGGATTACAAATGTTAAGCTCGAATTCAATAAAGATTTACCATTACACCGCCCCTATAGCAGTTTATGGCGAAAAGACACTCCGAAGTTTATACTGTTTCCCATAAAATAAAAACAAAAAAAAAAACATCTTAAACCATCCCAACAAAATCAAATATTTCTCTTCACGAATGCAAAACATTGACTCACTGTGGCCCACTTTGAAAACATTTCGCTTCTCCGCCTCTCAACAAAGTGTAGTCTTTCCGTTTCTTTGTAAACTAAATAAATTACTTGTTAAACCACATCCACCCATAATTCCAACCAAACAAGTCCAAATTGTTATTGCAACCAAGGAACGCTGCTGAAAATAAATCATTCTATTTAAAAATAGATAAAAAGTCTTTTACAACGTAACCCTTTAGCGGACTGTTTCTGTTGGCCTTGTGGTTTGTTTCCATTATGGAGAAGTGTTTATTTTTAGTTCGTATCCGCTTTCGCTAAAAACGTGACTTGTGCCGTTTTTGCATAATAAAATCCGATAATTTGTTGACGCACATGATGCAACACAAGCTGTTTAAGTGATACTTTAATCCCATAGAATGAAGCACATCGTTTGAGACAAAAAAAGTTTTTCTCTCCAGCTATTGCCCTGCCATTTTCCGGATGATTAAAGTTTCGAATTCCTTCATAGAATAAATGGACGTTGTCAAAGAAGCTGTAAAATATTTACTGAAAAATTAAATAAATCGTAAAAATTTAATTTACGCATTTTCTGGATTTTACGACACGACCAAATTAGATGCGTGGTGATGGGAGATTTATTTGGTGACTTGGCATGTCCTTTTATATAAAATGAGCCTAATGAGTGTAATTTGGAATGTAATGAGTCAAGATTTCAGCTAGTCGACGTTAAATAATTTTGAAACAGGAGGTTGTAGCACTCCTCTGAATTAAGTCCACGCATGTAAAAAATTTATTCGATTTATATCATTTGCGATTGCATGTTTGTGTTCAATCATGGCGACATCCTTTTAATAAACAAAAGTAGAATAATTGACAGAAGGTTTGAGCATTTGAAACGCCAAGGTTTCAGTTGCGTGCAGGTGGAACAAAACGCCCTTAACATTGTATTTCACTCCACACCTTTCCTTATCTCAACAAGGTCGTTTCGTTTCGGAGTTTTCCAATGGGAATATTTTGATTTGTAAGTTATAAGTCAAATGTAAAAAAAAATAATTCGCTAGGATATCCTTAAAAAATTATCATGCATTACGGCGTCGGTGGCCTAAGCTGAGGACAATATATGGAAATTGTTCATTCCAACAGGGTTTCCTTTCCACCTCACTCAAGGAAAACATGTCCTGACATTGACATTGATGAAAATTCTGAAAAAAAAAAAAAAAATGGAAACAGTCTATGATAAACTATAAAATCTAGTCATCTGAGACTGTTATGAACTCAAGAGTTGCAAAGCAGAAATAAATTCCAAGCCACCTTAGGAATCCCACGACGACCTAGAATGCTCCCTGTCACTGTCAAATTCTTTTGCACCCAACTGGAAAATGTTTTTCTAATTTTGTTTTATTTTTTTTTCTTGTTGGCATTTTGTTTGTTCATTATAAAAATAGAATATGTTTGTTTTGTAATTATTATACGCACTTTGCAATTCACTTGATCGTTAACTTTTCAAAAAGTGAAAATACATTTTTCTCAACTCATTTACGACAGCTACATATATGTATGTACCTACAAAAAATGTTAGTAGGTATTTTTAGTGCTTTTGTTTTGTTGTGATGTTCTTACTTAATATCTTTCCATTTTCTTCTTTATATATATGTACTTCTTCACATTCGTTTTCTACATCTTTTCCCTTCACAGCTCTATGAGATGCATTTCCTATCTCGCACGCGGCACGCTTCACACCAGCGATACCACTTTGCTTCAATTCAAGAAGATTTACTTTACTTTTAGTAAAAATTTTAAAATTTGCGTTGTGTTTGTCATTTGCTCATCACTAAGCTGACCCCCAATTTGGCTTTTATACTCTTTAAAAACAATGCCATAGCTTCGAACTTGTTTAATTTTTTCGACGGCTGGGCTGCGGCGATTTCTTTAAAAGGAAGTTATATGCACTTTATATGTTGAATAGTCGCATGTACTCTTAAAATCGGCATAAAAGCATGGCGCAATTGGTTTATTGAAGAGCCTTCTTTCGACTTCAGAGAACTCGTACCGTCTATCCGCAACATTTTCAATTTTTTGTTTAAGTTGAGAGCAAACTGTTGCATATTCTAGTTAATCTTAGGCTACAAATGCACTAACAGTAGCAATAAAGCTCTGTCATTTGAACTTTTTTGGTAAAATATTTATTAGCTTACATATACGAAAAAAAATTCTTATCACTTCAGCTAAATTTTTTCTTCATTCCATAAGATAAATAAATAATAAATAAAGAGGGTGGCAGAGCAAAACTTGGGAGCTTCGGGACCTAATGCATTTCAGGGACCGAAATTTTTGTGTCGATAAGTCGCTTATTTGAAAGAATTTGTTTGTAATATTTTTGCTCTCATTATATTTCTAAAAGTTGCCAAAAAAAAGTATAACTTCAATAATTTCAAAAAGATTTGCTCTTTTGAACCTCCACGCCATTGCTCGGGTGGTGATTCAGGATATTTCTAGCAAATGTCTAAAAGAAGTAGCTTGCTTTTTATCATACACTTTTAATCGTTGCGTTTTCGAAGGAGAATTTCCTGCAGTCTTAAAATGCGCGGATGTTGTTCCTTTATTCAAAAAAGGTTCTACTACAGAAACCTCCAATGACAGACCAATCTCCCTTCTTCCTGTAATAAGCAAGATTTTCGATAAGCTTGTTAAAAATAGAGTATTGGGTTATCTAAAGAGAAATTAATTTTTTCATCCCTCTCAATTTGGTTTCCAAAGTGGTAAATCAACCGAAGATGCACTTATAAAGTTTTGAAGTGAAGTAATGTTTAATATTGATAGTGAAAAGTGTACTGCTGGATTGTTCATTGACATTACTAAAGCATTTGACATGGTTAATCATGTCATTCTTCTGAAAAAACTTGAAAAGGCAGGGTTCCTTGGTTTTATGTTGGAATGGTTTAGATCCTTTTTGTCAAACAGGTCTCAAAAAGTAAAATTGGATGAAATCAGGAGTGATAAAATGATACTAAACTTAGGGGTACCACAAGGCTCTGTGCTTGGCCCAATTCTGTTTCTCATTTATATCAATTCGTTGTTTTAACTTAATTTCAAAGGTACACACACCTACACCTACTGCTTTCGCTGATGATGTAGGTTTCTCATATGGTTCAGATAGTCGTCTTGACTTGATCGCTAACATAAATTGGAACCTTAATCTTTTGCGAATCTGGTTCTTAGTTCATAACCTAGTTATGAGCCCAAAGACTAAAGTAATGTAGGTATTTTAGCTTGTCCCTTAGACTGGACCTGGATGTCAATATTTATTTCCATAGTCCTGAATGCCAAAGGTTCAAAATGTGTACATGTTTTTGCTCATCAGTTACATAATCTAACACATATGATTGTGATGAAATTTGTGATGATAAATGTTTCTTAATCGAGAAAGTTACAGAATTTAAGTACCTAGGTCTTACTATAGACTCAAGAATGAATTTGGGGTCTCATATAGAAACTTTAAGAAAATATTTACGTTGCACGCTGAGACATTTTTAATTTCCTAAGTAATGTTTGTAATTTGTTTGCTATTTATTACGGGATCTTTCATTCAAAATTACAATATGGCATTACTTGCTGGGGAGGCACGTATAAGAACAAAATGCAACCGTTGTTAATTCTACAGAAAAATATTATACGGAAAATATGTGGCAAACGTTGCAGTCACCCTAGTTATTCATTGTTTCGTGACTTAAAAATTCTTCCTGTTCGTCATTTGTATTGTTTTAAAGTGCTCAGAAACTTTTTTATGAAGTCTGGAAATCGCAACTTTCGCTTGATTTCAAATTATAATTTGCGTGGAAACTTTTCTTACTCTGTATCTATTCCGATTTTCGATACTTCTACTTATCGTAACTTTTATAATGTATCTTCACATCGTTTATATAAACTTCCTTTATCCTTGAAGATGATCACTATACCTGGAATGTTTCTTAAGATGGTTAAAGATTGGTTTTTCAATTCACTTTCGTCTCTATTGAACGGCTGCTTTCTGGCTCTCAGGCTTAAAAATTGTTTACTTTATTAAAAATTTATCTTTCACTTTAAGATGTTTTCAAAATGTTAATGTTAATTTTTACGAATTTCAGAATTATATTTTCTGGGTCCACCCCACCCAATTTAAAATGCTTATATTAGAATTATATGTATAATCTATAATGTGGCATTCGAAAATTTTTTTATTGTTATTTTAAAATACGAAAATCGAATGTCATTTAAATTTCTAGTTACAATAGTTATACAAAAATGTTGTTTAAGACCGGTGCTACATTACTGAAATTTATAAATAAAAACTTTATCTATCTATCTATCTATATCTATCAAAATTCAGTTTTGGGGCAAAACAATAGCGATCAACGGAGTTGATTTTCCGCTTTACCTTCTCTGTGCTTTCAACACGACTGGCCATTAATGAATTCTAATTTTTAAATTAAAATATTCGGAGACTAAATTGTTAACACAAATGTAATGGGACAACATTGCGGGGTGCCCTGAGATTTAGCGCAATTCTACTAACCATACCTTGTGATGGTATTGAGGGGAACTAAAGATTTCTGACAATTCGAACGGTTAATCGAGACAGTACTTTTTATGGTAATGAATTTAGTATCGGAGAACTTACTAATTCCTGGCGAAAGGCGATACCCGTAGAGAAACATTTTCGGCTTCTGTTGGGATTCGAAACACGAATCTCCAGCTTAACAGGCGAATATTCTAACCATCAAGCCACGGGTACCATTTTTAGGAAACAAAATCGAAATAAGATACAAAAAAAAAAAAAAAATAGTGCGTGGAAGTAGTTTGAAGTTAAGAGTAAGATGAGCCTACTTTCAAAATTTCATGCAAATCGGTTCACAGTAAAAAAATTCGGAGCAATAATGGTTCAATGACTGCACTAGGGGTAAAAATAGATTTTTAGTGAACTCATATTGTTCTTCTCCGAAAATAATGCACACCGAAGAACCCATTTCACTACAATTAAATCATCTGGCTGAATGATGCGGAGTTGATACAACAGTTATAATAACAGTGCCGAAAAGTATGCAATCGATAATCCGCGTTAAACGTTTAACCCGACCTTCTTGGAAGTCGCATAAGAAGTTTCACTTCAAAAATAGCACTTACTCTCCGTTTTGGATGAATTCGGGTATTCTTGGTTTTGTTCATACGAAATTGAGTAGATGCTATGATTTTAGCCTTCTGCTGAAAATAACAGTAATACTTTGTTCTTTTATTTTTAGTTAACCTTTTCGTCTTATGCATATCTCACCCATGGTCAACATTACTCAGGGAGAAAGAAGCTTTCTAATAGTCGGATGATATAAAGTCTATGTTAGTCAGAGGTAGCAGGGCAAAATTTACAAATTCAAGTAAATATTGATTAAGATCAAAATCAAAATCTTATTTTTTCTTTGAAATTTACTTCATTTTTAACGCCAATTGTGCGTAAATGAAATTTACTTAATTTTTAACGCCAATTGTGCTTCGACTTTTTCCTTGAAGTGGTAGCGCTGTTTCTGACTAGTAATTCGAGTGTAGTGAGCAACGTCACACCTTCTCTTGTGAAATGAAGGTAAACACACTTATTGAGTACTTCGTTTAAGGAAATCGAAGCACTTCTGGCTCAAACTAAATGGGTTAGACCATCTAGTTGTTTCTCTATAAGTCGTAGGTTATTCTCCGATTCCGATCATAATCTTGTCAGAAAGTCAATAGGTCTGTTCGTTGAACTTCCCCCAGGGTTGACCCAGGTTTTCTTGACAACCCGAGTTGTCAAAAAAACCTAGGTTTTCCAGTCCTCAAAAAACGCTACACCACAAATCACCACACATCCCTGTCATTAAAAAAAAAATACATGCCATTGACTGACAGCCCTCAAATCGCCACAGCAAAAAGCTAGGGCGAGTTTGGGGAAAACCTATGGCAAACCTATGGCTCAAAAAACACTCAATTTGACATTCAGGGTGAATTTAGGTTTCTCAAAAAACGCTTTGTGGCGACCCTAGGGCTTCGACGAACAAACCTAATATCATAGCTCCACAAAGCAAATTGAGTCGCTTAACGCTTGAAAAACGTTGGAAAATATTGAAAACTTATTTTTCACTTCGTTTTTTTACTGCCTCAAATAATTGAAAACTTATTTGCAAAGTAAAGGCTGTGTAGCCCAAACATTGCGCTCTATGAATAGAAATTTTGGCCGAATTTAAGCATCTATTACATCATCCTTTGTACATTTTGTTCTGAGAAGCGGTGAAGAACCGATGTTATGCCCAACAATCTGGAAACGATTCAAGCACTTCAGGCCAGATATTATAAAAACAATCAGTAAGCTAGAATCTGAAAACATCAACAAGGTTTGTTTAGTTACAGAATGCGCTACTGCGAAACCAGAACAGTTTTCAATAAATGGGAATGTTTGCTGTTACAAACGAGAATTTTATTTTATTTTTTTTTTTTCGTTTCATTTTTCAAATGAAACTTGTATTTGGCCCGCCCTTTACCTTCCCTTACTTTTTGATGTTTTTTTTTAAATGTTGGCTTGGACAACATTTTTTTTTTGTAGTAACCGTGGCAATGAATATTAATCTGTTCAAAACGATAGAAAAAATCGCAGGCACCTACCGTTTTCCATTTAGTTTACGAAGATAAATGCAAAAATGGGATGGTTCATCGCGAGCTCTTCTACCCAAAAAAAAAAAAAAAAGAAATTTATAAGTCAACATTTTTTAACACAACCATTCCGAGTAAAGGCAGCAGTACTCCAATCTATCCATCCATCAATACTTCCTCGTAAAAATGGAATAGTTTCTACAAAGTTAAATCCAAAAATATAAAGAACTCGTTTACACTATGATGAGTATTTTCAAGAATTAAAATCAATTGCATATGTCATCACATTGCATTGCATCATATAATTTATGCGAATATTTTTTTTATATTTTTTAAATTGCTAATTCCACTTCCTAGACAAAAAAGACCAGAAACCGTAATACCTTTAAATTTGACAATGAAAAGCTTTTACCGGATAAGCCTACGGTACGAAACACAAATGTAAGTGCATTTCGTATTAAATGTTACACTCGTTAATTGCTCATGATGAATATTCAATGCGACTGCATTGTAATTAAAGAACAACCTCCCCAGAATTATGATAATGAGCAATTAAAAAGCTTTGAAAAAAATCCGATTTATCTGTTATCATGTACTTTCAAAAAAAAATATATCGCGTTAAATTTATTGAAACACTCTTTACTTTTTCCAGTAAAGAGGCTCATATGTATGTATATGTATTAGTGAAAGCTTGTAGTCTGTAAGAAGGTATTTGCAACTAAAAAGTTGAGATATTGAAAGAAGTATATCGTTATGTAACCAAACATACACAACACATAGCAGCAGACATATAGAAAATTAAGTCGATTTTTCAAAACTGCCCTTCCTGAAGGAGATTGTTTAGAAAATGTAAAAGAAATTTAGCATAAAAGGTACAAATCCTCAGTTAGCAAATTATATTTTTACTTGTAATGATAGGCCCTATAAGGCGAGTTTGCAATCGCTGCAGAAATAAAATTTGAGTATCAATTAAAGACGACATTACGATGATAGAGAACACGAAAGTGTGTCCTGCAATTTTCTCTGTCTGTTTTTCTGTATGTTTTTCTGCTTGTATATATGGATCTAAGGCCTGAACCGCTTGACCGATTTTCTTCAAATATTGCTGTTAGTGTCTGGTGGGGCAGCCTAGAGAGGGACTTTTGGAACTGAGTCTCTAGGTCAACCTTTATGATAATAAAGGGTTTTCCAATAAGTATGATATGATTTTGCAGTGGCGTTTCGGTCATTTGTTTTTTATTGCATTCAGAATTGTTTGCAATTTCACCATTGGACCACCGTAAACGTCGAGAATTTTCTGATTTTGCCTTGGAACAATTTAAAAACGATAACGATTTTTTTAAGAAAAACATCTTTTCCGATGAGGCTCACTTTCATTTGACTGGTGCGGTAAATAAACCGAACTGTCGATTCTGGTGCTATGCAAATTCACAAAATATTCATGAAAAACCATTAAATTCACCTAAATTGACAGTTTGGTGTGGTTTTTGAGCTGGTGGAATCATCGGTCAGTACTTCTTTCAAAATGAAGCCGGTAACACCATTACTGTCAATGGAGATCGATGATAACCATAAATAACCATAATAACCGAAATTGGAAGAAATAGATTTTGACAACATTTGGTTTCAACAAGCCGGGCTACGTGTCACACAGCAAATGCAACAATTGAATTATTGCGAGGAAAATTTAGAGATTCGATTATTTCAAGAAATGATGATGTTGAATGGCCTCCAAGAAGTCGTGATTTAACACCAATAGACTATTTCCTATAGGGTTATTTGAAGACATTGATCTTTCAAAATAAACCAAACTCTCTTCAAATTTACAAGTCAATATTGAACGTGCCATTCATGATATACGACTTGATTTAGTGGAAAAAGTGCTCGAAAACTGGGTTCATCGAATTTGTTGCTGCAGAAGAAGTCGTGGTGGCCAGTTGAATGACGTTTTATTTAAAACTTAAATGTATTGATTGAACTGCACATTAAATAAAAAATATTTGAATTTCCTTAACAACAAGTCTGTTTAAAAAAAAAAAGAAATCATATCACTCTTATTGGAAAACCCTTTACTTATTTTTCTCGATAACGGCTCTAACGATTTCGATAAAATTTTATGCGAAGGACTCAAAGGTCTTTCTAATGATGTAAAAAATTTCGATTTGTTTTTTTTTTAAACCGACTTTCTCGTTAATCGCTGACATGATTTCGACGAAATGCTATATTAAAGAGGTCCTAGGTGATTTTAAAAAGATTGCGGATCAGAATCTTAAAAATTTTAATTTTTATGTTTTCCAATAATTTTTCAAATTTTAAATATTTTCTGGTAAGTTCTTAAAACTTGCACGTTTAATATTTCAAAAATTCATTTTAAAAATGTGAAAAAACAGTTTTTTAAAAAATCGTTCTAACGATTTTCATTAAATTAGTTTCTTATGTATTAAAAACTGCCAAAAAGTAGCGGTTTTAGGTTTTCACATGAAACCTCTGGAATATTTAATTTTTGTTAATATTTTTTGCGATTTTATTCAATTTACATATTTGATGTGTTGCTGGCAATACTGTACAACCAAACATATTACTAAGAGCGTGAAACCTTATCCTCAGCCTCAAAACTTTGGAATTGTACTTAGGACATAGCTTCAATCGTAAGATCGTTCAATCTAGTTGTGCCCATTTTCTAAACGTTTTTGCCTCGTTTAATTCAATTGTGGCCTCCTCTGTCACGTAAGGATTTCGATATATTCAACTTTGAAACTCAGAAAAATTATGTCCTTATTATCTTTAAGACTATTTTTTTTGGCACGAAAAAAAACTCAAACCAAAAACAAACTATGGCTTTTCCTATATGGTTTTTCATTATGCTGAATCCAATTCTGGTCTCAAAATGGCTCATTTACATTAAATTTATTTGTTTAAATTTTTAATAGAATTAAATTAGTTTAAATTGTTTTAATAGCATCAGTCCAAGGTCTCATGTAAAACATTACTTTATGAGGAAAAAATATGCTATAAAATTTAACCTCAATAAAATAAAATGTTTTGTAAGCCAAGACGAACTTTTATTGCCAATACAGCTGAAACCACAATCATAGTTTCTTCTACGAATGCGTCCAATTTCATCAACAACAGACCATCTAACATCGATCAAACGATAACTGTCCAACTAGTTGCTCAATGTGTACCACGTTCCACGTTATCAAAGACTCAAGTTTTTTTTCTTAAATTCGAATATATTTAGATAATTTGAAATAGCTTTGAACTTTTCTTTATTTTCAGGAGAATTGAGTTTTGAATAGAACAAATACTGGTGACGGATTCTTGGAAGTACAATTTCAAACGTAAGTGCAATACTATTAAAGTTAACATTACTCATATAAGTTTGGTTTTAAGAGAGCCCGGTTGGCTACCTTTTACTAGCTTCTATAAGGCAAATTTTCTAATCGTGCAGAAAAAAGATTATAGACAACAATTGAACGTGACATTGTGATGAAAGAGAATACGAAAAAAGTGGTTCCTGCAATTATGTTGTCTGTCTTTCGGTAAATGGACCTGCAACCTGAACCACATCACCGATTTTCTTCAAAATTTGAAGCAAATGTTTGATATACAGCCTAGAGAGGGATTTTTGGAACTGAGTCTCTAGGAAATTAAAATTATACGATGATACTAATTTTTCTCGAGAATGGCTCTAACGATTTTGATTAAATTTTCGGTCGTTTTTCTTAAGCCTGAATTACAATACAAAGTGAAAAAAGTAAGAAAAAACAAAAAATAAAAAGTAAAACTTGATTAAATACACACATATTACTGCATTACACCTGTTGGCAGCATCAGAAAAACTCTGAAAAGCTTTTTGACGGTTAAATATTACAAAACAAAACAATAAACAATTTATCAAAAAAGAAAAATTTCTTTTTTCGGGAGCTGAATCGTAACATATGAAATACTTCAAACATCCGAAGAAATCATCATTAGCTTAAAAATGTCAATCAACGTGTCTTTTTTTAGAAAATTTTCTGCTGTATTGTTCCCGGAAAGCTTTGAAATCTCTGTTTCGCTTTAGTTTGTTAACTGATTTCTTCGAAGTGGAGTAAAGGACGACCGTGGCCAATAGAAACACGATATAATTTAAATTCAATTATTTTTATAAAGACATTTTGTTTCGTTTAATAAAAACGATTTTTGAGTTCGGTTTGACCGTTCCCATTTACTTTTGTTGAACTGGTGCTTGAAGTCTTTCAGCTTAAGTGTTTAGTTATTAGAAATTTCAGGACATGAAGTTTTGTTTTTCAGATATGTCTCTATATCCATAAATTTGTCTTCGTATTTTTTTCTTGCTGTTTAAATACAAACCAACCAGTTTTAGTCTGGAGCATTGATTTTGACCACCAATAAATTTCCATATATAATACATAGTAAACAACGTGAAAAAAAATAGAGAGAAACTTCTTCTTTTATTCCAGCCACGAATCATTATTAAATTTAAAAAATCCTGAAATATACTTTCGGCATTTTTCAAGAACTTATCGTTTTTGATTTATATTCACCAAGTATTTGTCCATCTGGTATCACTTACATACGTGGTTGAAAAACGCCGAAACCCCGAAACGGAAGATTTTACACTTAGTTTGTGAGACCGTAGAAAAAAGGTAGTTCTTTTAACCTCACCATTCTATATCAAAACAATTTTTTCCCATTTTTTCTTATTTAAATATAAAAAAACACCACAACATAAAAACAATATCAAAAATATTAATTGACGTTTTTAACACCACATTTCATAAGAAAAGAAAAAATTAAAGAAGAAAATCTCTCAAAAAGTTGTAGTTTTTATCATCTTTTGCACCAACTTGATCAACTTTGACATCGTGTTTAAGCTAGAATATGTGACTTACCAAAAAAAGTTCTTCCACGTCTTATCAAAAATACCATATGAATTGTGAAAAACAACATTTTTTCCCGTTGCTTAAAAATTTGGAAATGGACTTTATAGCACTGCTTTCTATAGAGCTGCCCCATAGTGCGCTGGTGCCGCCGCCGTAAGTTCATTGTTTCTACAGCATAACTGAATACAGTGGTGGTTCAGTATAGCGAATGCTGATATAACGAATGATCGATATTACGAACACTTTTTTCAAGTCCATTAGGTATTTTATATAACAAACAAATAACGAATTTTAGACAAAATAGCATTGAAAACTCTAAAGTCTTAGTTCTAAAAAGTTTACGGGAAGAAGCATTCAACAATAACATCCAACACCCAAAAAAAAAACAAATACATATTAACTATTCTTTTCTTAAATTTGAGTACAAATTGAGTCTATTTACCTAAAGATTTGCATGACAAAAACGTTTAGATACAACGAATTTTCGATATAACGAATTGAATTGGACATCACATCGTTCGTTATACTGGACCACCACTGTATAGCCTTTCCTATGGTCTAAAAAACTTTCACGTCTCATTCACAATTTATTGGCCTGTCCGAAATGACCAACCATTTCATTTCTCACTTAAAATTTTTCGTCAAGACTCAATCTGTCCACAGAAAAAAAAAAATTTAAGATTTTCTTATCCACTTCTTAACAAATTGCACCCACCATGGGGGATATGAAAAGGCAGTTAGTTTGTATTCTATTCTCAATGATTTAATCAAATGTTGTTTTTTCCACGAACTGTGAATATATTTCGACTTGAAGATTTTTCTCTGAAACAACCTCAAAAGACTTTCGGAAGTCACCGCAAAATTATGACCAGTTAAAGAGAACTGATGGGATTGTTTGTTATTTCCGGAAGAAATACAATCGAGTAGTTTTTGTACGCCGTTATAAGTTCTGACTTTCGTCATTTGCATGCTTTCTCTGAATTTAGATTTTAATTTTCATACGAATGGCTTTGTAGAGAGACCAATAAAGAACTAGAATGATCCTTGCGAGTTTCTTTGTTTTGAAATTCAATATGCTTTTAGTTCGAATTTGACTTCCATTCCATTATTCCATTATACTATGACTTGTTTTTCTAAGATTTATTCTCCTTCTTCTGATCCAAACACATGCCTTAAAGTTCAAAAGCATTGCTTATTAAAAACTGTGTAGGGGGAGTGTGTTCGTTGTTTTTCTCTAATCCTAGCAGACATTATCTATGTGTTTATTGAAGTATTTGCAAGGCTAACGTTACATGATTCTTTGCAGTGAACGAAGCACTTTTTACAAAAACTCATTATTTAGATGAAGCAGTGTTTCAGTAGCAAGTGTATTTTTTGATGCGGAAGTAATAAACTCGGAAGCACGTTCTTCTCTATTGTTGATCGAATGAAATCATTACACCCACTTCGCATAAATGTGTAGCTGTGAAAATCTTTTCTTTTTTTAAATCCATGGGATGTATGATGTACCTGCGTCCGGGCCGTAGGCTGATGGTTGATGACGGGTACATATACGTTTAAATGTATGTTTAAAAGAAAATCAAACTAGCTCCCATCACTAGGACAAGTTGACACACAAACATATCAATGTACATACTGAATTGTCAAGACATTCTGTAGTACAATAATAAATTGATTTAAGGGAAGTAAAGAGTATGTATGTTTTTAAAAAACACAAAATGTTAAAAATAACTTTCAGCCTCGTCTCAAACAGTTCATCCAAAAAACACTTTGAACTAGGAATCATCATTTGTGAAAATGATGTGAAGACAACAAACATCAAATCACACTAGAAAGAATTTTTGGCCAAAATGAAGCATCCAGGGCGTCACTGATAGCAAGTTTGTGCAAAGGCTGATGGTAGTCGACAACACCCAAGGTCCCAGTCATACGGTCCACACAGATTAGAATGTGGCTACTGCAGCATAAAGTGTGAAAATCAATCCACAAGTTTCTAGGCTTCGGTGTAACAAATGCTAACTAACTTTTTCTTAATTGGCCGTTCCGGCATAAGTTGTAAGGTCCTTGAAATGCGCTGAAAGCCCAAAAGATCTCAGAGTTTTGATGCGTCCCTATGGATTTTTAAATTTTTTTCATTTAAAATTTCGATTTTATTTCCAATTTCTAATTCACAGTTGTCTGGAGTTTAGGTATCGAAATTTTACTATGTGGAAAAAGTGGAGCAAATCACAAAAAAGAGTAGATTTTAATTTTTTCTAGAAAAGTGAAGCAGATTTGCAAATTTGCAGGCAAACATTTTTCTTTTCAAGAAATTGAAAGGATAAAACATGAAGTCTGCTAGTTTTGATCTTCTTTTTCTCCCTCCGTTGCCACAACCATCGTTACGTCGGATGTTCGAGGTCTAAGTCCCAGAAACATTGATTACTTGCTATCTGGTAGTACAATGGACTGGTATTTAGGTCTGAGTGCTCCAGCTGGTATTTTAAAAGCTTTCAACAGAAAAAAAAAACACGCACCTTGTTGGTCTCAGATACGTCGGCAAACCTCCCGGTTTTAGATTTTTCCAAGTCTGAGGCTAACCAAATGCAGATTTCGTTGTACAAGCATGTACCACGAAGGCTTTGGTCTGTCTTCGTTTTGATGTCCTCCTGATCGGGTCTGAACAAATTGAATTCTTGTGTTAAAATCAGCGAAGCAAAAAAAAAAAAAAACAAAGTACAAGTCACCGAGTTCTATCCATGAGCAGTCAAACTTGATTAAAAGCATCTGATAAAAATAAGTTCTTACTTCGTTTTATGTTTTCCGATAACAAAAAAATAATGTACTCAGTCTACATCCAAACTCAGTCAGGTTTGGGTATAGTTTAGCTCATAAAAATGTCTGCCATTATTCTCTTCCGGCCTTTTGTACATTTTAATGGTTTCACTTGGGATTTTTTGCTGTATCCGTTTCCATGTAAAAAAAAATCCATGTCGAGAGAATACGCTTAATCAACATCTGGGGTACTAGTTTGTATTCTTTTCGATATGATAAATTTATGAGTCGTCCCTAATGGCTGCAGATAGTGCTGTAGAATATTTCACGTAAATATTCGCATTTAAAATCATCCCCAGTGTACTAAAGTTATGATTAATCCTAACGGACTTTTTATGGAAAGAAAAAATGCAAACTAACCTTCAATGTAAATGGGGATTCATTTTGTTTTTTTTAGTATTTGATGAAACGACTGTCCAAAGTGATGGAAATTGGGTATGAACTCATTTCAAAATAAAAAATTTGATAGTGCTTTGAAGACAAACGTTTTTCAAGAGTCAGAATGACCAGTGCCTTATTAGGGTTCGGTTTTGGAAGTGAATTCAAAATGCTCTTAGTAATATGAAACTGAATTTATATGTATAAAGTACATACTTACAGTTTCCCCTTCAAATGACAACTCACACGATAATGCACAGTATATTTTCAGTTTTCTATATAATTTAATATTCGAGAAAAACCTCTCTCATCTTATAAGGGTAATCATACAAAAGCCTTAGAAAAGGACCTTACATTAGATTAGTCACAGCAACGCAGGCATAGCCTCTGTCTGGACTCAAAGCCCTTCCACATAACATCATAAAAAAGCAACGTGCTCCGGGATTTATTTTCACTTTGACATTTCTATATCCAGTTCAACCATTAGAAATTAGTTCAACCCATAACAATGAATCTTTGTGACTTACCACTCATGTTCAAGATTAAAAGTAAAGGTGTGGCGTGTGGAACTCTTGCCGCTTCGGCAGCCAACGACAATGGAAAAATTGGAAATTAAAAATGAAAGAGCTTAAATCGATTAGGTGGAATTTAAACCAAGGTCAAAGCCCAGATGCCATTGTCCCTTAGGCGAATCTCAGTGTATAAAAGTACACTGTTTCACTGTTAATAAATATCTGCAGTATTTAAAGGGAATTTAGAAGTCGGAGCTATTGCATGTATCTTGTGAAAATAGTCATTAGTTATGTGGTGTCTGTGGCGTAATGGTTAGCATGTCTGCCTGTTGCTTGAGGACTCGAGGCTCAAATTCAAAAAACATCCAATTGTCTTTCTACGGGTATCGCCTTTCGCAAGGTATTCGTGAGTCCTTCGAGAGTATTTAGACTGTCATAAAAAGCCCTATCAAACTCAACCGTTTGGAATTTGCATAAAATTGTAGGTCCTTGAAATGCGATAAGCCAAGAGGTTTCCGTAGCCTAAATAAAATTAAAAAAAATTAAGCAAAATGATTGAGAAGTAGAACATTGAAGAATAGAACAATAAAAGTAAAAGTAAAATATCGAAAACAAGATGGTTGCATATTAAAAAAGAGATGAATAGATTAATTTATGCAATTAAAAGAATAAGGTATCAAATTATTTGTAAGGTAGTTCATCGTCATTTTTAACATCCTCCTACCGAAGTTATAGAATCAACATCAAGTAACTAAAAATCTTATCTTGTCTTACCGTATTTCACATGCTCTGACCTTGCTATCACCACAATTAAAAGTATTTTCCATGGCAGCCATTCTCCATTCAATTCGTGTCTTTCCTGAATCGAAAACAATACAACGTAATTTTTTTAGTATAGGTTTGTTGAAGTATCTTTACCATAGTGAAACAAGACATTTACATATCGTATTATTTGCTTCTAGAGAAGCAGGATGTTACTCGAATCAGGGAACGAATCACTTGTGTTAAAGAAAATACCATTATTCGTCTGGAGAGCAGCCTCAAATTGGTAGAATCTCATATATCCGAGGGACGAGAGTTGACAATTGCTTCTGTTTCCACGATGAGAGTCCTAAATTGCTCGAAATAAGGCTTTCCTTTTCCGATGTAAGCTGTAAGAATGCTCCGCATGTTTCGTATTAAACATTTTATTATCCAAAGAAAACAACAGTCTTTATTCCTAAATCCAAACCAGAGCTCATCGTTGTCATGTAATACGTCCTTTTGCAAAGCCAAGCTAAAGGCAATGTGAATCATTTGCATTTTGATTGACATAAAACATCGATTATGATACCGAATGGGTAAGCCAAAGTAAGCAAAACAATTGCAATGTACTGAGTTCAAAGCACAACGATTTCTCCTTTTGAGGTTTGTTTTCCAAAATCAATTCCAACATACCACGTATTCAATTATGAGTTTCCAATTAATATCTCTGTTTGCAACAAAGATTTATGGTAACTTTCATCATCAAAAGCAAAATGGTTGACTTTTAATGGAAAGATAAGATATTATCCTCCTCTCTTGCAAGTTCCAGGTGGACGGAGCGAACAGCAGGACTCATAAACAGCATAATGGTACGTTTTAATCATACCACCAGGGGCGTTGTCGGATGGATAACCAGGACCTGCAAAGTTGATTCAAACCGTATCCAATGTCTTTCTATGTATAAGCAAAGCACCAAATGAATGTGAGGCTGGCCTGCCAAATAATTTTAAATTTGCAAATTGCAAACATCACATTCATTAAGCAGTTTATTCACCAGCTGCTGTAGTCCTTTGAAAAAACAAACAAAAAAAAACATTATTTAACCGCCGTTATAGAGATAGAGAGACCGATGATGACGGTCAAAATCGACCAACTCTTGTATAGACAAAAACCTAAAACCTTCCACCTACACTTGCATCGCACAGAGATGGAAAAAGTTGGGCAATATCCGATGACGGAGGTATTCTGTAATTAACAACTTTTGATAATAAATCCATTGCACTGTTCGTACTTGGTTTTAGAACTTTACTTGGCTCATGACCTCACTAAAAAAATATTTTCAGACAAAAAAACTATTCAGCAAGCCACGAGCTTATGTAATTAGATCCAAATTAGTGCAGAAAACAGCCACGCTACTCTCTGAGCTCGAAAGGATAACTCTATTATCCTTCATTGGATATGAAAACAAAAACCAATAAAATAATGTTACCTTCAACATACTACTGGAAATTCTTGCGGCAAACCTGCTTAAAATTTCTCATCTCACAATGTACTCAAAAAACGTCAAAACTCTCCTCCAACTCCAAAACAAACTTGTTCTTCGGAAAAAAAAAAAACATCTGCACCAAATGAATCTGGATCCATTCTACGGATTCTGCTTCCAAAACTAAGAAAAATCCCTGCCAGTCATAGCGGATGCTCAGTACTTCTCTACCTTATACAGCGGTTACTTGATTATAAAATCATCCTCCTGGATAATTCATCCAACCAGGCACTGAATCATTGGCTTTGTTTCCGAACAGTTAAATTCCCTTAGGCGAACAACAAAATATATTTTCGCTGTCGAAAAATATCAAAATACAAACCAGAGATGCTTAGCCAGGGGATAAAAAGTTTGTAGTATGAATGTGAATGTGAATAGTGGAATATCAATGAAATATTATACTCTATACTGGCTATTGGCTTGAAAGAAATACGCAGTTAGTAGTCGTACCCGCGGGCGGTATAATGGTTAGCATCTCTGCCTCTTACACGGCAGGTTCGATTCCCATAAACATCAAAAAACAAGAAAATGTTTTTCACGGGATTTGCCTTTAGGGAAAAATTGATTGACAAGCATTCCGAGAATAATTACACATTCCTATGAAAGAAAAAAAAGCTTATTATCTTAGCCGTTCGGAATCGCATTAAGCTGGTAGGTCTTTAAAATGTTTCCTGCTCGGGGTTTTCATAGCTCCAGATTCCAGTTGCACCCCCTCCATATGTTTTATTTATATTTACTTATTTATTGATTTAGTTACTTGCTTACTAATTATCACTTCAATAAGAAATGTTATCTTTATATGAACGCAAGTCTATTTTCGAGGTCTCATGAAAGCAACGATCAACATTTCATTCACCACTTCGTCTATTTTCGACAGGCGCTAGAACTCAGGTGGTTGCGCATAGCAAGGTTTTAGATGGCGGAACCACTTGAAAAATTAGAGAGTTAGTAGGCCAACCCATGATCCTGGCCTCGTGTGCTGATTCTTTAGGGCCGTTTTCTTCACTAAAAGTTGAAGTCAACTGGAGGATTTTTATTCTCTTGTCATTTTGTTTTTCTTCACTCAAATTTGACAGCTTTAACTGTCGATTTTCAACTCTCGAGTTGATCAACTTCCGGTTTTCTCAACTTCTGACAAAAGCAGAATTTGAATGAGTAAACCTGACAGTTGACTCTGAAATTTAATTTTGTACTACATTTTGTTGCTTTTGTGAATTATTTTCGATTTACATACATATATGTGAATATTAATATTTGTTAAATAAAATGTTCCGAAAAAATTATTATTGGGAGAATCATCCATCGTCTGCTTCTGAAAGCGAAGAAGAAAAAGAAGAAGAATTGGAAATTGAAAGAAGACAGTATAAAATGTGTCCACGGGTCGGGCTTGAAAAATGGAATGACCATGACTTCATTTACCGATTTCGCATTTCGAAGCGAACCACAATGATGCTGTTGGAATTGATAAAGGGTAGTTTGCCTTGCAGTGACCCAAGGTACGAAATGAAATATTTTTAATTTTTTTTAGTTTAAAAAATATTAACTTATGTATAGATCGCGGGTATTACGACCAATTACCCAATTATTAATAGTTCTGAGTTGTTATGCACTCGGGTCAATACAATTGGCCATTGCTGATCTTATTGGCTCAAGTATTTCAACAGTAGGTTCATCGTATGATAAAAAGGGTGTCGAACGCAATTGCTAACCTTGCGTTACAGTTTATTCGCATGCCCCAAACAGGAAGAGAGCGGTTAGAAGCGGCACGTGAGTTTTATGCTATAGCAAAGTTTCCAAGTTTTTCAACTATTGGGGCAATAGATTGCACGCATGTAAGAACTCAATCGCCTGGTGGAAACGATGCAGAACTTTTTAGCAACCGCAAGGGTTGGTTCTCTATAAACGTTCAGACTGTAGTTTCTGCAGATCTGAAAATAATAGACGTCGTTGCTCGTTGGCAGGTAGTATCTGCACATTAAGTGAAAGTAAATAAAAGCTTTACCCTTGACTTTCGGTTCTATCCTTTTTTCAGGGTTCTACGCACGATCAACGTATTTTCAATTCGTCAATTTTGAGGCAACAATTTGAACAGGGTGAAATTGAGCAATTTTATATTATTGGTGATTCTGGCTACTCAAACACAAATTACTTGGCGACACCTTTTCATGTTTCAAATAATGTTGAAAATTTATACAACGAGTCTCAGATTCGTACTCGAAATACAATCGAGCGTTCTTATGGAATTTAGAAAAGACGGTTTCCAGTATTGGCAACTGGGTTAAGATGCAGAGTTGAAACCGTGTTATAATTGCTTGTGCCGTCCTTTACAACATAGCAATTGACGAAAAGGAACCACAACCTCCACCGGAAATGCTCGGATTCGATGACATATTTTGTAATACACATGTTCCATCGTCTAAGCAAAATCAAATACCTTCAACAACGATTGGGACCTCGCGTTCCCGAACTCGATTTTATTTTCTGTCAATTTTAGACCAAGAACAAACAAGACAAAATTAAAAAATAAACACATTCAATATACAATACATTTGTATGTATATAAAATGATATTTATTATCTAATATTTATATGTATAAACTATTTTTAAATTTAAAAATATGACTTTTTAGCAGCAGCTGTTGGAAATGGGTTTAGTGGTTGCTCTCTTAGCATGTCCATACGTGCTTTATGGATTTTCGCATCATGTTCTAATTGTTTTTTTGCTATCTCCAATTCTATTAGAGCGCGTTCTCGTTCGAACTGTGCTTTTTCTCTTTCGAAGCTATACTTCTCTTTCTCCGACTCCAAAATTTGCAATTCTATTGAGTTTTTCTTTAGTCGGTGTTCTCTTAATTCTTCCTCGTACTTTTCCTTTTTTGAAGGTCCCATTTCACCCTATATTCTTTGCTTCCGACGTCTGTTGGTCAGCAAAGGGTTCGGTGGCTTGCGCAATTTGGTTGGGTTAACCCTCTCCCACTATTCATCACCAACTTCTTCCAACGCAGTCGTCTGAATTGCGACTACATTTCCATCAACATTGCCTTGATGCAGGCAATCATTTTGCAATATTAAAATGTCTTTGATATTAATATCGGATTCAATGACATCATTG
The DNA here is from genome assembly GCA_949752695.1 of Melanostoma scalare. Taxonomy (NCBI): domain Eukaryota; kingdom Metazoa; phylum Arthropoda; class Insecta; order Diptera; family Syrphidae; genus Melanostoma; species Melanostoma scalare. Next base: position 12,955,054 of record OX456984.1, on the reverse strand, counting down.
GCTTCGATGGGTTCTGGCGCAGGTTTTTCTAGGGAAAGAAAATCGCTGTCGCCAGTCCCTGCAGAAAGCCCATACGTTGACGGAATCAATAATTGATTAAGTTCTTGCATGGGCTCGCTTAATGCAGGGAGTTCTCTCTTTGGTGGACCTCCACCAGTTGCTTTGACATCCTTGAAAAAATAAATTTTTATGATTTTTAAATTTTATTTTATTTTGCCATATTTTTCCCTTAAAGATTTCACGCACCTCTCATAAAATAAAAGAAAAATCATATTTAAATAATTCAATATAAGCTTAATTTGTAAAAACCTGGCTAGGTGAATAGGCAATATACTCCCACGCCTTGTCCTTGTCTCGTTTTGTTGCGCCATCAGTTTTTTTATTTTCTATAACCTGGCTGTATTGCAATGCATTTGCAACCAGCCAGTCCTCTTTTTCTTTGTTGTACACCACTTTTAGTAACATATTAGTTTTTTCTGCCATGTTTTTATTAAATTTTATTTTCGCAATAAACACAATGAACTACCGGAACTTTAATTTTCAAATCAATCGAACAACCGAAATTCAAATCTAAAGTTGAAATTTATGTATCTGTCAAAAATATCCCTAGGAAATTTTTAAAAACGCAAGTAGGCGAACCTTTGAAATTCAACTTTCGAGTGAAAAGCAAGTTTCAACTTGTGTCTGAACTTTTAAGCTTGCGTCAACTCTACAGTTGGCCAACTTGAGAGTTTCAGACAAGTTGAGAAATAGTGAAGAAAACGGTCCTCAGTTAACTTGGAAATTTGGACTGAACTGGTTACAAAGATATCGTATCACAAAGTTTTTGCTAGAATGTTCTTGTAATTACTGAACCGATCAGCTTTCAAGAGCAGCAAACTCAATTGGTTGATTCGGTCTAAAGACTGAAAATAGTCAGAATAGGTTTCCTAGGACCACAAAAAGTCCATCGGTTTTTAGTTGAAGTAACTTCCAAAAACGGAACCGAAACGAGTGTCTTCCAATAGAACGCTAAATGAATGTAAAAATCTAATTGTCTCTTAAAACCAAAGTCTTGAACTGTTAGCTGGTAAAGGCATCAAAAATAGGAGAAAATAAACTCAATTTGAAAATTGTGCATTTTCAGCAAAATAACTTTGTGTATATCTTCTAATCGAGTTCAAAACAAAAATATAAATGAAAGGCAGGACTTCGTACGTGCTGACCCAAAAACTAAATTCCAAGAGTTGTAAAATCACGAATTTAAATTTCCTAAATTGAAAATTGATGAGGGTCAATCTATAATGGCATTTTTGGGGACAAATTCTGCATGAATAATCGACAACAATCTATCATACAGTTCATTCCTCTTTATTGTCGACTTTACCACTTACAGTCGTTCTTCACATGACTCTTAATTTAAGCTTTCCACTTCATCAAGCATTAACGAAACAAAAGAGCCTCTTCTCGCAAAGGTCCTTTCTACAACCCCTTCTTTGACATTATACCCTTGACTACAGATCAGAATACATGTTTCATTTTTCCTCAAGCTTCCAATGGCACTTGAAAAATAAAAAAAATTAAAATAAAAAAAAATGGACACTGTTTTCAATTAAATGATTGTTTTCCTTGCTTTTTAATTTTTCATCAACAAACGAACATTCCACAATTTTAACCACAAAAGCCATTTTACAATTATTTAATTATGCTGCCGAGGTATATAATAACAGAACCACTCAACGTGAGATGATAAAACAATTTAATGCCCGGCAAACAATTCAATAAAAAGGAAGAATATTTTTCCTTTTATTTACTTATGTACATCCGATATCAACAATGAAACGCATAATGTAATAATTGAATAAACTTAAGCCCTGAAATCCAAAGAAAGAGGAATTCATTTGAGGCATATTATTGCATTTATGTATAATTTATTATATAAATAACAGCCCTGTACTTTGAATTTTCGCGGAGGTGTGATTTCGTTTAATTTTTTGCTGTTCAAACGTTGGTTTCTTAACGAAAAGGAGATACATATATTGATTTCCGGATTTCCACGAATTCCACCGGATATGATGAAGGAATAATTTTGTTTGCTTTAAAGACAGGAATCCATACACCAGCATACTTCTTCCATAACTTTGACTATCATCTTACAACAAATGAATTGGATTTCTTAAAAAGAGTCGAATGGCCACTTTTTATATCGAATTCTATGTATATTCAGGATATATTTCAATTCACAAATATTTTGCTATTGAAACAATGCGGAATGGTAAAAGCATTGCGAGGTGGCTGTCTTTTATTTTCTTCCTCTTCTTTTCCTTATTTACATATATCTACCCAATAAGTCATTTTGTTTCGGTCTCGATTTGATTTCCGTTTTACACGCGAGAAAGCAATACCGTGGCTTTGATATTTTTATTCTGGGTGCTTTATGGATTGACTTCACGGTTCTTGTGATTCCTGTACCGAGATTGTTCTTGAAACGAAAAACAACTTTTTCTAAAAAACAGTAATTTGATGGTAGCAAACTCATCCAAGAGATTAAATTATATGAATAATTTAGGAGCTCTACACAAAGAAGAACACAGTTGAGTTTCTCTGTTGAGTAGATGTTGATAAATTGAGGTTTTCTATATCTTGAGTATAGAATCAAAGAAATAATTTCGAGTTTATTCAATCAACCAATCAAAGTAAATACAGACATCGGAGACAGAATGAACTGAACTGAAATCCAGGAAATCTTTAGGTAAGTCAGACTGAAAAGATTTTTATACTTTCTCAAAGCTATGATATTTCTTATTGCTTTTTTATTTCAATAAACAGAGAAAATGTGCTTAGGAAAGTATTTAATATGTTGCGTCTATCTGGATATTAAAGTGGAAGTGTTCGTATTTGCATTTGTATTTGTATTAATTTGTATCATATTAAGTAGTGGAAAGATATAGCATCTAAATCTTCAGCCACATCTTATGTTACTAAAGCTAATACTGAAAGCACTTTGAATATTGATAATTTAAGTCTTTCTACCTCCGAAATTGGATAAGCATTGTCACAGACCGACAAACGCTCCGATATAGATGGAATTCCTCCAATAATTTTTCAAGTTTGTGCTAAAGCTTTAACAATTCTTTTAAAAATCATTTTTAATCGCTCCCTAGTAAGTGGTGAGTTTCTTCAAAAATAGAAGCGATCAACAATCACACACATCTTTAAATTAGGAAGTAGGCAAGAGGTTTCAAATTGCCGTCCAATTTACAAAACTACCTACAGTTCCAAAATTTTTGAAAGGTTGGTCTATGATAGACTCATTCCTTCTCTTAAAAGAATAATTTCTCCCTACCAACACGGTTTCGTAGGTGGTAGATCTACTACCACTAACCTTACAATTTCTTGTAATTTAAATTTAAATGAACTTGAGAATGGCTCTAAGTACGACGTTATCTACACCGACTTTTCCAAAGCTTTTGATCGAGTAAATCACGACGTATTACTGATGAAGATAAACAAAGTTGGTTTTCACTCGAACTTCTTAAACTGGATCAATTCGTTCTTCAGAGATCGTATTCAGTACGTTCGTATAAGCAATGTTCTTTCTACACCGGTATATGTTACTTCGGGTGTTCCAGAAGGTAGCCACCTCGGTCCCCTTCTTTTTTTTTTTGCTATTTGTCAACGACATTCCAGAAATATTTTTAAATTCACAGTGCTTGATGTATGCGGACGATTTAAAAGTCTTTCGTTGCATAAAATCTGAAATTGTTTACAAAAAGATCTTGATAGGTTGTCAAGGTGGTGTACAACAACTAACTCTCTTAATCTAAACATTTCTAGATGTCAAAGTTTAACATTTTATCGAAACCGATCGCCAGTTAATTTTAATTATAAAATTCATCAGAAAGAACTGTCTGTGATACGTTTTAAGAAAGATCTTGGTGTAATTTTTGACGAGAAGCTGAATTTTATACGACACATAGATTTTTTAGTTGCTAAAGGAAATTCAATGTTAGGTTTTTTTTTTCGTGACTCCAAAGAGTTTTCCGATCCGCAGACTTTAAAAAATCTATATTTTGCCTTTGTGAGGTCTAATTTGGAGTATTGCAACACAATTTGGGATCCCTCATATGCCGTTTATTCATTCCGTATTGAAAAAATCCAAAAACGATTTACGAGAATCGTTGTGAAAAGACTTAATTAGGACATAGATATGCCTTCTTATGGAACAAGACGTAAATTACTCGGTATTTTGATTGTTCTCAAATTTTAGCTTTAATTAGCTTCAATGTTCCTGTGAGAATACTTAGAAACACTGTATTTTTTAATATACCTTTCCACAGAACTGTATATGCTGCCAACGAACCATTATCAAGATGTCTAAGAGAAGCGAATTCTGTTTGCAATATGATTGATTTTAATCTCAGTAGATATCAATTTGAATTAAAATTATTGATAATTTTAAATAAAATTATTGGTGGTAATGTTTAAAATTTATTATGTATCCAGTAATCACTGAAGTATTTGTTTGATGAATAAACTAAGCTAAACTAAACTACATTTTATTTATTTTTATTTATTTATTTATTCTTTATCTACAAGCTGACTAATTACAGATTAAAAATTATAAAAATATTATACTTAAATTTACAAGTAATATTACTTTAATATGCTAAATGAAATGTTCTTGAAACGTTCCCTTGATAAATGTAAGTCTAAACCACTACAATGTGCATTAAATGATTTAATTACTCTAGAAATTGGCTCATTCCATCTGTAACTTTTTCTATGCCATTACTTCTTCTTCTTCTTCTTTTCCATTTCTGGCGTTACGAGTAGTGATCTTGAAGCGATCACAACTCTCCCACTTTTCTGCTTCACACTAGTGATCCGCCTGTGGGGTACGCCGCGTTGACCTCAGAAAGCGTCGGCAAGCCTCCCGGTTTTGGATTGTTCCATGTCTGAGGCCAACCAAATGCTGCTGTTTTTGCATTTGCTTGTACCAGGAGTGTTTTGGCCTGCCTTTTCTTTTTCGTCGCGAATTTGTTGAAACGTTGTACGATATTGCCTTTTGGACGGGGTTCTGCGGATCTCTCCTTTGAACATGACAATACCAACTGAGCCGGTTGTGCTGAATTTTGCCCAAGATGGTACTTTTGACATGAAGGCTTCCACGGATCTTAGTACTTCTAATTCGATCAAGCTTTGTTACTCCTGCTGTCATCCGAAGCATCTTCATTTCGGCTGCCGTCAATTTGCTCTCATACTTTTTGTACATTGTCCAACATTGTGAACCGTATGTCAGAGCTGGACGGACAGCTGCTGTGTAGAGTCTTCCCTTCAGCTTAGGGGGCATTTTTCGATCACAGAAGATAGCGGAGTTTTCTCGCCACTTCATCCACCCTACGCTTACTCGATGATTGATGTCGTCATCACAAGTTGCTTCACTATTGATCATAGATCCCAGATATTTAAACTTTTCACACTTGGGAAGCACATTTCCATTCAAATAAATGTCTGGAATAGGCTTGTCTGGATCAGAAAAAGGGCAGCACAGGTATTCAGTCTTTTTAGCGCTAATACGGTACCCATTTCCTTCCAGAACATCAATCCAAACGTCAAGTGCTCGTTGCAGGGATGTAGGATCCTCGCTTATGATGGCTCCATCGTCAGCAAAGAATAATTGTTGTACTTTATTGTCCGTTACTTTTCCTTCGAGCAAATAATCCAGAACAGCAATAAAGAGCAGTGGACTCAAGACACTTCCCTGATGTACACCTACTGTTATTTGGAATTCTTCGGTGACTCCAGCTGGGCATCTCACTTTTGTAACTGCTCCCTCGTACATGTCCATAATTATTCGCACATAGGCTTCAGGAACTCCTCGGTGTCTGAGGGCCACCCATATCAGATCTCGTGGTTGTCGATCGAATGCTTTTTCGAAGTCAACCAACACAATATGCAAATCCTCTAAGGCATCTCGGTGTTTTTCCATAATGATCCTTATACTTTGGATTGCGTCTGTAGTTGACTTACCCGCGACAAACCCGCATTGGTCATCAGAAAGCCTTATTATTTTCCGCAGTCGGCTATCCAAGACCCGCTCAACGATCTTCATAGTGTGGGACATCAACTTGATCGAACGATAGTTGTCACAGCTTCTGGTATCTCCCTTTCCCTTGTACATTGGAAGGAGAAAACTTTCCCTCCATTGATTAGGCAAACTGTCACCTCTTATAAGTTTGGAGATGAGAATCGTGAGCCATCTCAACCCGATGTCTCCCATATTTTTCCAAAACTCATATGGTACCTCGTCTGGCCCAATCGCTTTGCCTTTTTTAGAGTTCTTAACTGCCTCCCTAACTTCTTCGACTGTGACGTCGGATACTTCCGTAAAGTTAGGTGCAGCTGTTGGAAAGTGGCGCCGAGGAAACTGTTCATTCAAAAGATCATCGCAATACTGTCGCCACCTGTGAAGAATTTTGTCGTCATCCACAAGTAGCAGTCCTTGAGCATCATTTATGAACTTTGGCGAACGAATCTCCTGCGCATTTCTCCTTCTCTGAGCGGCTATTTTGAAAATGGTTGCTCCCTTATTCAAGTTGCTTTGTCTTAGCTCTTGGATTGCCTGATTTGCTTCAGCAGCTGGGGCAGAAATCTCTTCCAGCTCTCGATACAGGCCCTCCGTGCTTCTTGCTTGAAGTTGGGCGCACTTTTTCTTCGCTTCTTTTCTGCAGCTCTTGTATTCCATTTTGAGACGCGCTTTTTAATTTGTATTTCTTGAGGGGCACTTCGACCAAGCTTGGAAAGCTGCTTTCTTCTTTCTAATCACTGCTTTAGCTTCATCATCCCACCACCAGGTTTCTTTAGCTTGTTGGTAGTGTTCTTTTGAGACTCCTAGCAGTGATTTGGCTCTCTCTAAGCAGGTTCGTTGTAGGCGATCCCACATATTTTGTGCCGTGATTGCATTTGAAACTGCGTCGATGGTATTACACAGCTGACTTCGCATATACGAAATGAATTGCTGTCCTTTGGTTTTCTCCAGATTGTACCACTTGATTCTCCTAGGAGCCTTTGTTTGTTTGACTTCCTTCACCGCATCCGTAAAAAATTCTGTTAAAAGAAGACGGTGTTGTTGAGCGGCAGCTTCTCCTAGAATCACTTTGCAGTCTTTCACCCGAGATTTCATGTAATTGGTTACCAAATGGTAATCAATCTGGGTTTCATTTCCTCCACTGCTGTAAGTGATAAGGTGTCGGTCTTGTTTGATGAACATGGTATTTAGTACGATTAGACCGTATGACTTGCACATATTTAGAATATCTTCACCAGGAGTGTTCCTGGTGCCGAATCCCAAACCTCCATGGGAGTCTTCATAATCCTCGTTTGTCTTCCCGACATGTCCATTCAAATCTCCTCCAACAAACAAATACTCTTCTTTTGGGATGTTCTTAAGTAGGTTATGAAAATCAAGCCAGAATGCATCTTTTTCCTCCTGCTCACACCCTATTTGGGGAGCATATGCACTGATGATATTCCAGACCTTTCCTTCCATCACCAATTTAAGAGACATCAAACGGTCACTGGACTTCAAAATGATCAACACGCTGTTATATAAACTTTGGTCAAGGATGATACCGACTCCGTTCCTACCTTGTTCTGTTCCATAGTAGAACATCTTGTAAGCCTTGGTTTTTACATCTAAGAAACGGGCTTTGTTTGCTGTGTTTCGCCATTTCGTTTCCTGAACACACAAGATGTCCACTCGCCTCCTTCTCATCATCTCTTCGAGTTCAAGACTTCTACCAGTCATACTTCCAACGTTCCAACTCGCGACTCTTAATTTTCGTCCAACTCGTTGCATTACTTTGCTAGCCCCCGGAATCCGTATAGCTCTGACCCGAACATTGCTGCTCGGTCCAGGACCAGCTCCATGCATAGCAATGGAACTGCCTGGCGGGGTAGTGCTTCTTATGTTTGCAAGTACTTCCATAATGCTCAAAATTTTTCAAAAATTTTCCTTTCATCCTTTTCGACACATGCATGCTCCATTTAATGAGTTTGATTTCCCTTTTACTACACCGGTAATCTCCAGTCGTGTAAACCCCGGGATCTGCATGCATACTTGGGGAGAGTTTTTAGGTGGTATGTGTGTCGCTAGACTCACTTTGATGTTAGTCGTCTAGATATGATTGCTCCTTTAGTCGCCTTTTACGACAAGCGGGGAGGCGCTGCAGTGCTATTCTAACCCGACACTGCACGGCAAATATATCTATGCCATTACATTGGAAAGAAAATGTCGTTCTCTCAGTACTCAGTGGTCTAGCTGCAGTATAGATAGGTATAAGTTATGTGACCACCTTTTTTGTACGAATCGGTACACATTGAGAATATACAATAATTTAAAAAAAAAATATTTTGTACATTTTGAATACCTTTTATAATCCGGTCAAATTTAACCAAAAATTGATAGTGAAGTTACATAAATTCACAACAAGCTGAAAATTGGTGAGATCGTTTAAAATATGATTCCAAACAAAATTTGAAAGCTCCCCCTCTTTCCTTTGCAGGAAAAAATTTTATTCGAGGTCAAAGTTCAAAAATATGATTTTTTTCCAATTTTTGCAATTTTCGGCAAAACGGTAAGTTTTATCATAAAAATATACCAGACGCAATTGTAGATTATAAATTTATCTATAAAAAATGTAAAGCTACTTTTTTTCCTACGAGTCACTGTTTCGGAGATATAACGATTCAAAAATTTAGAAAAGTTGTAATCGTTATAATCAGGGCACGTTTTCACCCCAGCTGTGAGGTAAAGTATAGCGCGTTTTTTAACTTAGTATTCTTTTATATCTGTCCGTTCTTATGATCCCATTTAATTTGAAACTATTGCAAAACATCAAAAATTGGCAAAAACTGCAAGTGATAAAAGCGATGTAAATTAAAACAAAGTATAGTGAAGTTTATTCTTGTAATTCATATTCATTCTTCTTCATCTTCGTGATGGATGCAAGTAAATTGCCCCAATAGCGATGTATCGGATGTCACCTCATTGGAATCAAATGAATCTTCTGTTGGTGATTCAACATTAGAGCATGACCGGCCTTGACAATTGTTACATGCCATAGAACAAAACAGTCCAACTTTTATGCAACCACATTAAGCACTGCATCAATTTTTGCAGTTACGAAAAATTGTGTTCAGCAGTTTTTCCGGCGCAGCGCAGGTGGAAGTGCAGTTTGAACTGGTTCTAGAGTGTTGTTGATTAGTTTCCAACCCCAGTCTGTAGGCCTGTAGCTGTAGCTGATTACCAAGCCACACTTAAACTTGATAATATACGCGAAGAAGATGTTGACGAGTAAGTCTACATCTTCACCAACAACAATAGTTGTATTTGTCAAATTGATTTGTTCTATTGCTGTTTCGATGATCAATACATCAGAATCATTCTTCGCTTGTTTTACTTCATTTTTACCTAATAGTTTACACAGATAAAACAATAGCCGTGTTTTATTATCCTTTGTGATCTGATCCGGATCAGATCTGATAATAAAACAACTTGGATCAGAAAATAAAATTATTTCTATATGTTGGCTGCAATCGTTTCTAGAGTTTGACAGATGACAACCAATAAAAAATAATTATTTTCAAAAATCCCTCATCCATATTTCTACTTTTTTTGGTTGTTTTGTTTGCATGCTGTTGTCCTTCTAATCATAAAAGTTTTGAACTTCACGAACACCACTGGAGAATATTCTCCCTTTCTGGTACATTAGAAACATTACTAGGACGAGAAGTGGTTGAATAGCAGCTCATACTAAGTCGAAAACTTCCAGCCTTTCAGTATACCAATCATGGAAGCTTACAAGCTCCTAGTGGTCATTATGTGGTAATTTGACAATAAATCTGAAGACTTTATTGTTCTTTTTAGTTTCAGGTCAACTTTTCCGCTAGAATTTCATTGGAAAGTAGGCCAAAGGATAACCCAACCCTAACAAAAACAAGCAAGCCGGACAAAGCGGAAGAGAATATACTCTGAAGGCGAAACATAAGACACCGCAAATATGAAAAATCAAAATGAATCATTTCTGGGCCATATCTGTTGGCGCGTCGTAAGAGAAGCGTAGTCCTCCCACACCTTGTCAAAATATAGTTTTGTTTTATCTTAGGAGAATCAAATACATTTTTACTAAAAAAAACATTTCGCATTCATTTATTTTCTTTTTTTGGAAACACTTGCTTGCTTTGGCGCTGAAGAGCTTCTCAACTTGAAGCGCAAAACTGAATGGCTTCATATACCTTGCCCAATTGGTTTTTTTTTCTTGAACAGACTGCGACTAGATAAGCTGCAAGGACTGTATTCTTGCCTTTTTCACCAATAATCCGGGGTTCATGTTCAGCTAACTTTAAATCCATACAAGTTTCTTTCAGGTACTTTGCCATTGTTTCACTGGAACAATTGGGTGTACAAAATATGTCTGGCCATATTTGATAAATATAAACACCAGTAGGAGGTAGGAGCACCAGGATGATTATAGGCTCCAATAAGTGGTTGATGTCAACCAGCTGTGGCTTCGTTAACGGCTGCTGCTGCTGCTGCAACAAAAGCCGCTGCTTGAGCATTTTGTGCTGCAGTATGCATCGGTGGAATGTGCGTTCCTCGCGTTATATATATCGAGGATGACTGCTGGGTATCGGTACCAACATACGCTGGTATTCTCTCACCACCGTCACTGCCTGTGTAGTTGGACACAATAACTGTTGGGCGAGTTGTTATTACTCTCATTTCAGTTAGCATTTGGCGAATTTCGCTGCCTGACTGTCCACTTCCGCTGTTTGTAGGGATACAGGTATCCTATAGGATACGTTGTCGTCATTGGGTATTGTTGCATCTGACCATTTTCTGAAGGAATACACAAGTTATATTTATGAAAAACGAGCATAGATTTGGCTTACGATGTTTTCAGAAAGAAGTCAACTAGGAAGGGACAACAACTGTTAGCTTAGTTTGTACTACCTGCTGCTTGTTGCAACAGGACGTAAATCTTTTTCTTGATCCATTCCTTGTTGTATGAAGCGTATGTGTTTGAGCACTTTTTGTACACTAGACAATTGATATTGGCTAGTTGGCCAACAAAATCTAATAACTGGCTGATGTCTTAAGTTATTGCTGGGCTGTTTGGATTTTGCCGCTCGTAGTCACTGCAATTGCGTGTTTTTGGTCGTACGCCAGGTTGAATAAGTAGAATTATGTGCGGCATGATTTTTTTCTTTTGGTTACTTTGGTTTGGTTTTGTGGAGAAACACAAGAAGTTTTTAGATGGCGGAGGCGGTGGAGTAAAATGTTAGGCGATCTGAAATCAAAAATCTTGGTTGAAACACTAAGCACTTTTGGAATAATAAATAACTTTTACGTTTTGTTTGGATAACACAATTTCATGATTTCAGGTCTTTGCCTTTGTAATTTTTTTCTGTTTTGACGTTTAATTTTTTTTCCCCCGTGCACACTCAGTTAAGGATGACAACATATGCGATGAAAAATTAAACCTTGATGTGAGACTAGAAACTAAAAACAGGATCTGTGACTGTGATCCAAAAAAAAGTTGGATCTTGTGTTGTTTTTGCAAATACATACATTTTTCAAAGCAAATCTGATCCGGATCAGATCACGGGGAAAATAAAATACGGCTAATATTCAGACATTTTTGTAATTAACTCAAAGCAGCCGGATATATGTTAGAATAAACACGTATTTTCACTAGAGCGTAGTTTTCAAGACAAACGGTATTTCATTTGTCATGAATAGTCACACATGCTGTTGAAAAGGAGATAGTATTTAAACATACAACTATGGACAAAGAAATAGCACACTATTAAGAAAAATCATAAATTCAAAATTTCCGTAATGTGAAATGGTTGTGATGTTTCTTTTTCTTCGGGTATGTAGATTTGATAAACAAATGCAGTCTATCAAGCCTGAAAAGTACCGCAATTTTTGTATCGTCCTAAGTGCGAAGCGTACAATCCTAAGTATACTTTAAGGACGGTGAAACATGGAGTGGGAAATTTAATGGTCTGGGTGCGTTTTCCTGGCATGGGGTGGGACCATTGGTGAGGATTGATGTCAAAATGTATAAATTCGCTTATCTTGCTATACTGAAGAATACAATGGAACCATATTCCTTTGAGTTCATGCCAATTAAGTGGATATTCATGCATGACAATGACCCCAAACACTCATCAAATATAGTAAAAGCTTGGCTCGTGGATGCACAAATCGATGTCCTAACCTGGCCAGCTCAAAGTCCCGATCTTAGTCCCATAGAACACTTATGAAATGATGTTAAAGTCAAAATTGGGCAGACAAAATTTAAAAATTCAAACGAACTTTGGGCCGGAATCAAAGAAGCTTGGTACTCTATCCCGCAAAGTAGATGCCAGGCGTTAGTTGAAAGCTTACCAAGGAGGTGCCAAGCAACTTAAAAAAAGCGTGGTCAACCAACTAAGAACTAACTTGGTTATACCAAAATTTATGAAAAAAAAAAATATTTTCACTAAAAATAATTTTTTTAACGACTATAGGTAAGTGTGCTATTTTCTTATCCACAAGAAATTTGATCATCACTGCAAAATATATTGTTAAAAATTGAATTGTAAAGAAATAATTCCCTATTACTAATTACACTGGTCAACAAATTTGTAACTTTTTTTTGTCACATGAAAACTTATATCAAATTTTGAATTTTCTAGGGCCACCAAACAATAATATATCAATGAAAAAAAATCTACACATCAGGTTTTCCTGTGACATCAAAACATATATTTTCGTAAAAAGTACAAGAATCAGACACACTTACAGAACTATTTCCTTATATCTAATCGATACTTATGATTTTCTTGAATATTTGGTTTCTGGTAGGGCCCTTTTAAGTCTACAACAATAGTCTGCTAGCATTCTTGGACTTCATTTCCCTTGATAACGCTTCTCAAATAAGAAATCTTTGTACTAGGAGAAAGTAAATTCCAGTCGTTTAATCTAGACTTTAAAAGATCAGCCTGTTTTTTAGACCGATTCAAAACACTTACTAAATCGTTTAAATCACGTTGTGTCAATAACTGCGATTCTTTTGAAATTGACGGTTCATAACTTGGGTCACTATCTTGAGATACCTTATCATGCTGACTGAGAACAAATTCCGGACTAGAATTCTCACTTTTTGGTCGATTTGGAGGCATCAGCACAGGCAGTTCGGCACTATGTAGGATGGGTCTTTTGGTCAAAGACAAGTTTGGATACTGGGTAGTGTGTTTGGATTTGGTAGTAATGCCTTATGTTTGAGTCAAAGAAAAATAACAATCACTAACATGATCCTTTGGTTCCGTCCAAATCATTGGTATAGAAAATTGCAAATGTCTAGGTTCTTGTTTAGCCCAACCTAAAAGGAGCCTCACACACGCTACACAGCATTTATGTGGAACCCTGGATTTGTCTTGATTCCTCACAGGAAAATCAAAATAGTCTTAATAGCACTGTTCAATTAGTAATGTGAAATTTCGACGCTGAGATGTAAAAGTTGATTCTCCACACACATACATAACAAAAATTGGCTACACTTTTGTGGAATATTTACGATATAACTAACGTAGATAAAAGGTAATTTAGCAAACACAATAGTTACACATCCGACTAAATGCAGTTATGTAAACGAAGATACATATATGAGGTCAGAAATTAATATGTAGCTGTCACAAGAAAACTGGATGTGATAGAAGCAAAACTGTTATATATTTTTAATAAGGCTACACCAACATAAATAAAAATCATAACAAAGTTCATGTGACAAAAACAGTGTTTACCAGTGTTATTATTAATCCTTAGAAGTCACTTCATGTCATAAAATAGGAAATATACTATTTAAGTTCAAAAGGAAAAAATAAATGCAGTTTTCATAAGAAAATGAATGAGTGTGCTATTTCTTTGTCCATAGCTGTATATTACAACTTTGGAAATGCAAATACGAGGCGTACTCCTACTCATGCATATTATTAAAACGATCACAACTTTTCTAAATTTTTGAATCGTTACATCTGCTAAACAGTGGCTCGTAAGAAAAAAAGAAGCTTTACATTTCTTGTAGATAAATTTATAATCTACAGTTGCGTTTGTTATATTTTTATGATAAAACTTACTGTTTTGCTGAAAATCGCAAAAAATCGGTAAAAAAATCAAATTTTTGACAAATTAAATTTTTTCCTGCAAAGGAAAGATGGGGAACTTTCAAGTTTTATTTGGAATTATATTTTAAACGATCTCACCAACTTTCAGCTTGTTGTGAATTTATGTAACTTCAAATGTTTAGATTGACCGGATTATTATAATTCAATTCATTTTATTCATCCATTTTGCTATTCTTAAAAGCATATTTATCATTAGATCCGATTTTTTTCAATAATTCTTTCTGAGTTTTAATAAACTCGAAAAAATCCAAGCAAGTAATCTTGATGTTATATCTGATGTACAAGACATCTTTCAATGTTTGAATACTCAATCGAGTTTTTTCGGCGGACCATTTATCGTTGATAATAGAAAATATTCGTTCATCAGGAGCTGATGTGCCTGGCAGAGCAAGAATTGATTGAAAAGTAAAAATCTAAAAAAGAAATAAATTTCTTTGAAGACATGTTGAAGATCGCGCAGATCACCTCAACTATTAATTTGCGTTTCGCACATATGTGACAATGGGGTCATCAGTTAGATGTTGCCGTACCCTTCTTAGGCGCAAACTTTCTTCGGAATTTACTGCACTCTCATGTTTTGAATTTTATTTCTAAGTGAATGTACGAGGCATTATGCAATTAGAAAAAATAAATTTGAGGTGATCTGCACGACCTTTAACACGTCTTCCAAAAAATTTATTTTTTTTCAGATTTTTACTTTTCAATCAAGTTTACACAACTTCAGGACGAAAACATTTTTTCGTTATTGTTCCCCAATCACAACAGTCTTTCCCTTTCATTGCGGATTTAGTGGTAAAAACTGTGAACTGTAATTTTTTTTCCACTTTCTGCGTAAATTTAGCATTTTGGTCAATTTCATTGAAAATTCAAGCCAGATATACAAAACACCATTTGTCACACAAGAAGGCCACTTCCAATCAACTTGCCTTCGCTGCGCTGCCGTGAAACGCGGAATGTAATAATTGCATAAACTTAAACCCTGAAATTCAAAGGAAGAGGAATACATTTGAAGCATATCGTTGCATGTATGTATGAAAAAACCACTCTCTACCTTGAATTCCCGCGGAAGTGCGATCTCGTTTTTTTTTGCTGTTCAAACGTTTGTTTTGTTTCTTAGCGAATTGGAGATATTTCTATAGTGATTTCCGGATTTCCACGAATTCCACCGGATATGATGAAGGAATAATTTTGTTTGTTTTAGAGATAGAAATCCATACACCAGCATACTTCTTCCATAACTTTGACTATCATCTTACAACAAATGAAATTGGATTTCTTAAAAAGAGTCGAATGGCCACTTTTTATATCGAATTCTATGTATATTCAGGATATACTACTTCAATTCACAAATATTTTGCTATTGAAACAATACGAAATGGTAAAAGCATTGCGACGTGGCTGTCTTTTATTTTCTCCCTCTTCTTTTCCTTATTTACATATATCTATCCAATAAGTCATTTTGTTTCGGTCTCGATTTGATTTCGGTTATACACGCGAGAAAGCAATACCGTGGCTTTGATATTTTCATTCTGGGAACTTTATGGCTTTACTTCACGGTTTTTGGTGATTCCTGTACCGAGATTGTCAGAATGTACTGGATTATATTTGAGAAACTGAGATCCAGGAAATCCTTAGGTAAGTCAGACTGAAAAGATTTTTATACTTTTTAAAAGCTCTGATATTTCTTATTGCTTTTTCATTTGAATAAACAGAGAAAATGTGATTAGGAAAATATTTAATTTGCACTCTGTTACGTCTATCAGGATATTGCATTAGAAGTAGGTTTGCAAACTGTAGGGACTTCTTGATATACCGGACTTGGTGACACTTTACAGGACCCATACCCTCTGCAGAAATTTTTTATTAAAAAAACAAAAAAATTACAAATATTCTAAAAACTATTTGTTTCTGAATTTCTAGAGTTTAGATTAAGTTTCTTATGATCAAAATTAAAAAAATAATTCAATTCTTGGGCAGCTGGTTCTGTTGCCGCCGACTTAAGTTTTACGGTTCATTAAAGCGATTTTGTTGTTCTGGCAGTGACAAATGCAAATGCATTTACCTACTTAGCGCTCTACGTGAGTGCCTACAATTAAACAACTCCAGGAGCTGTCCTGTTCTTGCTCCATTCAGCAGACAAAGTCAACTCCATAACTGCGCGATGATGACTTTTTACTACCCCGAAATACACGTTTTTTTATAATACATATATACCTTCAAAACCCTATTTCGGAAAAAGTGGAGTTATCCGGTTGTTGAACTGGGTGCTTCAATTGTGTAAATTTTTTCTTTATTTTTTGGCAATTATCATAAATGAAAAATACTGAAGGGTGACGATGATTGCAATGAAGACCCCACGGTGAACTTCATGAATTGCATGTGTCGTTGATTCTTTTATTCCAGGAATCGATTTATTTTGTGATAGTTGTTGATTCTTTTATTCCAGGAATTGATGAGCGATTTTCGCTGCTGATCATTGAAAATCTGTGCAGGGCATGATGTTTGCATTGTCAACATATTCTATTGTAGTTTAAATTGAAGTGTACCTGAATCCTTTAATCCTTCAATTGTAATTGTGCAACAAATTCCGCGATATAATAGAGAGGCAGACGAGGCGTTAAGCAAAATAGACATAAGACTGAGTGTTACATTGAAAGCTATTTGCCACTATAACTCAATCGATACACAACACTTAAGACCTTTCCTGAAGAAAAAGCTAAACAGGTGGCTTTCTCACTTCCTTGGTACAACGTACGCGCATAAGTTCACACAATTTTAACACACGAAGTATAACCTAATTATACCCGCCTCGCAGAGAAACATATGAGGATAATGTTATCCACAGAACAAAAGTTTTTCATTCTTTTCAAATTAAAAAAAAAGGAGAAAAAAACAGTTTATTGCGTTCGACTTTCACAGATGTATTCTTAAAAATGCGCTCTGGTCGCTCAGATGTAAAGTGAAACTTTCACCCCGTGTCATCCTCAAAAGGATAATGTCCTCCGACGTCTGATATCAGCACTCACTATATGATCGTGTTATATCAACTTGATTTAAAAACGAATTCCCGTGAATTGACACCACATACTCATACATGTCTGGTGATGTCAGTTTCAATTTCAATTTCAATTTCAATTTCAATTTATTTAACAAATGGGTTCTTCTTCTTCTTCTTTCCATTTCCGGCGTTACGAGTAGTGATCTTGAAGCGATCACAACTCTCCCACTTTTCTGCTTCACACTAGTGATCCGCCTGTGGGGTACGCCGCAAATTTAACAAATGGGTAAGTGCAGTAATACAATTAAGTCTTTTATAGTACAAGATAATAAAGTAAGTTAAACAGAGGTTATACATATAATGAAAAATAAAAAGATAAAAGTTTAAAAGATATATAAATAACAATAAAATAAAAGATAGATAAGAATTTAAACGATATATAAATGACAAGAAAAAGGGATAAAAATTTAAAAGATAAATAAATAACAATATGATATTTCTTAGACATTATGAATTGTTATTATTGTTTTTATATTATAGTATTAAAACGAAAGGGTTCTTATTTTTTTTCCTCAGTGCATACTATTACCCAAATTTGCAAAGTGATTATAGGCTACGCTTTTGAATTTTGCTGCAAAAATTATCTGTTTCAATGGAGTAAATTGATCCAAAGCCTGCTCGCATACACAAAGAGAAAGCGGCAAAACGCTATGAATTAAGGAATCCAGCTTAAGATGGTACAAGGCTTGCAGTTCTAGATGAGTCGCCGTGCTGAATGTTTTCATAGAAATAAGAGGGTGTTCTTCCCTGAATGATTTTTTGCATAAATAATCAACATTTCAATTCGAGGACACTTTAAAGTGAACAGCCAAGTAATTCTTTACTACGTTCGTGTCTTCTAAGTCGAAAAACATGTCTGACTACGTCATTGAACGCAACCAAGAGCTTGCGGTATGAAAGGTAATCTGACTTACAATAACTGACTGATTCGTAAGTAATAAAAGTCAAAATCAATGTCTTAATAAGTCTAAGCTTCGTAAATATCTTTTTAACAGACGTGTAGCGCTGTCACTAAATCCAAAGTATATTTTGAGCATAAGACACAAGACTACATGGTCAACGCTATCAAAAACCTTAAAGAAATCTAAAAGATTGAGAATAATTTTCTGCATCGAAGTCCAGTCTTTATGTCATCTTAAGATTTCACCATGGCAGTTTCACAACTGTGCTTGGTTCTAAAACCGGATTCGTAAGGTGATAAGAGACTATGACGATCGAGATAAGTTTTTATTTGCTTGAAAAGAATTTTCTCAAAGACTATAGAAAGACATGGCAGAATACTAATTGGCCTAAGGTCCTTGCAAGACTTTGCGTTTGAAATTTTCGCGTCAGGTATAACCTTAGCCAGTTTCCAACTATCAAGGAAACAGGACATGAAAATTGAACAAATGTGTCAAAGACCCCAAGAAGTAGGGCAAGATCAATTTAACAAACGAGATAGGTTCACCTACAAACTGTCAAGACAAGAAAAAAAATCGTATCTGAGAGGAGGTGGGTCTATCTTCCTCTGCTCAAACGGGAGGGAAAGTTTTATAAGACATTGACTTTCTAAAAAAATCATAAAAATCAATTAAGCCACTTAATATCGATTTTTTTTAAGAGGAACCGGCCAACTCTAATTTCACTTATGTTCAGTTTAATTTGCTATTTCATCATGAACAGGTTGACAAAAGAACAACGCTTACAAATCGTGCAAATTTTTTTCGAAATTAATGGTTCAGGTCGCTTAGTTTACCGCAAGCTCCGTCCATTTTATGGTCGACATAATCGTCCATCAGAGTAATTAATTTGGTTGACGATGGATCGTTTTCGCACTACGTTTAACAGTGCGCACCGAACAAACAATTGCCGCTGTAGAGCAAAGTGTTGAAATGGACCCAAATGGATCGATTTGGTACCGTGCAATTTGAGATTTGCCCATCAACTTGATGGAAGATTTTGCGCAAAAATCTTGGCTGACGATCTTACAACATCCAGCTTTTGCAAGAATTAAAACCACGAAACCATACAACGCGTCGTAATTTTTTTGTGTATAAGCCGAAAAAGAAATTGATTTCCATCGCAAAATTTTGTTCAGTCTAGGGTTGCTCAAAAAAAATCGATACGTCGAGAACATCGATGTTTACCGATGTTTCGCACCCTTTCGATGTTTACCGATGCATCGATGTTTTTTTTTCGATGTATCGAATGAAGCACGCATTAAAAAAGACTCACTCAAAGTGCAAAATCTGCAGTTAAATTTATTTCATACAAGTCAAGCTCCATCAAATTCCTTCAACTCTATCTCAGCCCATAACTGGCGATCATCTCTCAGCGATATGTCAGAGCAGTTTAACATTCACCTGTGCTGGGTGCCGGGAGACATACCAGGAAATTGGAAAGCAGATGAACTCGCCAGAAACGGAACACTTCTGACCTTCTCACCGAAAGTGGAGAGTATTGGCATTCCAATCGCTCCTCCATTGATTCCTGCTAAAGCAGGACGCATACAAGAAAACTAATCTGAGATGGTTAAGCAGTTTAACGTGTAACGCAACATAACAGATCTGGCCCAAGTTAGATCTTAAGCGGTCGAACGGCTTGATCTCTCTCAAAAGAAATCACATCAGTGAGAGGATAGGTGTCATCACAGGACACTGTCTTATTGGACGACATGCAGCAATAACATTCTATAGAGGTATTCACAATCCGGTGTAAATAGTCTCGTATCGTTATAAAAATATAACAATTTTCTACACCCCAGCAACAATTGTTAGCAGTTGCATGTATTTACTATTTTACTATACCCTGATAACATTGTAAAACAAAACTACAAAAACTACAATGAAGTAATATTTGTCTGATTTCGTCGACAATTTTGCAGCTGTCATCATCAAAACAAAGTAAAATTTTTTACAACAGTAGAATTCGAAAAGACGTGTTTACAATTTGTGTAAAATTACAATTTTACAATCTTACACATTTTTCTACATCCGGAGTGCGTACTGGGTTTTGACGGATTTTTGAGGACCGTAAAGACAGTCAGCCGTATTTATTAGATTTCGCTAAAACACGCTTAAAACGCATATTAGTTATGCAGTGAATAAGAACTTATTGAGACTTTAATCAGTGAATAAAAAATCCTTATTTATAATCCTTTTTTTCGCCCATACTAGTTAATCATCCCTAATGTCAAAATCATAAAGAAACTCTCTTATTTGGTTTCTCAATGGTTAAAACTGACAACAGAAATTTGTTTTTGTTTATATTTTCTTACCTATGGAAGATGAAATGTAGGCCACGCAATATACTTTGTGTTATATTCAAAGATTCATAGATTCATTTATTGCAGATTGGTGTTGCTTTGTGTTATATATATGTATATATTCTATTATTCTTTGGCTTTAATTTTGTTGTTTTGTCCAAAAAGGGAAAATCAAAAACGTTTCCGAACTGGAAAACTTGTAAGAGACCAATTTACAAAAAAGGAAAACAATGCATATTTCTGTCAATTGAAAACACATTTACTACATCCAAATTATTTATAAAGTTAATGTAATTTGAGTACATTTCCATTTTAGTTATTCTTAAGATTCTCAAAGTTGTAAGTAAACCCCTGAATGACAATTGACAACTCAATACTCAAAATCAAATGACATTTATGCGCTAAAACACGCTTGAAACACGAATTTCTGCGTTTAAACTAATCAGCCCTTATTCACTGACGAAAAATGATTATAAATACGATTTTTGTTTTAATCAACGAAAAAGCGTGTTAAATAATAAAAGTTTCGCGGAGTTTAAAATGCGATTATAAATACGGCTGAGTATCTATATGCGCCCACTATGCGGTGTGGGCAGTGTTGCCACTAAGCAATTAAAAAAAACATAGTTTAAAAACATGATTTGGGATGAAAAAACATGACGGACCTAACTCGTAATGAAAAATAATTGAAGAAGATTCACAAATTTATGTGTTGTGTAAGAAAACAAATACTGAAATTTTAAAATGTTTAAATGCGATTTTAATAAAATAAATACCTTAAGCCAAAATATGGCCTCTGTTCTGACTTTCGGTCGGAAACCATATCTTCCCGAATTTTTGCAGTTCTCAATTCCCAATTTGTAATTTGAGAAATGGTGAACTTTATCAACATTATCATGATCTAAAATAGTAAACAGTTATAATGAACATGAAATGTTTCGGGTTATTTGAAGTCCTAAGCTATTTTATGCTTGTATCTGCGAACAACCTGTATCACGGCCTCAAAAGATCTAAAGTATCAACTGTGTTTAATTGAAATCTGTAGATTCTAGAGATTATTTGAAGATTATTTGTCCCATTCTTTCCTTCCAACCATTAACTCTGTGACATTCTGAGAAACACTAATATATTGAGTTATTCACTTGAATTTTGAGCTATTATTAGTTTTGTGATTGAAATGTGGAGTTAAAATGTTTTTATATTTTTTTATTTATATTCTCATTTTGTTTATTACTTATGTATACATTTACCACTATATCCTGTAGCAACAATTTCGCACTATGAATGCCAGGGAGGAAACATCAAAGACGCTTTTGTACTTCACTCAAATATTTCCTCTAAATAATTAGATCAATTCTTCCGAATTCGTTTGAAAACATTAGTTTCGATAAAATTCTATGATATTTCCTTTTTGGCATTAGTAGTCTAAAATAACTTGGTTAGAGTCCGTCGGGCCCTGCGATAAGAGTGATTTTTACTTCTATTCTCAAGAAATTTCGCATTACCAGCCTAAGATCTTGCTCTATAAGGACAGAGGTGTCTGCATGTCTGCTTATTACGTGAGAATTTGTTGTTCAAATATGAAAAGCATCCTATGTTTCTTGACTTGTATCGACCTTCGCTCGAAATTCGCCTTTCGAAGAATAATTACACTGCCATGAAAAGCATTCTACCGGAATCGGTGAAAAATGTGAGTTTTTACCCATTTAGATTCTTGAGCTTTGTTGTTGCACCATATTTTTATTTGGAACTAGCTGAGCCACCCGGCGTTGCTCGGGTCTGCAGTTAAGGTTCCCGTTCTCGTTTTTCCACTTAAATGGGAACTTGGGGATGAAAAATAATCGTTTTTACTTTGGGATTATGAATGACGAAAGAATTTTTGAAATCTCTCCAGTAGTTTCTAGGCTTCCGTTCCCAGCCCAGTTCCTGTGGGAATCTTCCATTACCGTGGAAATATGTGAAATATAAGTCTGTGTCACTGAGGGATAATGTAACATCATAGAGTTGAAAGAATTTTCGAAATCGATCAAGTAACTTTAAGGTTCCCGTTCTCGTTCCCGTTTCTGTTCCAGTGGGATTATAGGGATGAAATATAATCGAAATTACTAATTGAGGGGGATAATGTAGCAATCCTAGTGCAGGAAGGGGAAGAGTTATAGAAATCTGTATAGTAGTTTCTAAGTTTCCTTTTCCAAACCCGTTCCTGTCGGAATATCCGCGCAATTTTTTAAATTCCGTTCCTGTGGGAATATGGGGAACAAACCTTGACAGGAACCATTTATAAGTCATTGTGACTGAGGGATAATGTAACATCCTAGAGTTGAAAGAATTTTTGAAATTGGTCAAATAACGTTAAGCTTTCGGTTCTCGTTCCCGTTTCTGTTCCCGTGGGATTATAGGGATAAAATATAGTCTAGGTTACTCATGGAGAGGGATAATGTACCACCCCTAATGCTGGAATCGTTTTAGAAACCTGTCTAGTAGTTTCTAAGTTTCCGTTCCCAAACCCGTTCCTGTGGGAATATCAATTTTTAAATTTTTTATGTCATAAAAACCTTCTCCTGACAATAACAAACACAACAAAAAAAGAATTGGCCAAATTGGTCCAGGCGTTGTTGAGTTATGCGCTTACCAACACATTTTGCGATTCATTTATATATATAAGAATCAGTGGGATGTTGTTTTTTATTCGATCCATATTGAATAAAGCAAGCATCGTACAATACACACTCACAACTCACAGTCATAGATCTCAGTACCTAACCAAATCGATTTCAGTGTTCTGTTTCTGTTTAATTCATGTCATACATAATATGATCTCTTCTCCTTTATTTTATATATCCAGAGACAGACTACACGATGTGCAGCTGCACACGCGAGACGCGACGCGTACGCTTTGCTCAAAAAACATCGATACATCGAAAACATCGATGATTTTATGCGATGCATCGACAAACATCGATGTAAGGCTACGATGTATCACATCGAATAAAACATCGATTTTTTTTTCCATGAGCATCCCTAGTTCAGTCATGAGGCTCATTTTTGGTTGAATGGTTACGTCAACAAGCAAAGTTGCAGCATTTGGAGTGAAGAGAATCCACATGAGTACCCTGAGACGCAACATGCCGAGTCTCTAGAAACCTTTGGCCAGATATTTCCAAGAAAAAAACAGAATTTCTACTCCAGCTAAGCAGACCTCGGCTCTCTCTGTTGATTGGCATTCTCACGGGACACAACTCGTTGGGTACCCACATGATGAGAATGGGCATTAGCACATCCGACTTATGTAGAGGATGCCAAGATGAGGAGGCAGAGGAGGGATCATTCCACTTCCTCTGTGAGTGTCCTAGCTTGGCCCACACTCGGAAAAAAACCCTCGGAGAATACTTTTTCGACGAACTGGGCGACATCTCAAGTCTCCCACTGAGCAACGTCCTGAAATTTACTCAGGGCTCCAAATAATTCAGTGGGAGTTCCCTACCACAATAACCATTTACCTTTCCAATCCTCCCATTTCTTCATTATCTGATTTCCCGGGGAGCACAATGGATCCTTGAGATCCGAGTGAGGTGTTGCCACTTGTGGCTGCACCCCCCATTTAACCCAACCTAACCTAACCTAACCCTGAGACGCAATTACATCTACAAAAACTGACTTGCTGATGGAGTCATTGGGCCGTACTTCTCCCGAAATGATGCTGGCGAGCCATAGTTACCGTTAATGGAGACCGGTATAGAGCCATGATAACCGACTATTATGGTCTCGAATTGGATGGCATGAATGTGGATGAGATGTGGTTCCAACAACACGGCGCTACATGCCACACATCGCACGTCACAATCGATTTATTGAAGGAAACATTCGATGAGCGCATAATTTTGCGGAATGGACCTGTCAATCGGCCACCAAGATCGTGTGATTTGACACCATTGAATTATTTTCTTTGGGGATATGTGAAGTCGCTCGTCTACGTCAACAAACCAGAAACGTTAGAGGAATTGGAGGCCAACATTCGTGGCGTTATTGCCCACATACGGCCACAAATGCTCGAAAAAGTGGTTGAAAATTCGACCTCTAGACTTGGCTTTATTCGATCCAGCGGCGACGGATACATGCCCGAAATCATATTTAAACATTAATGGCATAAAATCATCCTTCCAATAAAGCCAAATTGATGAACATTGAAACGATTTTCTTGTGTTTTATTTCAATTCGAAGTTCTATATCTAAAAAAACGCCCTTTATAAGAACTATGGCAAGTGTAAGAAATTATTTTAACACAAAACTGTGAATTACTTGCTCTTCTACATACGTGTGGAAATATAGAGGTTCTTCACTTTTGGGTTTGTAGCTTTGTGATACATGCCCGAGGTTTTGCCATTCAAAAGGAATCAGCAAGTTCTCCTGAGAGTAGTTAAGCACTGCCATGAAAAGCGCTTTCTATAACTCAACTGTTCGGAATCGTCATAAAATTTGAGGTACCTGAGCTCTTGGAGGTAGCTCGATTAAAAATTCTATAATTTTTGCTGATTTAATCAAGAAAACTTCAATTGCAAAAAATAGAATTTCTCTTAACAAAATGTAATTGAAAGCGAGACAGATGTTGATATGTGAACAACAGAAATGTGTACGAACATCAACATCAACTTAATTTTCAAAAAACAGCATTTTAGAACAGATTTCGCCAACGCATCGTCGTATCTAGACAACAAATTTTGCAGTCATCAAAAGGAGTAACCTTAACAACACAAATTAATTTCACTCGCAAAATTGAAAATTAACGAAAATTGAAATGTATAAACATCACTTTATTGTATCCATAGTCACTATTATGCGTCAAATCAACACAAATAAGCAGTGGTCCACTCTTTCGTACTACGGTTGGCACGTTTACATCGGGAGATCAAGAATAACTGCGCCAGAAGCTACCCACGCAAGCAATGTCATAAAAATACTTCTCCAGAAAATTCCGGAATGACGAATGACGAAAGCACGTGCACATTACTTAAACTCCCTTTTCCACCTAATAAGAAGGTTACTTTTGTTCAAGTTCAAGAAATATTTTATAGAGAAAACAGGAAAGTTTATTCGTATAAATTAGCAATCTTTTGATATTTGATGCAAAATTTCTTAGGAAAAAGCACAGCTGGATGGAAAATGCTTTCCAAGGAAAAGATTTTTTGAATTCTTAGTATCATAAGCAAAGAAGTAAATTAAATTAATCAAGGATTCCTTTCAAATCTCACATTTCCCTTTATTTCTTTCAGTTTTATAAATTTAACTTTATAAACTGAAGTGCAAGCAGACCAAGAGGTTTGTATTTAAACACAAATCAAAAAATTCTTGTGATTAGGATAAGATACAAACGTACACGATACAAGGAAAGAAAACCTTTGGAGCCCTGGGAACAATAATGAAACAATTTTGTTTTATTCTCATTTAAAGACACCAAATCCAAGAGGGCCAGGTTAACAGAAATTTAATAAACATTTTAAAAATGGCGCCGACTTTAAACAGGATGCTGGAAACAGGGAACTTACCGCTGAAGCTCAAGCATGCAATAGTTTATTCGATTCACCAAAAAGGCAATTTTGATGATCCAAAAAATTATAGCGGAATATGTTTTCTTAATTCACTTACAAGGTTTTCACTTTTAAATGAGAGTGTGTGAATTTGAATGTAACAAAGCAATTTGACCCAAGTTGGAATTTGGAGTGGTTATTCAACCGTAGACAACGTTTTCGTGTCTGCAAAATGTAGCTGGAATATTTTTTGTCGATTTCAAGGCAACAGCCGATAATATCGATCGAAGGGGATTTATAGACCTTACAACGCTAGAATGAGCCACAATCCCGGAGGGTTATTGAAAACATAAACGGTGGCAAGCAATGGAGCAGAGCAAGTGTGAAGCAGAACCAAAGCATCTGGATGTTTTGAAGCGACTATGGGAGTACGGGTTCAATTATAGCGAAAACATGGAAAAACCATCAGGAATGGTTGAGACAAATGGAAACATGAATTTTTTCCAGATGAGCGTCCATTGCCAGGCTCTCAACCCTTCGCATTTATATGCAATGCACACGAAAAAAATAATTCGCTGTGAGTCTGTCAGTGGAATACACGAAAACTGAAATAGTAACACAAAAAAATAGAAAAATACAATTTTAACAGAAAATATAAATTCAATTGAAAGTTCTCTGACTGATTTACTATCGATTGGAATAACATTTGTTGTTCAGAGCCGATACCCATTCGCCGCTAGTGCTTTTAAACTCTGTATTAATAAAATATTTTAATACGTTATTGATACAAATAAAATACAAATTAAAAAAAATTTGTTATTCAATTCTAACGACAACAAAGTAAAATTTTTTTTTTTACTTTTCTGATTCTTTCTTGTTTATATGATTTCCAGTTTAGGGTCATTCCATGGTGTGTAACGCCCGAAACGCACATTTGTCGACTCATTAAACTGTTAATCCTTATGCTGATATTATAATTTTTTTTTTTATTTTCTACGCTTTAAGCTGTTTTATCTTAATTGTTAGATTTGTAGATTTTAGCATAAGGATTAACAGTTTTATGAGTCGACAAATGTGCGTTTCGGGTGTTACACACCATGGAATGACTCTTTAGCTTTTTGTCTAGGATAAGACCCAGATACTCCGCGTCGTCTGAGAAAGTCAGTGGAATTCCATTTATTGGTGGAGTGCTTGGTTGTGGAGTTTTGTATTTCCTTATGAAGAGGACAAGGTCAGTTTTGTTGGGATTTACATCCAGTCCACATTTTTTTTTATCCATTTGAGTAGTTTGTTGAGGGTGGTTTGAATGAGCTCTATGAAGATATTTTCCTGATACCGCAATAGCTACGTCATCAACATAGGTTTTGAATCGCTCAGCTTCCAGGTCCATAAGTAGCTCGTTGACAACTATGTTCCAAGGAAGTGGGTATAGGACTTCACCTTGCGCTGTGCTTTTGCTGACAGTTGTTTTGGCGGCATGAGGGTAATTATTTGGACCAATGAACTGTCTACTTTATGGTTTATCAGTGCCGTTGTAATTACAGGGTTACTGGAGTTTTTAGAAGTTCCCTATCGATGTCGAGAAATGGTAATAGAGTGTATTCTTTGTGATGAAGTGAATATTTGATAGTGCGTAATGCTGTATCTACCGACTATCTCATGCAGTTATCATGTTGTGATGTGGAGAGAGGGTTTATCAAAGGATATCAATTAGTCTTTCTAGTGTTTTAAGAATAAATAATGACACGGTTAACCTTACAAAATCAAAAATTATGAAGAGAACTGACAGAAAATGCGAAGTGACAATAGCTAGTAATTTCATTATGAAACCGCATCTAAAGGATCTCGGAATTGGAATTCCGGAATTCCGAATCCTGGGACTGCAATCCCTGGGCACGACGCACTAATTATGTAGCAGTCAATTCAATTCAATTCAAACTTTATTGAGACTACAAACTACATAATTATGAATATACACATGATATTTTTTTTTGTCGACTTAAAGATATGTCTTGACTATGATATGAATGATTGGTAAGTGTACACTTGCTCCCGGCGTACAATATTATGAGGCAGTATTGGAGTACAAGTTTAAAATTGTAATTAATAGAATGATTTACAGTTTTCTTAGCGATTGAAATTATATACATACGTAGTTAGTGTTCAAAACGAAAGTTCTTCTATACAAAACTTTGGCGCTATTCTTTTTAATGGGTGTTCTTTTTAATGATGTAAGGAAAAAGAGAACAAACACAGCACTCTCACAACACATGAATGACAATGATCATATGGCAGACATTGACAATGTAAAAATACTAGACAAAGAAAAGTGCATGACCACCCGCTTCACTCTGGAGAGCTTGAGAATCCAGCAAAAAATTAATATGACGATGAACCATCAAGAAGACGTCGACAACATTAGTTCTTTGTATAGTGTTCCCATAAACTAGTTGTTAAACATTGTGATACTAGTGTTGTCCATATTTTACTTCTTTCGCACTTTTTGTGCAAATTTCAATTATGTTTTTTTAATATCAAATACTAAATAAATCCCCTGAAGAATCTGGAAAACAACTGGCGAAACGTAGGGTAAAACCAAGATGGATTAATTTTTATTCAATTATTGATCGCATCCAACTTAATGATCTTAAAAAAACAAAAAAAAAAAATTTCTCACAAATTAAATATATGATCAAGCTCCCATTATCAAACAATTATTAATTATTATTTTTGTTTACTTCGCATTACCTGTTTTGTTTTTCTGTTACTTAGATTTTCAATCATTTCGCTGCACACTTACTTTGCATTTCTTATCTTGCTTACCATTTTTTTCGCATTTCCATTGAACTTACAAAGGATTATTTGGACTTTATTTATCTCGATAACTGTTTTTTCGTATTTTGTCTCTACGGCAATCTATTGTTTCGGCATTCAATTACTTCGCTCATTATCAGATTATTATTGATTGTGAAATCGCGATTGTGGATATGTTCAATTTTGGTGTTCAAATGAATGATTTTGTTAATAAAACAATGTACCCAATATTTCGATATTAGATATTCACCCTTATTATTATTACGAATGGCGTTTTAATAAAACGCCAATAAGATAACTTTTGTGGGAATTGTGTAAGAGCAATGAGGATTGAGGAACAGATAGAGGGCTGAATTTATATTTTCATGAAAACAAAAATTATGGCGGCTGGAGCTCCGTCATTTTTTAGGCGTTTTAATGAAACGCAATAAGGGTGATTATTTCTGACTAATTGGCTCTGAAAATGCTTCTAAAATATGAGAAATATATCTTTGATGGTTCTAATTCAATTTTCAATAAAGTTTGATGAGAAGCTAAGCAAACTGTTAAAATACAAAAATAACCGGTACAGGTCAATTTTTGATTATTTCGCCATCGTTTGATTAGTATTTTGCTTTTTGTGGATGAAAAAAGAGACTAAAGGTGTTTTTTCTTGCAAATTTTTACACCTCTAGCCTTTTTACTATTTTACTTGTCATTCTGACAGACGACTTTTGCAATGTCGTAAACCGATTTAAAAAAAAAAAAATGTACTTACAATGTTTGTAATAAATCTAATCTAAATCTAAAAATCAAAAATCTAATTTAATACATAAATCCAATATTAACGAATATTATAGGGATTATTTGCTATACTAGATTTAACTGTTAAATAAGGGTTTTAAATTGTAGTTTTCCCCTCGAAAAATCAAAATTTATAATAAAATCATAATTTCATTTTATCATTGCCTGATTGCCATAGTTATCATAGATTTAGATGAAAAATTGGTCCCATATCTCTAACAAGCTTTTTATTTACAAAATGTACCAAATTATATTACGCTACTCAATCAACTGAACTTAGAAAAAATATTTTTTTTTTAACTAAAACCAACAAAACTACTTTGTTCAATTTCCAATTCAAATACTTCAGACCGTAAAACATGAACAGTAAAATTTGTTTCAGTTTGTAATTTTTTTCTTTTTTGTTCTTTACGAGGCTAAGTAGTCCGGTCAAAATAGATATTCAAGGTTACATTAATCCGCACCTTGCTGAAAATTGGCATGAATGTTGGGAACCCTATTACTTACAATTTGTCAAAAATCCCCCTCAATCCGCCGCTTGGAAAAAAATTTATTCAAAACATAACATAAGTAAAAATAATAGTTTTCGTGGAGTATACATACATATAACTGTAAGAATATAAGCTCGAAAGCAACCCAGTCCCTCATTTTATATGACCGCACGTATTAGCGTTGCCACTGTTTGAAAAAATTTCCAAAGTAAACTTTTAAGAAAAGTGCAGTAGATTACATTTTTATGCAGTAGATTTCAAAGAAACTCATTTAAAAATACACAAATAAGTACACCAATCTATTTTAAAACATTAAAAAAGCTATTCATTTATAAATTTAGAAAAAATCAAATTCTCTCCACTAAAAAGTCTATCTATAGCCATAATAGCTGAGTGTACCTATAATACGGGTGCGTTTGGAAAATGGTTGCATTCAGTATATGGACTAAAAAGTCATTTATGAGCATTGCAATTTCTCAAGCATAGTTTTAATTCGTAAAACCAAAAGTGCAGTAGATATTTTTTAGATTAGATTTTTAGATAGATAGATTTTAGATAGATTTTTAGATAGAACAGTTTTGAAATTGTTTGAGAGACAAGATTTAGTTGATTGTGCTGACATTTTCAAAGAAAGTACCTCTACTCCACAAGCTGTAATCAGCAACGGAATTCGCTTTCTTCTTTCCGTTTACGGAGCTCCAAAAAAAACTACGTGCTTGGATAAGTTTCGATACTTGTCTTTTGCTAAGAACACGCATAAGAAGAAGCAAGTACAATTAGCTTGTCTTCCTCCAACCTCTGCTTCTGCTGAGCAACATCTATTTCGGGTATATTACCAAGTTCAAATATGGCTCGGTAATAAACTAAGCCCAGAAGACTGGGGTTGGAAGTTAATTGACAATATATTGGAACCAGGCAAAACTCCAAACTTACTCCCTCCTGCACCGGAAAAACTCCTCAACTCAATTTTTTGCAATTGCAAAAAGGGGTGTAATGCTAAATGCGGCTGCAAGAAAGTGGGGTTGTTTTGTTCATTAGCATGTATCAGTTGTCGAGGTCAATCGTGCTCCAATGTTCAATCGCCAGTAGATGAGGATTCCTACGTTAGAGGAGACTTCTGATGTATCGCTCTTTGAACAATTTATTTGCACCCTGCAGGATGAAGAAGAAAAAAAAAAAAGAAGAAGAAGGAGAAGAAGAACAAGACAGTATGGTTTAGGTTCCAGAAGAAGAAGAAGAGTTCCAATCAGACGAATAGTTTTTTTCAAATTACTCATTACTTACACCGCTCTCATTCATTACAATAGTCATTACAATAATACCAATTTCAATTTAATACAATAGCTTTCACCTCAACAGAACCACAATAGATAGTGGAATAGGCCTACCGGGGAAACCACGTAAAAAAAACGCGCCATGCACACTACCTCACGGGTAGCGCGGAAACGTGTGCATATTAGTAGTAACACAACTTTTTCAACTTTTTGCAAAGCTATATCTCCGAAATGGTGATACTTAGGAAAAAAAGTATATTTACAATTTTTATAGATAATTGCTTGGTGACTAATTTTTGCCTTACTATTTTTATGGTAAAACTTACCGTTTAGCTAGAAAACTCATAAAACCGATGTTTGCAACATTTGACCTTTAATAAATTTTTTTCCAAGCGGCGGATTGAGGGGGATTTTTGACAAAGTAATAGGGTTCCCAACATTCATGCCAATTTTCAGCAAGGTGTGAATTATTGTAACCTTACCCCTATTTTTGAAGTTAATTTGACCGGACTATAAGGTATTTGGACAGTTATAAATTCTTAATTTTTGATCCATCGCTCTCATTAAATTCAATACATTTGATTCTAGATAAAAAATTCGAACAGTACCATAAAAACTCTTCATCTAGTTTTCAAACCTCATAACACAACTCTGATTGAACGAATATGCTTAGTTTGCTATCTAAAGATAGGGAGAAGGAATCCTATGACGCAATATGTACATAGTTCCACGCAGTAGAAGTAGAAATCAATAAATTTTTTATTGCGTATCCACTGACTATTTATGACTTTATTGTGCCATCGATAACATCCGACTATCGTCAGTTATTGATTTTTTTCTAATTAATTTTTCCCGGCGGGTTTTTGAACGCTATAAATGGATTTTGAGTAATTTTTTTACAAAATGGAATGAAAATTAGAAGGCTATTCACATAAACAAAGATTATTACTTGAAAATAATTATTACTTGAAAATAATATACAGCCCACTGTCAAATCATCAAATCAAACTGTGTTGCCAATTTAATACCCAAACCTCTAAAAAAAACATCCTTTGTAAGGTGTTCAAGCCATCTTAATCCATCGGATTTTTTCCTCCTTTATGGAAAACATCCGCAAGTACTTTTCCATACCAACATACAACACGTGTATCCTTTTGACTTTGACTCTTCTTTTGTTATTGGCCCCAAAACTTAATTATGAGCCCACAAATCAATCAGAGATATTATCTCATTCACTATATTAGAGTAAATAGAATCTATTTAGACGAACAAAGAATATATTAATTTATATTTGTGATTAAAGCAGAAGCTCACTGTTTGCCTTTGGCCAGCATCATTTGTGTATCATCATTCAATCATTCATACGCTTTCAATTATCGGAAAATTTGTGAATGGTATTTGCTTATGTTTTTTGTGTGGTCTTCTTTTATGTAAATACCAAGGTTATTGAATATAATATTTGAAATAGTTTCTTCCTGGACTAATTTCTAAGCTCTCGTTTTGTGGTAGGTGATAATGAAAATAATACCACCGACTCGTTATGTTCTAATTAACTTTTACAACATCACTTGGGTCATTAAAGAAATGTGACAGTGTGTTGGTGCTTTTGCCTATACAGTTAAGAGCTCTAGGCATTTTTCAAATCAAGATAATTGTTCCCTATGGAAGACCTTAACAAGCCGACAGCGAAATAAAAATATACGTAGCCCTTTTTTAAGTTCAGAACTCATATCAATCATGCCGAAACAACGACGGACTCATTAAAGCTAAAATAATGTGTTCGATGTGTTATATTAAACCGTTTCCGGTTATTGTTATGCACTATAAAAAATAGTGTGATGTAATTATGATTTCAGTATGACCTTGTTGTGTATCCAATCCATATCGTGGTAGTAATTATGTGTGTGTTTGGGTAAGGGCAGTTGCTATTAAATGACACGATAATATGCCAACGATATAGTCCTTTACAGTTGGCTCTTGACAACGTGTTGGCAGTTGAATCAGAGAGCCGAGGGTTTCGAATTCCAACGGTGTTCATTATGCGATTAGATGGTATCAGCTTTCACATCTATGCGGTTGTTGACGTAGTAATTATAATGGCATTTCGGATTAGCATTGGTTATTCACTTCGGGTGAAAATAGAGTTTTTTTTCACTAAGTAGGCGGCTTGTGGGTGTTTGGGTGACTCGGAAACAAAATGAACAGGTTTATAACATGGAAACATTTATGTAGCCGTAATCTGATGCTAAACCTATCAATGGCCCCAGAGAACCATTTTCCATTAGAGGATGAAGTACCTGATGCAGTAATTACAATTGCATCACAGAAACACAGATAACAAGTTTTAAATGCGATTAACTAAGTTTATCACTTTGCCACTGAATTGCTGCGAATAGCAAATCAGACGAGTATTTTTCAATGGTTCCAATACCACAACCGATCCTATAAGCCTAAAAGACATTTATGTCAGGTTTCATGAAGGTTTCAACATAACAGCTCCTGCAGTCATTAAAGATCTTGCTACGTTTTCTTCACACGTAGCCTCGAATCGTTCCATACACTCCAATTTTTCCAAAAAACCACGTCTTTAACACTAATACTTTCGCTTTCTCGGTATCTAACGAAGTAACCCTTAGCACCATATCTCTGTACTATCAGAATGTTAGAGGACTTCGCACAAAAACATCCTCAGTTTACCTTAATTCCCAAAAACTTCCTTTTGATATCTTTGCCCTTACTGAAACTAACCTTGATTCCAGTTTCCTTGACAATGAATTATTCATTTCCGATTTCGTAGTTTTTCGTGCAGATGGGCAAATTAATGAAAACGGGACGTCTGGCCGTGGTGTTCTTTTAGCCGTACACAACCGTTTCAGTGCAACCCTAGTTAATATATCTAAATCACCACTCACTGAACTAGTATGCGTAAAACTATCTGTTTTTAATCGGTGTTTTTATATAGCTTGCTGCTATATTCATCCTTCGCAACCTATTCTCGCATATCAAATGTTAGTTGATTCATTTGACTCCCTTTTCGAAACCGCTGACTCTAGTGATGACATTATTATAGTTGGAGACTTTAATTTGCCTGATTTACGCTGGATACAGTCTGAGGATGAATCTAACTATGTTCCTTGCAATACTACTTCTGAGAAAGAAAGTCTTTTCTGCGATCGCGTTTTTGGGTCTGGCCTTTTTCAAATTAGTAATATTACTAACAACCTAGGCAGACAACTAGATCTCATTTTCTCTTCTGACCCTCACAACTCAGCAGTCACCAAAAGTTTCCATCTTCTCTCGACCCTTGACCACTTCCACCCTCCTCTTTCCCTTGTCTTCACACTCAATCAAAGCATTTCCGCTGCTGATTCTGAAGCATCTTACCTGTTTAATTTTCGTAAAGCTGACTTTAATGGACTTAATAGTTTAATAAGCCAGATTGAATTCAAAAATTTCATAAACTCTTTCACTCCCATCAACATTGCGCTTACCTTCTTTTACACGGCTATCTTCGAATGCATCATCCAATGTGTTCCCCATTTGCCCCAAAAGAATTGCTCGTTATCTCCCCCTTGGTATACGAAAGAATTGCGATCACTTCGTAATCTTAGAAATAAATTATGGAAAACGTTCATTAAATCAAGAACAACTATTGATTACATAATTTACCAACAAGCTTTCCTCAATTTTTCAACTTTATGTGATTCTCTTTATCATGACTACCTCGTTAAAATGCAAACCAGTCTTCTTTCCGAACCCAAACGTTTTTACCAATTTATAAATATTAAGAGAAAATCTGACGGACTTCCTCTTTCTTTTAATTTCCTTGACACCTCTTCTTCTGATTCCCAAGTTATCGCTAATCTTTTTGCAAATTTTTTTAGTCTATCGTACAGTGAAGATATGATTGAACCCGACCTTAATTATTTCAGTTATCTGACAAACAGTTCAAATACCAGTTTTGTTTCTCTAAGGGTTAGTCGGGACACTGTCTACGAAAAAATCAACTCACTTAAAGATGACTTCTCTCCTGGTCCGGACGGTATCCCTGCCATATTTCTTAAAAAATGCATCAACACAATCAGTGAACCGCTTTCAAATCTGTTTCAACTCTCGCTCACACAAGCTGTTTTTCCAACAGTATGGAAAAATTCTTTTATTTTCCCTATTCACAAAAAAGGTTGCAAAAATGAAATTTCCAACTACCGTCCCATAGCTAAGCTCTCAGCAACTCCTAAACTCTTTGAAAGTATAGTTTATGATACGCTTAATTTTCATTGCAAGTCAATTGTTTCCCCACTACAGCATGGTTTCTTAAAGGGCAGATCAACCACAACGAACCTTACACAATTCGTTTCTATGACAATCTGTGCTTTAGAAAAAGGCAACGAGGTTGATGTAGTTACTACTGACTTTTCTAAAGCATTTGATAAAATCTCTCACGGCATTATCTATCTTAAGTTAAGAGCTTTTGGTTTTCCACCACTATTCATCCAATGGGTCAAATCCTATTTGGAAGACCGATTTTATAGGGTAGTTTTCCGAGGCTCTATTTCGACCCCCATTTCCGCCACTTCTGGTGTTCCTCAGGGCAGCCATCTTGGCCCTCTTTTATTTGTCCTCGCCATAAATGATGTGGACAAGATTATTTCCTACTCCAACCTTTTTATCTACGCAGATGACATAAAAATAACGAGGGTCATTTTAACACCTTCCGACCCTCCCCTACTTCAACATGATTTAAATTCCTTTCTAACTTGGTGTCAAAAAAATTTCCTTGAACTTAATGTTAGCAAGTGTCAATTCATGACTTTCTCACGGAAACGTCTTCCTCTCCCCCCTCGAATGTACGACTTTTGCAACGTAGCTGTTCCAGCAGTGTCTTCCATTCGCGATCTCGGTATCTATTGTGATAAAGAACTCAATTTCCGTTCCCACATTGACCAAATTATATCAAGAGCTAACTCTTCCCTTGGCTTTATAAAACGCTGGTCTAAAGAATTTTCAAACCCTTACGTCACAAAGTCACTCTACATAACTTTCGTCAGACCTATCCTTGAGTATGCTTCTCAGGTGTGGTCTCCTTATCAAACAACCCACTCTCTTAGAATTGAAACTGTACAGCGAAGGTTTCTTCGTTTTGCTTTACGCAATCTTCCCTGGTCGAATTCCCTTATCTTACCTCCCTATGAAGATAGATTACAATTAATCGACTTACACACCCTAGCTAGACGTCGCGATGTTGCTGACATACTCTTTGTGCACCAATTAATAACTGGCGTAATCGATTCCCCCGCACTTCTTGAAAACATGGTCCTCAATACCAATTCACGCAACCTAAGATCCGTACCTTTCTATAACCTTCCTACTCACCGCACTAATTATGGGCATTTCAACCCTATTACTCGTATGTTACGTTTAGCCAATAATTCACAACACATCCTCGACTTTAACAAAAGCATATCCTCCCTTAAAAGAAATTTGTATTCCAATCCTCCATAATCCCACAAACACATTTAGTTTTTAAGATAGATTTTTAAGTTATTATTGTTTGTTTAAGTATTTTTACATAGCTTGAATTAAGCGAATAAATAAATAAACAAATTGTTAATTTCGCTGACACCGTATTCAAATTCAAGTCAAGTCATTGTCTAAGTCTAATGCAAGAAGTTCATCAATATCAAGGTATTATTTAAGTACCTCGTTTCTTTTTTAATTTTGTTCCTTTATATACAGACACTCAGCCTGATTTGACAGAGATAGCGATAGTCAACTTTGGTTTCTATTCATTTTTCTTCGACATCACTCTTTGAGTAAAACATTCGATGTTGTAGCTTCAAGGACTGAAGAACATTGACCATCGAGAAAATGTTCGATACACAGAGTTGAAACTAGGCAGTGCAAATTTTCCGATTGCTTCTTGACAAAACTTTCTCTTTTGAGTTGTAAGTTTCCTGACTGATTGGTCTCTCAAATAAGCCTCCGAGTCCTTCTGATTTGACACCCTTAGATTTTTTTCCTTGGGGTTACGTTAATGGTAAGACATATTCAATTGTCCACAGTCGATTAAAGACTTCCAAGATGAAAAGCAAATATGCCCGAATTGGAGTTCATGAAAAAAGTATGGTCCAGCAAGAGTAGGAGTGGCAATAATATGGCTCATTTAGTTTTTTATTATCAAAAAAATACCCTGTTTCTTCCATCCCATAGCTTCCCTCTGAAGTACTGGTTATTGTATATCAAAGTGAAACCTTTTATTGGGAGACCCTATACATTGATTTAAGTCTGACGATAAGAGGGTCTATGGCTAGCCCATTACCGAAGCGTAAAAATACTTTGAATATTGTTTTCAAAAAATTCATAAGCTCAATTTCAAACTTTCATATTATGGTATTTATATGATTCCTGGAAATCAGTAATTTTGTTTGGAAAACTTTTCTCTTTTTCTGTTTCAACCGGAATCGTACCCTTGGCTATTTCAATATAGTTTATGAATTTAATATCCTGTGTGTATTTAAAAGTCCACAAAGTTTTTGAATACCTAACTTTTAATCAACAAATATTTCGTGTGCTGGCATATTATTGATTTAAACCTTGTATTTAAAACGAACCACAATATGATTCTTCGAATTTGGAGCAGACGTCAAAAGCAAATTCTTGTGTGATATGTGTAGGATTAAATTTTTTACTAAAGCAAAGCCAGAAAACATGTTTCTTGGTACGGCCAGAGCCTACTACATCAAATAAAGAAAAATTCGATGTTGGAATGAACACAAAACACAGTTCGTTTCTATCAATTGACTATAATGGTAAATATGATAGAAATATATGTATATGAAATGTACGACAAAAATTCAGAACGAATAAGGTGTGGAAAAACAAGAAAAAAATCGTGTGGCACTGTCTTCCTCTCTTTGGTAAAGGGGTAATTTTATAAATAATTGACTTAATTTAGTAAAAAAATACAAAATGAACTAAAATGAACTAAGCCTCGTATAATAGTGTTTTTTAAAGCCAATACTTTGTTCTTTGTTTAAAAAAGTGTAGTTCAATTTAATATAGTAAATAGTTTTTGGAGAAATAAGGACTCAAAGTAACTAATATCTAAATAAAATTTTGATAAAATTTGGCTAACTTTATTACTGTAAAGGGTGTTTTTTTTTAAAGGTATAGAACTTCCAATTGAAATAAAACACAAGAAAATCGTTTTAATGTCCATCAATTTAGTTTTATTGGAAGGATAATTTTATGCCATTAATTTTTAAATATGATTTCGGGCATGTAGCCGTCGCGGCTGGCTCGAATAGAGCTAAGTCTAGAGGTCGAATTTTCAAACACTTTTTCCAGCATTCGAGGCCGTATGTCGGCAATAACGCCACGCATGTTGGCTCACCATCGAATGTTTCCTTCAATAAATCGATTGTGACGAGCACTGTGTGGTAAGTAGCACCGTGTTGTTGGAACCACATCTCATCCACATTCATGCCATCCAATTCGGTAACAAAAAGTCGGTCATCATGGTTCCATACCGGTCTCCATTAACGGTAACTGGCTCGCTAGCATTATTTCGGAATAAGTATGGCCCAATGACTCCTCCAGCCCATAGCGCACACCAAACAGTCAGTTTTTGTGGATGTAATGGTGTCTCAAGGTACTTACGTGAAATGCGGTAACTTTGCTTGTTGGCGTAATCATTCGACCAAAAATGGGCCTCGAACTCATTCTCATCTCATTTTCGGCACATACACCAAAATCACGCGTTGGTCAATAGGAAGATTTGCGCCGTTAATAGAAACGCCATGTTTAAAGAGTAAAGGACGCATTGCATGGTCTCGTGGCTTTAATTCTTGCACAAGGTGGATCTTGTAAGGTCGTAAGCCAAGATCTTTGCGCAAAATCTTCCATAAAGTTGATGAACAAAGCTCCAATTGCTGTGCACGGTGGCGAATCGATTTATTCGGGTCCTCTTCAACACTTTGCTCTACAGCGGCAATTGTTTGTTCGGTGCGCACTTTTCGACGCCTCTGCGGATGCGTATTATCACATCAAGTTAACGAAAATAGTGCGAAAACGATCCATGGTTAGTCGAATTAATTGCTCTGAAGGACGATTATGTCGACCATAAAATGGACGGAGATTGCGGTAAACTTAGCGATCTGCACCATTACTCTGGAAATAAATTCGCACGATTTGCAAGCGTTGTTTTTTTGTCAATTTGTACATGATGAAATGGCAA
This sequence comes from Melanostoma scalare, assembly GCA_949752695.1. Lineage (NCBI taxonomy): Eukaryota > Metazoa > Arthropoda > Insecta > Diptera > Syrphidae > Melanostoma > Melanostoma scalare. The sequence goes on along the minus strand of OX456984.1, from coordinate 12,915,412 downwards.
ACCCAACTGAACATAAATGATATAAGAGTTGGCCGATTTGACCACAAGATGTCAGCTTTATTCCTATTCGAAAAACCAACCTCTAAAAAAACCCTACATTACAATTTAATGTAGGTCTTTGTTACAGGTCCCAGGTTTCGACGTCCTTCTGAGTAAGGCGAGCGAATGTATTACCCACTCGATAGGTTTAACCCAAGTTGGGGATTGTAACAAAAACCTACAAGTGCTTGTTAGACAAGTGAGACAAATTTCTGCTTTTAACTTTTATCCCGTTTTCTTATTTTCCACAACTAGAAGAGCAAGCAAACTAGTTGGGTTACAAAAATTCTTACATTTGTCATAATCTACTTGTATTACAAGTACTTGTAGTTTTTTTTTACAGGCCCCTGGGGTGGGACAAAGAGTGCCAAACTGAATGGAAACGAATTGCATTTGGGATAGATGCAGCGATTTGTAGAAAGTGGCGAAGACTGGAACCCAATTTGAACGCTAATGAGCAGGATAATAAAAAAAATTTAAATTTGTTTGATTTATCGGAAGAGTAACCCAGTGTTCCCCGCCGAGAAACTACTCTAATTTTAAAGCCTTATATTGCCCTTTGCACTCAGTTATGTTGGTTTGGTAAGAGAAAAATCAAAGCATGTTTCTGTAATCCAACACAATTGAAATCTATTTATCCAACTACTATTTTCTTTGTTTTGTCAAAAAACTGTTGAGATTGAGAGTGGTTTTGTGTTAGAAAAGAAGAACTCCTCATCTCCCACTGGCTTCTTTTTAAATGTTTCACAGAGTATGCCACTCAAAATGTTAATCAAAAAAGAACAACATTATTCTCATCTCGATTACACTTTCCTAGTTTCCCTGGAACTCACACAAATCAGCACACTTGTTTAAACTCAATACTCTCTTCAGAATCAGCCATCACCCATCAATTACTTTCAACAACAACTGACAGGATAATAACTTCCATAAGAAACCTATAATCTACTATCGCAAGACTTACTACAATATTCCCAACATCAAATTTTTACCCTCAATAAAGTTGGCTCTACCCCAGACCAGTGGCAGTTCATCAAATTATAAAAATATGTCACGATTTTCGATCCTGCTAGTATGTGTCTTGAATGAAATTTCGAAATGCTATTGACAGTTTAGATGACCTTCAATCTCTTGGTCATAACGCACATCATCTGATTAGAAAACATAACATCGGCGGGCGAAGCTCGTTGTGTTGTCATAATGACGTTGTGGATTTTACTCAGAACCAACAACATACAAACAAGCTTAACAATAGCAAATTAAGTTATGCACTCACCCAGAACGCCGACGATGTAATCAGGAAGATCGACATCAAGATATGCAAAAGCACAGCACTTTAAAACTGATATGGGCGTAACCTGGCATTCTTGCTTACTGGGAAATCGTCTTAAGGGATAGCCTGCAAGACAACACTAAACACAATTTGCGTTTTCATTTTTGTTGGTCGGAGAAATCTCATTTTGGCATGCCAATAAATCTAAGCCTGGCCATTGGCAAGGGTAGTGCAAAGTCCGATCAAATTGACATATTTTCTACATTTGGAAGAGATTGAATCCTTACTCATGCATCGTCGCAATGGTATTTATTCAATAGAGAGGAAAGGAGTGTGCACTAATATCCTGTCATTGAATCTAAATCAGCTTTGTGACAGACAAGGTGCAGTTCGTTGCCATGAAATAGGACGTGTTTATGTGCACCCAAGGTGTAGGGGATGTGGGTGGTGTTACCCCGCATTTTTGAGAAATCTCTCAAAGAGAACCAATCGCAGTCGTTTCAGTTGAAAATCTTCTACCTCCTGTAGTTGCGTTATGGTTGCGTAATGCTAAGTAGCACTACGCAATAGTAAATAGCAGAATGCTTCACTGCGTGGCATTCTGCAAAACACTGCCATAATGTACATTACTGTAACTGAATACGAGCATAACTTTTTGATTAATTCCGTGTAAAAACGATAACTCGTGCTGCTTCGTTTAAAACGAAACCACTCAGTCATTTCCGGTGAAAAAGGTAATTGCGTTATCTATTTTGTCAACTTAAAACGAGCTTATTGCTGTAATTTAGGTTGGAAATTGTATGCTGTAGCTCGTATTGGTTCTTGGAAAACCATATCACTTAGTCGACTGCAATGAGCTGATTTTAGAGTGAACAACAGAAAACCTTTTTCATCTGAAAAGACTGACTAATACTGATTTACAAAAATTAACTCGAATGAAACGATGTATTTTTCCCCTTCTTATGACTTGATGGAGTTCGAGTTACACAACCTAACACGAGCCATACTGTAGGAGGAAGGAGGATATGGAAACTTTATTAACTGCGGGTGATAGTGTTTGGTATTTAAAATGATCGGGCCTCCTTTCAGAAAAAAAAAAACGAATAAACACGACGATATCTGAGGCTGAGTACAAGATTTAAGTATTCGCTTTTCATAATATATTTAGTGGTACAGGGTTGCCAACTACACATAAATTCTGAAAATTGAATAAATCACACAAAATATTGAAAAAAAAAATTAGATTATCCCAAAGGTCTTAAGCGAAAATCCGATAACTCCATTTTTTGCATTTGCTAATACAAATAAACGCTGAAAATTTTATCAAAATCGTTGGACCAGTTTTAAAAAAAACGGTGTTTTGATTTTCACTTTTTTTAAAAGTCAAATATGCAGAAGTTCTTGCCAGATGTTTATTTTACACAAAAATCAAAGATACAATTTTGAAATTATTTTAAAAAATCAATATTTTTTATTACATTTATGAAAATTTCAAAAATTAATTTTTTACATGTGAAAATGCAGTCAAACTGCATTCAAACTACTTAAGAATCCTTAAACATAAAATTTCATTAAAATCGTGTCAGCCATTGACGTTAGGTTAGGGTTAGGTAGAATGGGCTGACGGTTGATCTTATTACCGTCACACTTAGATCAATGTAGATCCATTGCGATACCCTGGAGTATTGTAACGTCCTAAAAACTTATGAGTTTATAGTTGGCCAATTTTTAACTATTTTGTGGAGTGTCTGATAGTTCTTCTAGTTCGTTGAATTGCCTAGACAATTTTTCCTGGTATGGCATGTTCATCTTCGTCATTGCATCCTCTGCTTAAGTCATCAGTGCATAGACCCATTTTGTTTTTGTGGTACCCTAGTAGGTTGTGTCCTATTATAATACTGTTAGGCGATCGTAATGAAGGCCTATTCAAGGATAGTAGCCCTTCAGATCCGTTCTTATCGTGTTTTGGCCATAGTTTCCTTGAGGTGACACAGGAATCTAGGCATTCCCATCTTTCATTGGATTTTCGTATATTTATTTTGTTACCAATGATCTGTTTAATTTTACAGGGTGGTACCCTGATTGGTTAGTCAATGAGAAAAGGGTCAAGTGCTGAGCATTTTCTCTCTTTCGTTTCTTCATTTCCCAGTGTCCCACTGTAACCGGGAGCCCAGCAGAGTCTAACGTTATGCTGTGTGACAAGAACCTTAGCTCTTTGCGACAGCAAGAAACAGCCTTTGATTTGACAAGAGTGGCAGAAATCGGGTTCATTGCTACTTGGCGATGAATTGAAAAAAAGTGGTATGAGCATGTGATAGCGCCATCATGGACACCTGTTTGTAACTGCCAAGATCTCGGCTGTGTTTTTGAAGTTTGAAGGAACTGGCCAGATTGAGGTTTTCTGAAAAGAAACTTGCACCTGTTCCAAATTCCATTTTCGAGCTGTCTGTATAGGTAAATTGATATAGACGTCTAGTTCATATGAAACGTTTTATTCTCCCAGTCCTGTCTATTGGGGAAGCTGGTTGAGAAGGATTTTTTAGAGTCAAGGTATGGAGTTATGTAATCCGTGCAGATATTGTTATCTGCGTATCGTAATAAAATCTGTGCGTGTCCTGTTTGGCTGGTTTTCCAGGCATTACACTGATTTAGTCTAAGTGCGCTGTTTGCTGCCGCTTCTTAAACTTAGAGAAGCCATTGACGAGAAAGTCGTTTTAAGAAAAAAACAGTACTATGGGAGGTACCGTTCTTAGACTTTTTTCGAAAATATTTTTTACATCATAAGAAAGACGACCTGAAACTTACTCTTCACACAAAATTTAAATCATTGGAGCCGTTTTCCAGAAAAATAAGTATCGATTGTACCGTTATTTCAAGACCGAGACACCCAATTCCAAAAACCCCTCTGTAGGCTGCCCCACAGACCCTACCTGCAAATTTCAAAGAAAATCGGCCAAGTGGTTTAGGCAGTATATCTATATACGGACAGACCGACAGAATTGCAGGACCCACTCTTTTCGTATTCTCTATTATCGTAATGTTATATTTATAATTTCTATCTCAAAATTATTTTTCTTGCAAAACGTGATTTATAGTATCTATATTCGCAAGTAAAAATTAATTTCTGCAGTCTCATATGAATCTGCTTGCCATAGTTTTATTTAGGTTCCATGATGACTGGCAATCACCGGACGTATAGTACTTGCATCACTCGTGCCCACGAATATCGTTATTACAAATCTAAAATTAAATTATCAAGTCAGAGTTCATTGTCGAAAACTGAGAGCACCAAATTAAATTGAAAAGCTTTCCTCCCCCAATCACACAAATATTTCAACAAAAACTACCCCCCACAAATTAAACCAACCGATTCTACCAAAAGCAAAACAAATTCTTCACTGTTTGAGGAGACTCTAAAAAAATTGTTCGATGACGAAAACGATTCTGTTCATTGAACAATCACAAATGACGAAAAAAAGTATAATCAAAAATGAAGTTCAGCAAAAAGTTAAAATTAAGTGATTTTTTCAGAAGATTCCATTCATCGCTTTGAAAAACAAAGAAACAAATTAGTTCGTTTTTGTTTGATTTAATTTTCTCGTCCTATTGTTAAAAATGAAATACTTTAAAAAAAAGGCAACGAAAATGTATAAAACGATAGCAGACAACATAGATGTAGTTATATTTATATCGTTCTATTGCTTGAAAACATGCTACACTAAGCAACGCAACGTCTATTGTTTGTATTTTTTTTTTTTTTTTTTTTGAGAAGTATCCATACTTCCCCGTGGGTCGGACTCTCCAAGTTGTGCTAAGCTTGGCATACCGACTAAAACTCCAAAAGATTCTCGCTGATCTTCCCCTCGGGACCACTCGCGCATTTCTTCGAGGGGGATTTCCGTGTCTAGGTGGCAGGTTCTTGTTCCTCAACTACCTCATCTTGTTTCTTTGTTTTCAGGATCTGCGTCAGGTACAGGCTGATTCGCCTCCAACTCTACTCGTCTCTCAGCATCTCCTGGATAATATTATTCGGGCTGAGCTCTCCAATAACTCTATTTATTTCCTGACGGGGAGATTCCCATCTACTACACTCGAATGATAAGCGTCGTCTGTCAGCGAATCTCCGTATTGACACGAAGGGCTCCTTCTTTTTCCAATTTTGTGAAGGAAAGCGTTGAAACACCCGTGTCCGGTGAGGAACTGCGTGACGTAGTAGTTCACTTCACCGTGTTTCCGGTTACTCCAGTCGCCTATGTCTCCGATCAGCCTGCAGTCCAGCGTCCTCTGCTTTCCGACTCCCAGCGTTCTTGCCACTTCTGCTGTGTTTCTTTCATGTATTTTCTTTGTGTTGCGAGGAGGTCAATTGGCACCTGCAACTACAAGAACTGCTGGTTCAGACACTGTGCGGTACGCGTTCGCTATTCGCAAGGCACCACGCCTCTGTACCGACGCTAGTCTATTGTTTGTACTACGTCAAGCGTCAAGGGCTTACTCAACGAGGGTTCAGTTTTAAATGGAGTTTGTGATAACTATCCTATATGGTAAATCTTACTACATTGATGCAGCTTTATTTTCATATAGAACTGTATATTGAGATATTCCCCCACCAGTGGTGAGGTTATTTTACAGTTTTTTTTGTTCTTGTCCGAAATTTATGTAATATAAACTATGGTTATAGCACTTCGACAGTTGATTCTGTCCCGATGCTCATACTCCCATTAAAACTAAGGCGTTCATTTTTAATATAAGAATTAGATTAGTAAAAAAAACAGAAACGGGAACGAGAACGAAAACTTAAAACTACTTGACCGATTTCAAAAATTCTTACATTCTATACGAACCCAAGCTCAGCTGAAGCTTTTATAAAATTGAAATTGACATTGTGTTCGGATCAAAAAGCTCAGTAATCATCTGAGTCAAATGAAAAGTTTTTGGTTGAAATCGGGTCAACCAGAAGCCAAATATTTTTATTGTGGCCCAAAATTCGACCAGGATCTAATCTGACTTAAAATGGTTCAATGATGTATTTTATTTCGATACACTCAATCGTACGTGTTCTTCTGTGTTTCTGTACTAAGAATAGAAAAACGAAAGCACACAATAACAGGCCCGAGGCCTGGCGCATTTTTCACAGTCATATCATGTGAGGAACGGAGGGGATCTACAATTGTTTGCCAATTAAGAATGGCTAATCGAGAAAGCGCTTTTCATGGCAGCGAAATTACTTGAAACTTAAAAGGACTTGCCAGTTCCTTGCGAAAGGCTACACTTGTGAAAAACAAGTGGATATTTCTGGAATTTAAACATCAAACTCTCACGTAACAAGCGGACATGCTTTCCATAACTCCGGGACCAAAATTCAACTAATGTGAGGGGGGCCAAATTACAATTACAACAAACGTAACAAAAATATTAATTAAAAGTTTAATTTTATATTTACACTTCAATTTCCGTAGGAGAATAGTTTAATGAATCTGATTTTGGAACACAATAGCCAAACTTTCTATCGAAATAAAATACACAAAAGTTTCGCCGGTCGCGGGGCTTTTGCTGGATTTGCATCACGTTGCATCAAAACTATATTAGATGGCGTTGTTAAGACATAAAAATATTGAAGGGGATTAAGTTCCCTTTTTACTCATCTGTCAACTTTCCCAAATCCCACTGCAATGTGTGTCCATTTTCATGTTTGCTTGTTGATTACGTTCATAAAGAAAAACTCCATACAGCATTCTGCCTCCAAGTTCATGGAAAAACATTACTTCCCAACTTTTCATGATGGATCTTCGACCCAAAATGAATAGCATCCAGCAGATAACTTTTCAACTCCACATAAATATAATTTCTATACAAACATAAAGAAAAACTCGAATAATTTACATGAAGCTTACTCGATGAACAACCTCAAAGGCAATCCATTCAAATCATTTATCAATCGCCGTACATGGATTCGAAACAAAGTTATCCAACACTCACATATGTATGCGTCCATAAGTTACTCTATACAGTCAACTTTATCTGTCAGTTTCACATCTCTTTTGAAAACAAGACTCATGTTTGTTTCAAGGTTGGTTCCTCTAGGTTTTTTAGAGAGGTACAGATTCTTAAAAACAACAAGATAAACCTTATTCATTTCCTTCGGGATAGAAATATTTTAAATTACAAGACCAAAATGTAATCTGTCTTACACGCGCAGTGTGATTGATTAAGCAGAAGATCCTATTTATGTAGAATTTCCTCCATTAATTCATACCGACATATAGTCGAGGAGACTCACAACTCACAAGAGTTCACTTCAGATGTGGGATTTGTACGTCTGTTGGAATAAATTTGTCAGCCTTTAACTACAAGGTTTTTTTAAGACTTAACTTGGATTCAACGAACGGATGGGGAGCTAAAAAAAAGTCAAATAAATTCGGTGTCTCTTTATCTCCTTATATATGCCAAGACTGATATTAAATAGGAGCGCCAAATGAACCTTGAATTAGTTTGGGTTGTGCTTAAAAAAGAAATCGTCTTTATGAGACCAGCATGTGTCTCTTACTTTCGTTGAGATGGTCCTACCCCAAAAGCTTAATTTGTTTACTCAAAGTCCTGTTAACTTAGTTTTCAATGTTGGGAGAGAAAAGGTTCTTCTTTTTTGAAGCTCATGTTGGCCTTTTTCCATTTCGATCTGCAGGGATTCGTTTTTTCTGTTTCTTTTTATGTCTCCTCTTCACCAGGTGCCATGAATCGCATAATTTATAGGATTTATGAGACTAGTTGCATGCGAGGGCAGATAAGTAAACATTGGCCAACTTTCTACGACCTATTTTATGGGTTTGGTGATTTTTCCTTTATGGACTCACATAAAACCCTAAGTCCAACTAAATTTCATTTTAACGAATCATGAATCGTGAAGAAAAACAACATTCTCTGTCAATAACACAAACAGTTGTCAAAAGCATTGCCTTTCAAAAATAATCTTTGAACACCCAACCCAAGGGCAAAAGTTAAATAATGCCATCAGAAATGGCCTCAAGATAAGTAGAAAATTGGGGCTTAATTTGGTATGAGGATTTTCTTGCATAAAGTTTTGTGATTTGGGTTTTTCGTGATAAAATCAACTGACGGGTTTCCTTTTATTTCTTGTTAAATCAAATATGAGATAAATGAGAGCGCATTGTTCAAATGGAAATGTGAAATCAATCGATGAACTGAAGAACTACGTATGCTGTATTGTATTTACACACTCATTGTCATAGACATGGCTCTTTTATCGAAAATGCGTGCTTTTGGTATCGATGAGTCTCTTTTTCGTTGGATTAGAAACTACCTTTCCGACCGTTCAATACAAGTTGTGTTGGATGGCTTCAAGTCTGATACCCACTTCATAAATGCTGGTGTACCCCAGGGCTCCGTTTTGTCTCCGACTCTCTTCCTCATTTTCATTAATGATCTCTTGTCTGAAACTTCTAATCCACAATCGTTGAAGCTTAACATTCCCCCATTGCCATTATCCATGAATGGTACCTGCATCGAAGAAACCGAAAAGCTGTCAGTACTTGGTATGTGTGTAAACGATGATCTTCGTTGGAATGACCACATATCTGAAGTCGCCAAAAACGCTGCTAAATGCTTAGGCTTCTTGAGACGATGCAGGAAATTCTTCATTCCTTCTGATCTGGCTACAATTTATAAGGCCTTCATCCGCCCAAAACTGGAGTATAACTCCCTTATCTGGTCAGGTGCTTCTCAGACATCTTTGCACCTCCTTGATAGAGCGTTAAAATTGATAGGTGATAGTTCAATCGTAGAATCAATTGATCCTCTTGAACATCGTCGAAACGTTGCCTGTCTCACTCTCTTTTATTGCTTTTTTCACAAGCAGTGCTCTAGTGAAGTAGCCAGTTGCATTCCTCCCCTGAAACAATTTAGCCGCAACATCCGCCTCGCTAGGAATGTTCATCAGTTTTACCTTGAGCCCAACTTCGGACGTACAGTCAAGTATAGAGATTCGTATTTCAGTCGCACCACCCGAATGTGGAATGCTTTACCTGGCTCTGTATTTCCCCTTCATTACGATTCACAAAGGTTTAAAAGCAACGTGCATCGGTGTCTCCTTTCAAATCCTCTCCTATTTTCCTAAATGCTCGCACTGTGTTTAACAACATTATAAGGGTATTCATAACCCCTTGATGTGCGCGTTGATTATAAAAAAAAAAAAAAAAAAAATAGACTTTAAGGAAATGTAACAAAAAAATTAAAATGATGGCACTTATATAACGTCAGATATAAAGTGTCAATAAATAACGTGCCCTGCGTCCAATATTCGGTCGAAATAATGGCCCAGCATAGTCGCAGTATGCAACCATGCCTTTGCATCACGTTGACTCTGGTGGATAATGCGCGTCCACAGAGCAACGTATAGTGAGCACAAAAGGCGCTATTGCTGCTGTGAAGCATAGTATCGAAGAAGACCAGAATGAGTCCATCCGCCATTGCGCGCAACAATTGGAGTTGTGCCCATCTTTTTTATGGAAGGCTTTGCGGAAGGATCTTGGTTTGCTGCCTTACAAAATCCAATTCGTGCAAGAATTGAAATCGAACGACAATCAAGCTCGTCGTACCTTCGGTGATGGCCACCGATCCCGATTTTTACATGAAAATTCGTTTCAGCCATGAAGCTCACTTTTGGTTCAATGGGTACTATGCCATTGTTGCAACGCAGTTGCATCCTCAAAAAGTTGCTGTTGGTGCTCTATAGGTAGAGGAAATCATTGGTCTATACTTTTTTTTTTAAATGAAGCCGGCCATAATGTTGCAGTAAATGGGAAACTCTATAGAGCCACGAACAATAACTTTAAGTGTCCTTAATTAGAACATGTGGATGCGGACGACATTCAGTTTCAACAAAACAGCACTACATGCCATATTTTTAACGAAACAATCAATTTTTTGCAGGAAAATTTTGGTGGCCGAATATTTTGGTAGGCATCGCATAGTGTGTAATTTGGTTAATCTAGCGGAACTTTAATGAAAAATAAATCTTCTCCAAATGCAACAAAACTGGTATCATATGAAAGATAAAACCTATAGCAATAACAATGCAGCTTAAAATCTTCGTTGGTGTATTCTGTGTTAGAATTCGTTTAGTTTTCTTGCTCCTGTTTGCTGACCCCATAAATTTTTTATTTTTTTTTTTCAATTCAGAAAATTCAGAAAATTTGTATATAAAATGGAAAATTTTTGCAAAAGAGGATGGCAAAAAAAATATCTGGACAGATAATGAATGTATTTGGTAAATTGGACATAGACAACGTCCTTAGAGTGCTCCAAATATATATGAGTTCATTGCAAAATACTATTGTTAGTTGTAAAATACTAAACAAGTCGGAACGAAGTGGACGAAATAAAGAAAAATTTGTTAAGGCGAATGAAGTGTGGTTGAGTAAGGATGCAAAGCTACCACAAAACTTTATTGAAAATGTTTCTTCGGCCAGTTCAGATGCAAGTAGGGGAAGACCTGTGAAATCATTCGAAGAATATCCCATTGAAAGTACAAAACCTTAAAGATATGGAATTGGTTGGCTCAAAAGCTCCAAGCGATATCGCATTGGTAGCCGAAATAAGAATGAGATCTGCTTGTAAGCGAGAGGCAGCCAAATTAGTAAAAGAGCGTGCGAATGAATTGTTCTCCATAAACAGCCACACAAATCAGAAAGGGTAGATCAAGTCAAGAAATGGAAAAAAAAACTCCGGAAGAAGTCACTTTGCTGATTGTTAATAAAAAATGGATACCTTTCATTATAAGGCCATGCGACAGCAGCTGAATGAAGTATTTTCGAGAGCATTTCAGTCCAAAATTTTCAATGCAAAACTCAAATCGTTATGTGATTAACAGGTTTTTACTTCCCTAGGAAATGCAGCCCACTCGCACCAGATTGTATTGCATTGTTGATGGCTATGGACTCAGGCTGAAATATAGAAAATTAATAGTTCTAGTGTTTTATTTAAAAAAATCATGTTAGAAATCATCAAAATAAATAAATCAGAAAAAAGCTTTATCTTATGTTTAGCTAATGTATAAAGGGTTTTTTCAACAGGGACGCTACAAAAGTAGAGCGACAGGGACAGCAAACGACGCCATATTTCTTGCCGTTCTTTTTACATTTCTCTTCACTAAGATTTGCCATTACATGATAAAAAGACATACGAGCCAACAACGAGTCAAAATTATTAAAATTTACTACCGAAATTCGGAGTCAGTGGTTAAGAGCACTACGTCCAATTTATAGTCGTCATAATCGTCCTAGCAGATCAACAATTGAGCGTCTAGGGAGACAGAGAAGTGCCCGATGTGTCGAGAATATTGCTGCCGCTGAGGTTTCAGTTGCAAAAACCCCAAATGTGTCCCTCTCATACGTCGTTCTCAAGCGTTGGGCATCTCTGTGACTTCGTTGTGGCGAATTTTGCGAAAAGATCATGGCCTATATCCCTACAAGATTAAATTGACGCAAGAACTAAAGCCGCTTGGCCACCAGAAGCGTCGTATGTTCGTGAATTAGGCTGAGCAACAACTTGAAAATTATGAGGCTCATTTCTGGCTGAATCGCTTCGTCAATAAACAAAATATGCGGTATTGGTCAGGCAGCAATCCACACGTACTCCATGAGTCATCATTGCACCCCGCAAAAATTATTGTTTGGTGTGGTTTATGGACCGGCCGCGGTGGCGTCATTGGGCTGTACTTCTTCCGTGATGATCAAGACCAGCACGTTACTGTAAATGGGAATCGCTACCGTTCAATGATAACAGAATATTTTTGACCGCTATAGGATGATATGGACTTGGAGGACATGTGATGCCAATAGGACGGCGGCACCACAAGCCGCACAGCGAATGTCACAATCAATTTATTGGAAACCAAGTTTGGAGAACGTGTTATCTCACGAAATGGTTCAGTCGCTTGGCCGCCTCGGTCGTGCGATTTGACGCCGTTAGACTATTTCCTGTGGAGCTACGTCAAGTCTATGATCTATGCCAACAAGCCAGCGACGACTGAGGAACTTCGTACGTATATCGAACGTGAAATTGGAGCAGTATCGAAATTTGGTTCAGTGTTTGAACATCTGCAAACGTGCCCGTAGTGGCCATGCAAAAAAAATCGAGTTCCATAATGGCATCAAACGTACTTTCACAGGAATACAAAATTTCATTGGTATCCAAAATCGTTTTTGTTTTATTTAAAAAAAACTTTTGTAGCGCTCTTATTGAAAAAGCCGATATAAAATGAAAATGAATATTGAAATAACTATTCAACTCTTCAAATACAAAGCTAACAAATTTCAAACAAAAAAATAAAAATGTTGAGATAAAGCTTTATAATATTTTACACCGATCAAAAAACGACATCTACAAAGTGTCCAAATTTATAGGAAATACAAATTCTAAAATTCAGGAAAACCTTTGAGACTCACAAAATAAATATAAATTACAATAACAAAATAAAATTCTATTGCCAAGCTTTTCCATGGTCTGTGTGAACGATTGGATTCACTCATCATCATCGTTATCACTTTCTTCTGCCAGGATCGGGAATGAGTATCCGCTCCTGCTTTGAGGTCCTTTTTCACTCACCACCTTATATTTGCTAGGAGTAAGCTGGACGTATCAACAGTCCTACCCTTTGTTCACTGTAGCTGCCATAGTGTTTGCCCGATGCGGTTGGACCTGAAACTCGTTTCAGCTTCGGTTATTTGTCTTATGAGACTTTCCCTGTATTTATATTCAAACTAACTGATCCGCTAGTGTCTTACTTATTCTAAGCGTTGACACAAAATAACGTATCTATCGTAGCCTAAAGATGCATGCAGTCGTATGTCATCGTTCTCCACAAAGCCACCAGCGCCAGATCCATCGTCCTTTTTGGAACCATCTGTGAAGATTCGATAACAATCCTTTCCTGGCTCGGGTTCTACAGTAAAACAATCCTGAACCGAACGAAAGTTCAATGAATATTTTTGACGCAGTTTGAGCCTTGGGATCATCGTGTCGGACGGAATATCCATTATAGACGGGAGTCAAAAGATATGCTGCTTGCGAGTTCCTCAAAACTCCAGTGCGAAATGTGGCAGAGACCACATCTCTTTAAACGAGAAATGGTCTTGAGATTACATCACATGATGTAGGTATAAAGGGGAGGAAGATTCAATAGGTCGTCGAGAGCAGCACCCGGAGTGCTGGGGAAGGCCCCAGTACAGCCAAGACAAATTGTTCTTTGAAGTTTGGTGAACGAAGCAATAACGTATTTACGAGAGAGCTTATTACACCAAACAACTGACGCATATGAGATCATTGGTCTTCTCATAGCCATGTAGATCCAAAGGACCCTTTTCGGTGAAAGACCCCATGTCTTGCCAAAGGCTTCCTTACATTGCCAGAACACTGATGTAGACTCGACATGTTTAGACCAAAGAAGCTTGTTATCTGGTATTACTTCAATATGTTTGACATCGTTTGAAAAGGGGATGATGACGCCTTTAAGTGTTAGTTGGATCAGACCAGTCAATTTTCTGCGTCTCGTGAAGAGGACAACCTTAGTTTTAAGAGGACTAACGGAGAGACCGCTCCTGACACACAAGGTGTCAATCAGATTTAGTCAATAGCTTAATAAACAAGTAGAATGTAGTTTTATAGTTAAACAATCTATTTTAAATTTCCTTTTGAACCGTTGATTGAGTCCTAGCGCTCTCATTTATCCCAAATTGGATTCGTGGAAATTTTGAATCACCTTTTTAATGAATTTGTTAGTCCATCAGTTTTATAGTCAACATTATTAGGACTGTGTTGAACTAGAACTCTACAACATGCAAATGCAATGATGTTACTGAAAAATTTTCAATGCAAAAATTTCAAGCTCACCGCATTTACACTAAAAGTTGCAATGAGCTTCAAGATAAACGCCAAAGTTTATCACTAATCAGATAAAACCTTTGCAGTTAGATGTATAAAATTTAACCAACATAGAGGAAAGAAAAAAAAACTGATTAATCAATAGAGTTTGTCACTACCCACAGCCAATTAAGAGATTTTTTTTAGAATTTTTTTTCTAATTTCAGATAAAGCTTTTGTGGTACTTTGATGATTTCAGATGAAAAAATCTGTCAATACACTAAATAAATAATCAGAAGTTAAAGTCTCGCTTGACAATTGTGCTTGTGAATGGCCAATAGGGTGCAAGGAAACCCTTTAATTCAACTCATTCATTGAATTCTGAATAAATAAAGTATCATGTTTTTGGGTGCTCTTAAAATAAACTTATGCAATTGAAAAACTTGTTAGGTTAGGTTAGGTTGCATGGGGGTGCAGCCACAAGTGACAGCACCTCACTCGGATCTCAAGGATCCACTGTGCTCCTGGAGAGGTAGAGGGTTGGGTTGGTAATAATAATAATAATTATAATAATAATAAAAAACTTGTAAAGATTTCGTCAATTAAAGTGAATGAAAGATAATGGAAGCCTAAGTCCAAAGGTGTTCTTTTGGGTTAAAAATAAATTATGTGTTTTAAGGTGATTCTTTTGCGTTTTCTTCTTCTTCTTCTTCGAGAGGATCACAACTTCACAATTAATTGGTTTGCAAAAGTGATTCACTTGTGGAGTTCGCAGAAATATCCTAAAACTAACCAAATGTCGATGTTGTTGCATTTGTTTGGTGGTTGAAGAGGCGAGAAAGCTCCGTCATTTTCTGTGATTTGCAAATATCCCTATCCTGAGCGAAAAAGGCTCTACACCGCGGTTATTGCATCCAGCAAACTCTCATACCCAGTACAGTTTTAGTCAATGTATAGGGCGTTTTTTAGGAGATTGGGTTTTCGAATAGGGATAAAGCTGACATCTTGTAGTCAAATCATCCAACTCTTATATCACTTATGTTCAGTTTGGTTTGCCATTTTATCATGAACAGGTTGACAAATGAACAACGCAAATCGTGCAAATTTATTTCGAAAATAATGATTCAGAATTCAGATCGCAAAGTTAACCGCAAGCTCCGTCTATTTTATGGTCGACATAATCGTCCATCAGAGCAATTAATTCGGTTAACAAGGGATCGTATTTGCCCTACGTTTACTTTATGTGAAAATACGCATCCGCAGAGACGTCGAACAGTGCGCACCGAAGAAACACCGCTGTGGAGAAAACTGTTGAAGAGGACCCGAATGAATCGATTGTGCCACCGTGCACAGCAATTGGAGCTTTGTCCATCAACTTTATGGAAGATTTTGGCCTACGACCTTACAAGATCCAGCTTGTGGAAGAATTAAAGACACGAGACCATGCAATGCGTCCTTTACTCTTTAAACATGGCGTAAATGAGTTCAGTGACGAGGCTCATTTTTGGTCGAATGGTTACGAAAACAAGCAAGGTTGCCGCATTTGGAGTGAAGAGAATCCACATGAGTACCTTGAGACACCATTACATCCACAAAAACTGACTTTTTGTTGTGCTCTATGGGCTGGTGGAGTCATTGGGCCATACTTCTTCCGAAATGATGCTCGCGAGCCAGTTACCGTTAATGGAGACCGGTATAGAGCCATGATAACCGACTATTATGGTCTCGAATTGGATGGCATGAATGTGGATGAGATGTGATTCCAACAACACGGCGCTACATGCCACACATCGCACGTCACAATGGATTTATTGAAAGAAATATTCGATGAGCGCATAATTTCGCGGAATGGACGTGTCAGTCGGCCACCAAGATCGTGTGATTTGACGCCATTGGAATATTTTCTTTGGGGATATGTGAAGTCGCTCGTCTACGTCACCAAACCAGAAACGTTAGGGGGCTTGGAAGCCAACATTCGTGGCGTTATTGACCACATACGTCCTCAAATGCTCGAAAAAGTGTTTGAAAATTCGACCTCTAGACTTGGCTTTATTCGAGCCAGCCGCGACGGCTACATGCCTGAAATCATATTTAAACATTAATGGCATAAAATTCTCCTTCCAATAAAGCCAAATTGATTTACATTAAAATGATTTTCTTGTGTTTTATTTCAATTTGAAGTTTTATACCTCTAAAAAAAAAACACCCTTTACAAGACGGGGGTTTATGCCTGATTCACAATTTACATGCTACCTCTTTATGTTCGCTTTGAATAGATTTTGTTGCTATTTTTAAACAGTCAAAGCGAGCACAAGTTTTGATTTGAATTGGAGTCATGTTAGGTTGTCTTGTGCACTAATCAACGTAACATCGGAGTCAATTGTGATCCTACTGATTTCCTTTGATTGAAGTCATAAACGTCAGTCGAAACTATAGAACGGGCACTGTGATTGAGGGATCATCGTTAATTTATTTCTCGTTAGCTTCGAAATTGTCGATGTACTTTGGCAACTACAGTTACTTTACATCAAACGGAAGTCAAGGACTATAATAAGGCCCCGAGTCATCTGGACACTTCACTTGGTGTACTCCTACTGTAACTCATAAGTCTTGGATGATTCAAGCAAGCCATCTTGCCTCCGTCACTGCTCCTTCATACAAATCCCAGTCATACGATTATACATAAGAGTTCGTGGTTGTCAATATGCCAATTTTCTAAGTAACCCGATATCCGGCTCTGTTCAGTGCTTTCGGGGTAACTGTTTGTTTACAAAGTCATCACATGACTCTCGCTGAGGCGCCGCGCCGCTGCTGAATTTTGCTGTCAGCCGCTGGCTGTTGTCAATGATCGTTGCGTTGGCGAACGAACCTCCTGCCCATATCTTCTCAATTGGACTAAGATGAAGATGAATAAGAGAACAAATAAATATTCTAGTTATTTTGTCGTAGTACTTGGTTCGTGCCAGCGCAGCGGTCGAAGCAGACATTTCTTCCAGCTCCAGATGCATGCCCTCCATGCTCTTTGCTTGAAGTTGAGCGCAATTTTTCTTTGCTTTATTGTATCTTTCTTCGAGGAGAACCTTTTCATCTCTATTATTTGAACAGAACCTGCTGTCATGCTTTGCAAGGCGCTTTCTTTCGTTTTATCACATTATTCCACCGCCATGCTTTTTTTTTTATTATTGTTCGTGTCCCTTTGTAACCAATTGCGATGATTTGGCTCTTTTACACCAAGTTTTCTGTAGGCAAGGTCAGTATCCAAAGTTTGATTTAATACTAGAAGCTCGCAAAAAAACTGGGTTCTCTTGAAACTTTTGTGTGCATTTAACTTTTCCATCAAATTATGGTTTTTGTATTCACTGCAATCGGTTATGGATTAGAAAAGGAATCAATGTGGCCATGTTCAACTCTTTAAATGAAGCATTTACGCTTTTAAAGTTCCCATCGTGGTTTTATCGATTTTCCATAGCAAACTTTCACTACACACCTTTCGAGATTCAACAGCTTTTACTTTCAAATTTATCTATAAAATGTCATTGCCCACCATCGCTTTGTCGGTATGCTACTCTCAATCTAATTTCACGTAAAAAACAATTTTCCCACTTGGTCCCTTGAAACCAGAAGCCAAAAACCATTTAAACGAAAGTCGCTTCTTTCTATAAAAACGTGTTTACCACCGATAGGGTGATGGAAAGAGACGTGGTGGTTACGAGTTATGAAATATGACACTCAGTACGTATAAGAAGGTATTATGTTGTACGTATAAGAAGGTATTTATACTGAAAACGAGAAATGTTTAAAACCCACAACATCAGAATATGAGTGTCAGTGTCAGTGTGCCATAAAAACACCCAAAACGCTATGAAGAGTAATAGAAACAAGCAGACACATGAATAATATCTGAATGTGACTCCTGCAATTACCCCAGGGGCTCTAAATCAAAATAACTTGAGAGATATTTATTTTTTTGGTTTTTTTTTAGGTGTGTTGGACTTTGGTTAGAGAAAATGTTTAAATTCGCTACATCGCATCGTTTTTAAAATCATTTAAAAGCAAATTTACATCTGCTGTGGCTCGTTAATGAAAAAGCTAAATCTTTGCCAGGACACTTTTATGAACATAAGTCATATCTTAAGTAAACATTTTTCCATGGTTTAGAATAGCCAAAAGAGTTTTCTTTCTTTTATTATGAATTACTCTCAACTCTCAAGTAAGATAAATGAATTTATTTTATTTCACTGCTTTGAATTTAGGTTTTAACTTTGGTTTGCTTTCTATTGATTTTGTTTATTCAAGAGGAGAAACGAAATTGTCTACTGTGTGGATAAACTGATTCCGAGAACCAGATCACATGAAATTCTTCAAAAGCCACGAGCTCCCTGAAACCTCAAAAGGTTTCGAAATGTCAAACACTTGTAATCTAGTTACTTACTGATATTTGATTGAAAAGATAACACATTGCATTTAACAGGAATACTCATTGAAAAGGATGGAAATCTGGCAAAGTCTTCATCTGGTCAACTTGGTATAGGGCAGTCACTGAAAAAGTGAAGAGCTTTGCACTGCGTCCATAGTTTTTTTTCGTCAGAGAACAAGCTCAGGTCCTTTTTGGTATCACAGTAGGTCCAATGGGAATAAGAACCTCAGCTGTGTTGGCAGTCGCTTTGACCTTATCTCCACTTGAAAACTTTATGGTTACTTTTTTTGTCTACGAAATTACTTCGTTCCTTATATGCATATCAAGCTTGAGCCAACCACATTCCCAAGTTTTATATATGCCAGATTTGCCTTAAAAATTTCGGCATCAAGGCCATCTGCGCCTGCAGTCTTATTTGATTAACTTCTTCTAGGTCGGGAGGTCGGCATTCTTTATCATCGTTCAAGCTGAATGAGGAATCTGTCTTCTTACTTTCAGATACAAGACTAAAAAAAATAAAAAATAAAAATAAAAGCTGCCACCAATATAAGAAACAACAAAAAAATTGTCCACTTTAAATAAAAATGGTTTGATAAACACTGTTTGAATGCAAGAAATAATTCCCTCGAACTTTTAAAGGAAACCAGAAAACAAAAAAATTTTTAATGAAACAGCCACCAAACAGTATATTTCAGCAAATAAAGCTTACAAGGATTTGTGCAAATCAAAACGCCAGGAATATCAGTAAAAATCAGTAGCACATGAACTTTCAATTATCAAAGATAGTAAAAGAATAATATCAAAGAATTGAAAGGATCTAAGCTTATTTGCGGATCAAACTTGAAAGCAAGTTGTCTAGCCGATTATTTCAAAAATGTACTCAATCCTGATCCAATCTCCAATCATTTTACTTTTGCGGAACCTTTAATTTTAGACCAAACTCTCGATTGTCAAATTTCAATAATAGAAATCCAAACTGCATTGCATTACGCAGCGAATAAAAAAGCGCCAGGCCCGTATAGAATAAGCAATGAGTTTTACAAAAACGCGCCTGTTGATTTTTTGTATGAAATTCTTCACCTTTTTAGTAATATTTTCAATACCGGAAAGGTTCCACAAGCTTTTCAAGATTCTCTGGTCTATCCAATTTTTAAAAAAGGCTATGTTAAAGCTAGCAAATAATTATAGAGGGATATCGTTTATGAATTCTATTGCGAAGCTATTTGCATCTGTACTCCTTAGACGCATCAACATTTGGTCAGCAAATAATGAAGTGCTTAGTGAATACCAATCTGGTTTTCGTAAAGGCTACTCCACAGTTGATAACATTTTCACCTTAAACTCAATTTCACAGTAGTTCCTTCGACAAAAAAGAAGTTTGTACATATTTTTCGTGGACATTAAACCTGCTTTCGATTCGATAGACCGACAAGCATTGTTTTACAAACTGTCACAAGGGACTGTCGACGAAACTTCTTTTGGTTCTGAAAAATATGTACAAAAACACTCGCTAAGCGGTTTGGGATGGGAGAGATATGTCTGAATGGTTTGAGACTACATCTGGTGTCAAACAAGGTTGTCTTTTAAGTGCAGTTCTCTTTGCTATATTCATTGATGATATTTCAATGTATCTACACGCTGGAATAAGTTTTGCAGGTCTAAACGTTAAGGTACTCATGTACGCAGATGACGTTGTG
Organism: Melanostoma scalare; assembly: GCA_949752695.1. Taxonomy (NCBI): domain Eukaryota; kingdom Metazoa; phylum Arthropoda; class Insecta; order Diptera; family Syrphidae; genus Melanostoma; species Melanostoma scalare. Next base: position 12,895,113 of record OX456984.1, on the reverse strand, counting down.
CTTTTAGCAGAATCGCTCCAAAGTTTGCAACTTATTATAAACAACCTAGTTGATTTTTGTAGAGTCTGGAAATTAACGGTTAATCTAGAAAAATCTAAAGTAATGATAGTAAGAAATACATAAATTAAAACTTAAATCGAATGAAAAGTGGTTCTTTAATGGTGAGGCCATTGAAATAGTGACAGAATACAAATACCTTAGACTACTTTTAAAATCTGATATGAAGTCAACCTCACATCTCGAAAAAAACTGATTGCATCAAAAGTATGATTAACGCGTCATGGAAAGATGTTATGCACAGAAAAGATGTACCAACCTTAGCTAAGTACAAGGTATTTGGCGCTGTAATGCGCTCTGTTATGTGCTACGGCTATCTAACATTGGGATATCAGTCACACGAAGAAGTAGAAAAACTTCAACGTTACTTTCTCAAACGGCTTTTCTACTTACCATCCAATATTCCAAACTATGTTCTACTACTCGAAACCGGCTTTCCTGCTCTTTTCATTAATACTCCATTTTGACTACATCTTGAAAGTATATACTGGCATAGAGACCAAATAGAATTCAATTGTCAATAACAAAGTACATCATAGATAACAAAGTGGAGTGGATAGGAGAATGGAGACAATGGGCAACGAAGGGTGGAATTGAGCTAAACTTCCAATATACTAATTTAATCTTACTAAAAGAACAACTCTACGGGTCCTTACTACAGGCTGTTGACATCTACCAGAGGCAGCGGAATGAAAATTTACAAAATATGTCATCTTCAATCAACAGCAACAACATGATCTCATAAATAACTATTTTAGTGATGAATACAGTACAAGGGAAATTCCGTTAATCTGTAAAGCAAGAAGTGAGCAACTTAATTTAAACGGCTCACCATATAAGGGTTCATCCACTACACATTGCAACCTTTGCAATTTGAATTCAAAAGAAGATACTTTTAATTTTTTATCAATATGCCCAGTTTATAAAGAACTTAGGGTCCTCTACTTTGGAAAACCTACTCTAACTATGGAGCATTGACAATTTTAAATGGTGAAAATTGGAAAAATCAATATAACTATCTTGAAAAATCAATCTGTTATAGAGAAATGATTATAACAGAATTTTCTTAATACTTAAATTAAAAACAGTGCAATTATGTATCATGTTTTTCTAATTACTATTATATATTATTGTTGTATATTATTTATTATTATATTATTATTTTTAATAACTGAAATTTTGTTTTAACTAAACTAAAAGTCTTTACATAACGCTTAACTTTTAATGGGTTCAAATACTTTTTATTTTTGTTTTAGCCAAACTAAAAGCTGTTAATTCTTTATTTATATTTAACATTTTTAAGTAATAAAAATCGTCTATCTATCTATCTATCCATCTGTCTTCTTCGGCGTTAAGCAGTTTGCAGAAGCGATCTTTCCAGATCCTCAGTAGCGACTTCGACTCTATTACTATGTTCCCTGCTGGTCCTTACAGGCTTGAGTTCGGGGTTTGCCACCCTTGCGAATCTCGTTCCTGCATGGCACCTCTAAATTTTTTTACTTCACATAATTTCTTTCTCAAGGTGTTCTGGGGGAAGTTCTGTTACCGGTTTATGCCTCAATATTCCCGCATGATAAAATCAAACAACCTAGTTAAAAGTATGCTCATTACTAAAAAAAAGGTGCTTTAAAATTACACAATCCACACTTGAAAAAAAAATTACAATTAAATTTTACGCCAAAGCCCAAAACCCCCCAAGCACTTGATAGAACTTCAACACAGTTCGCCTTTTGTGTTACAATAATGTCGGAGAACAATTCCGAACAACTGTTCGGAAGAATACCTCGAAGCAAAAACATCAGAACCGTGCTATATCTATTTTATTCTTCGAAGGGATGCCCAGCTAGGGCATACTTATATTGTAATCTGCAAAGAAATTAAATAATAAAATTTTCTATAGATAAAAATAAATACATAAATTGATATTAATGAAATACCCCTGTTTTATTTCGATGAATTTTGTAATGAGATTTTTATTTTTAGCTCTATAGTTATTGTTTTCAATTTATTTCAAAACCGCGTTCTGGTCACTCATTGGAATTTGTGTATTGGTTTACTTTGTTTTTTCCTTTTTTGTATTTTATTGAATTACAGCAAAATCCATTTTTGAAACAAAAAACCACTTTAAATTATTCAATTCCCGGGTCGAAAGGATATGAATTTTATTTACTCTTCCATGAGAATCTGGGAAACTAGCATTCCGAACATTTTTAAATGTACAAATAGCAAATGAAAAACTCTCCCCGGTGTGCATATTCAGTCGTCATCAGCATTCATTAAAAATTTTTTCATCAACATTATTAAACAGAATCTGCATATTTTATCAACAAAATTATTTTTTTCTCGACAAAAATTATTCAATGAGGAAGTGGTAGAGTGACATCCAGGCAGTCCCTTACAAAGTCATGAGTATTTGGTGCTCTATCATAACATACACTCTGATTTGCTATGAAAATGTGAAAAAATACTTCAAGTAAGTTGAAAACAGGGAACTCTTTGTTTGCTTCATGGCTTCATGGAGTTTATTAAAACTTACCACATTTGATGTGGGTTCTTTACGAATAGAAGGTGCGATGTACGCAAATATACGATTTCCAAGAGATTTATAGCAGACATTCTTTCCTTTGATTGCGGCCGTCACATGCTAACCTTTTAAGTAATGTCATTATTTGCTCTTTGCCCATCCAAATGCATAAATCACGTGTAGCCCGCCGGAATGCTTTTCGAAGTCAGCCAACACAACATACCAGTCCAAAGTACCAGTACCAAAGAATAACGTTGTGTTTTCCATACATAGGGTGATGACGCAACAGAACGGGGAGTAGCGGTTCCTAACGCAATTCTCACAATTATTTTTTGTTGTGGTACCCGTAGCGTAATGGTTAGCATGTCCACCTGCTAACCCAGAGGTTCGAGGTTCGAATCCCAGCAGAGGCAAAAATGTTTTTCCACGGGTATCGCCTTTCGCGAGGAATTGGCAAGTCCTCCGTTAGTAAATTCATTGCCATGAAAAGCGCTTTCTCAATTAGCCGTTCGGAACCGGCAGAAAATTGTAGGTCCCATCCATTTCCTCACAAGGGATGGTTGGAGAAATGAGCTAGGCCCAGGGGTTCCTCACTCTGTTGCCCCACCCTATTTATTTATTTATTTTATACGGTCTACTTTCTACAGAAAATCCAACTTTCTCGTCCAGGACATCAAATATTTTGAAGGAATCCAATGTTTGGAGAGTTTTAGTCAGTTTCAATAGCTGTGTTCGTTCACTATCCAAAAGAGCACAAAACTGAACGGTTTTTGAAGAAAAAGAAAACAAGAATGCCGCAGAAATTTAAAATTTGGTGACAAAGTTCATTTTTAGATCGTTGTTTTTTTTTTTTTTTGCTTAAAGTTTTCTCTAAATATGTGTCAATCTATTTTCAAATTTTGTGCAAATTTTTTTTGGTCTACATTTCAGAGTTCAGAATTCATTCATCTTTTTCTTTGGAAAATTAAAAAATCGTAAAATTTAGAAAAAAACACAACTATTTACTGACCGTATTTGGACCACTTTTCCACAAGCCTAATTTAATCGTATGTCCAAAATTTCTGTCTTTTTTGTTTCACAGTTTTGATTTTATCGAATGTTTTCCGCGCTTCCATACAAAAAAAAAAGTACTGTGCCTCGCTCTATGAACTTTATGATTTGAATTTGAAAAATTAAGTTTGAACTCGTTTATTCTTGAGGTTGATATGCTGATTATAGGTACCTTATTTACAGAGCAGACAAAGATTGAAACAATAAAAGAGAAAACAAGCTGTAAACCATTCAGTGACACTACTGTGACGTCTTTTTTTTATTTTATTGACGGCGCGGCGTGGCGGTGGTCTTGGCATACCGAATGTATTTTCAAATTGTGTAGAGGTGGCAGTGCTCTTTATTGGATTGCATTTATATTAAACTTCTTGCGAAGCGCTAAATTCAGAAGACACAATGATCACTGTAAAGGAATGTAGAAGTAAATTTGGTGTAAGGTGCACCTAAGTTGAGCTAAAATTGTTTTGAACTCACTAATTGCAACCATTTCCTTGTTGACCAAATGCACTTAAGCATTTATTCACTTTATAGTGAGACCTTGAAAAGACTGGTAAAGACTAAAGAAATAATCACTTCAATTCATTTAACTTAGTTTTACTCAGAAACCTGGACCAGCTAAAAAGCAATTAACAATCTTTCGTAACTTCTTAAGTAGTTATTCTTGACTTTGAACCCTGATGATGTAGCTCCAGTTCAAATTCTCTGAATTTATTTCAAACACACGAGACGTTAAGGTTATAAAGAAGAGTTCACTTCGCTCCTTTTTATGCTCACTTGATGACTTTTATTACTTTTTTTACCACTGAAGAAAAAATAATATAGCGCCTTTGGAGGAAAGGAAGTAATTTCCATTAAATTCTAGAGAATCCGATTATACAACTTGAATGCGAATAAAACAGCGTTTCGCTTTTCGGAGGCTACATGCAACGTAATGGTTTGAAAGATGGAACCTTAATCGGTTGAACACAATTAGCTTTGATGGTATAATGCTTATGTTTGCTATCGCAAATGCGGTAGAAGCAGTTGTCAATTTAGGAAACTACTTGAATAGATTCGCATACGGATAACAGTTTAAGTGCAGGGGTTCTACTTTGTATTTCGTTTCGAAAGCCGATCCTATTCGAAAGTGATTTTCGATCCGTTTATGAATTCATACCCCGTGAAACTTTCGAATCAAAAAAAATTGCATAGTACAATTTCCACTTACGGAATAGATTTTCGAAGTACTTTTCATATTTCTCATGAGAAAATCAAACAGAGAAAAAAACATCAAAGAAAGTTGAAAGTTGCAAACAAGACAGAAATTAGTTTTTAAATAAAGCCTTTTTATTATTTAATAAAAACTAAAGTGGTGCATGCAACAGAAAAGAACGGAAATTATATTAGCGAAAAATCAATTATTTTGCAAATGTATGCCAGAATTTTTTGGATGTCAAAGATTTATTTCAGTTTTCAACTATTGTTTGTTTTTATGTTTTAAGTCCTACAATTTGTTGGAAGAGTTTGCTTGACGATCGGGGTTTTCAAACGTGCGTCCCTTGGCCAACTCGGAATGAGCAAACATGAACTGCAACATCACTTCGAACTATTTTTGTTTTGTGTGAACAAATTTTCCTAATTATTCAGTGTGTACTGTGATAAAATTGTACATTTTATTTATTTATGGAATAGAACTAACTTGGCTTGGACCGCTTAATTCTACATTACACAATATATTGACTTGTTGAAAAATGTGTCTACTCGACAAAACCAACATCCATTGCTTTTACAGTGAGTGAATTGAAATTGGTTAGCGACGAAAGAAAATTTTCATTTTCGAATGGTTTTAACATTCGGCGATCAAATTGGTTTTCTTGGTCATGCAATAGCGTACGCCGACGACCTTATTGCGCACAGAACAGATCCAAAGATCGAAGTCATCAGAATACTGACTTCGATAAGACCCAGCAATATTGCCATGACTGGAAGCTGAAAATCAATTTTCAGAAATCGGAAACAATTGTGTTTAGGTCTCATGGGATATGAGAAAGAACAGGCGAAAGCTGGTGATCGTTGATCTACATGTAGTAGTAGTCAAGTACCTAGGCCTCTGGCTAGATCAGTATCTATATTTTACTGCTGAATCTTCCTCCCCTTGATATCTACATCATGGGGTGTACTCCCAAGACCATTTCTCGTTTAGAGAGATGTGGTCTCTGGCACAATTCGCACTGGAGCTTTGAGGAGCTCGAAAGCAGCATATCTTTTGACTCACGTCTAATGGATATGCCGTCTGACACGATGATGCTCAAACTGCGTCAAAATTACTCAGTCAACTTTCCTTCGGTTCAGGACTGGTTCACTCCAGAATCTGAGCCTGGAAAGAATTGTTATCGTATCTTTACTGATGGCTCCAAAACCGACGAGGGTTCTGTTGCTGGTGTCTTTGTGGAGAACGACGACATACGACTGCACACATCTTTGGGATCATACGCTTCCGTTTTCCAAGCGGAGGCATATGCTATCCTAATGGCCTTGAGCCACGTTACGAACAATGAATGGACGGGGAGAAGTATCTTTGCTTGCAGCAGCAGCCAAGCTGTGCTTAAGGCCCTTCTCAACCTTCTAACCACTTCGAAGTGATCCAGGAATGCAATAGCTCTCTGAATGTGATCGGAAGATTAAATTCCTTGAGTCTCATTTGGGTTCCAGGCCATCACGGCATAACTGGAAATGAGATCGCCGATGAACTTGCTAGGCAAGGATCTCAGGACCTGAACCTGCGTCCTCATTGAGGGCTTCAATCAACGATTGGATCTGTGAAGAGCACAACCGTAGATAGCATGCCTCCATTGGATGCAGACAGACCAAAAGTATGCTCCCCAACGTTAGTAAGAAAACTGCAACATTTTTGCTAGCTCGTAGCAGAAAAGACTGTAGAAAGCTTTGCCAGCGGGCACTTCTCTTTTGCCAAGCATGAGGTTACAGATACTCGGCGCAGAAATGGTGAGAGCTGGTAACTCAGGCTCCTTATCATGGCAGCGTCTTTTGGCTTTTCTCCGAACATCTGGAAAGCTATAACAAATAGAAGGTTGCTAACGGTATTCGGGTCTAAGTGCTCCAGCTGGTATTTTAAAAACCTCCAACAGAAAAAAAGAAATCTATATTTTAACAAACATATCGTCGCCCGAGAATTGTTTTGTCGTATCTCCCAAAAACACAATTTTGGAAGATCGAATTTAAAGGTTTACGTTACTATAAAAAGAAAACGAAGAGATTAAGTTGTTCTTTTTTTAATTAGAATATATTGTGTGGAGTATCTTCTTTTTATTTATGTATTCAGAATTGTCCTAACTGTTTCGGTTTCCAAATTATAGAGCTTTTTAACCAAAATGAGTTTGTCGTATACGCCACCAAAATAAGCTTTTTGTTTCCATCCCATACACGTACGACAAAGTGAACGCACGTACGACATTACAATATTCAAGTGTCTTGTTTAAATCGTATAGAAATTGGTATGAGAACCAATTAGAAAAATTAAATTTTCAATGTTAACAATTAAATTTTATTTATTTTATAAAGGTTAAAATAGGAATACATATCTACATCACAAGAGTTTTTGTGTTCATAGGCAAAATCTTGGTGTGAAAAAAATTAACTTGAATAGTAATAAAAAAAATACAATAACAAAAAAGGCATCCTATGACCATAAGATATCAATGATATTTACATTTACAGGTACAAAATTTTATTCACATTTTGGTTATAAAAACTAACGAAAAAGTCATTTTCTGACTATGAAATATAAAATTAGATCTTTGAGATCGAAAATGTAATTTTTGTTAGTAAACCTAACGCTTACATAAGTAACACTGTATGATTTATAAGCACACCATAGTATAAAAGTATAGTTTCAAATAATAAATTATTGATGATTTCATTCTTACGCTCTTGATTTGAACAAGGCTTCGTAGTAGTTTTAGTCTACCCTTGGCACAAAAACAAATAAACTTTTAAGATAATTCATTTTGTCATTAAATAGTTTTGACTTGTTACCTGCCAAAAACACGACGATTTTGAGAGAACAAATTTGTTGGAATTGCCCTGTTACTTTTGTTTGACTTTTTCTATATTAAAGTTGTTTTATGCCCAATTTCTCTTCTATTCGTTTTATAATAGAGTGTAAATTTTTCGTCCTTAATATGTTTAAGAAACTTTATTTTGCTAAATGGAATTGACGAAAAGTTTAATTGGCCCGCTCTGGTTGAAAATGCTTTGAAATCTGTTGGCAACATTTGAATTAATTTTAATTTTACGTTCTTAAAGTCCATATTTTTAAGATGTCGCATAAGCGAAGGCAGGCTAAATATTTCCAAGCTGCCTCTGGAATTAGAGAATCTCCAGGCTCTGAAAATTTTTGTGTAATTTATTTTAAGAATGTTGAATTTTGAATGAGAAAAATCACAGCAGTGGACATGGCCTTGTTTTAATTTTGGGGGACGCAGGAGTCACTCCAAAGAGGCAAAACTTCAACAAAAGGATTGTCAGAAAATATTTGATGCAGTATTTTTAAAACTGCGCTGGTAATATCTTTGTATTTATACTTCCTGCACCGCCGCCGCGCCGCCCCAGTTGAAATATCTATACACGTACGACAAACCAAACGGCAATCCTTTTTTCTCATTTTTGTCGTACTTGCATACGATCAGTCCTACATTATATGTGAGTAAGTGTATGTACGACAAAGCAATTTTAAGGTATTACTTTAAATTTTTGATTGTATGTATTAAGCCTATACACTTACGACAAAACAACATTAAAAGAAAAAAAGAGGGAAAACACATGGAATTTTTGTCGTATATGCCAAAAAATGGCAGTTACGACAAAACAAAACTCAAGGGGTGATTATTTTGTGGATATACGACAAAATGCATACTGATTATCTCAGCAACGGTAAGAGATAGGCAAACTTTGACAACAGAAATGAAAAGAGCACCTTTGAAAACATAAGACTGCATATCCAGTTTAAAAAAACCCATTTTGGCGCTTACGACAAAACAATTCTCGGGCGACGATATGTGGCCAGGACTAGAAGTGACAATCCCTGGCGAGGAAGTACAATCCCTGGCGTAATGCCCGGGTTAACTGCAGTTGTAACAGCATGTTTCAGTCCTTCTCGTGTGAGAGGCATAAGTTGAGTTGGTTTTGGCAGGGAACTTTTTCTGATAGTATCACATAATTTAATTTTCTCCACGAGATCTGGAATGTCTTGGAGGTTACTAGTTGCTAGATTTACGCTCATCTCGCGATCGTTTAGTCCGGTTAGAATATATTGTATGATGGATTTGCCAGTCAGGTTTATTCTCTTTCCCAGCATATTAATTTCGAAGCAATAATTTTCGATGTTTTCATCTGACCGTCGCACTCTTTTAATAAGCTCTTGATGAATCTCCAGTTCATTATATCGGCTCGGAAAGTTAAGCTTCAATCCTTTAACCAGTTGTTCCCAGGATATTGTGGATTCTTGTAACGTATCCCACCAAAACTTCGCTGGTCCTAGCAATTTGGAGGCAGCCGCCATCAAGAGAGGTTTTTCTTCCCATCCGTAAACTTTTCTTAAATTATCAACACGAGTAACCCATCCTTCAGCTGACATCGATGTTATTTTACTGGGTGAAAACGAAGGAATTGTGTCTGCAATTTCTCGAATACTGTACTGGATTTTATGAGGTTGTGGCTCAGATGCAGGTGCACTTGATCTAGAAAGCAATGCTAAACTTTTTCGTAGCAGTCTATCTTGTGCCAAAAGCTGCCGCTCTTTTGCTATTAGGTCTTTTTCACGACGAATTATGTCCCCTTCTCTGGCACGAAGCGTTTCATCATCCGAAAGACAGTCAGGAGAGCATTCCCTTAAAACAGGTTGTTGAGAAGTGTGTAGCGGTCGTGGTTGTGCGTTGTCGTACTCAAGGATTCGACGAAGTAGATGTCGTTTTGTCCCATTCACAGGCAAATCACGTTTAATTAGTTCTTCTTGCAGTTCTTTAATTGTTTTACCGTCCATAATGAGCTTTTAGATAATATGTATATGTATATCCAGTTGAAAATCTTGTATTCTAACTTTTACGTATATATTTCTTCTTTCCAATACCTGTGAAATAGATTTAAACCGACATAAATACAATACTTTACTTTTACTAACTCAAATGATTCCACACATTACACAATTACACCGGGCGCATGCTCAATCAATTCGAAAATACTCTGTTGCCATCCGAAATGTTCCAAATTACCATTCCATTCACCGTTTTAAATTTTCAAATAAAGCTTCTAGAACAATTGCAACAACATATTGTTCATTTGCACACCAAACAACTTTCTCTGTTTTTGTTTTTCTCGTTCATCATTTACCACTCAAAGGAAAGAGAGATTCTATGGACTAAAATATCCCAACTCCAAAAAGTAAAACAACTTTCTTTTTCTTTTATCTTCTACCACTCAATGGAAAGAGATGTTCTATGAACTAAAACCTCCAAATTCCAACGAGCAAAAGAGACAACAACCACAACGTGAATGACGTAATAGCCTCACAGCAACAGCTTGTATTTTGAATTTTCTGAAAATTTTATCACATGAACTAATCAGAAATAACAGGAACGAACATGCATCCAATGAATCAAATTATGCACAATACTTGGAATCAACTCAAAACAACTCGAATCATATTTTGTAAACCAAAATATAATTTAGTCCTTATTCTTTCTTTTGTAGTAAAACTTTTCCATAGAACTTTACTTCTTACCAAGTCTCTTTAATTTGGTAAATCCCACTTCTGATTTTGTAAAAACTTTAAATTGAATCAAATCTTTTTATTAGAACTTCTCAATGTAGGTACTTCTATATAATATAAATTAATACAAACTATTGCCTTTCTTTAATTAACACCTTTCACGGTCGAACGTCAAACGATGAGTGGAATTGTTTTAGAAAATGGGGGCTTATTACCCCACATTGAATACATGGAGCAAACACGTTTGTCTCACCACGTCTCTGCCTTAAGTCCGTCGAACGACGGCTCCTTATAACCGACGAAGGCGGAGAAGTTTAAGAGCTCCTTCGGTTCAGCAGGGCGGCCTCAGATCGCGATCGGAGTGATATTGTTAAAAAGTCGAAATTGTTCTAGTGGTTGTCGGAGTAACAAATTGCAAGTGTCGCCAATGGCTGGTTTACACAGGTTTAGCGTGTATGTCTTAGGGTATAGTGAGTGTTCACCAGTGGCAAACAAATAAAACATACTGAAATAGCCAGTTGCATCCCTCCAGTAGCAGTTGCATCCCTCAATAGTCATTCAACTTCAGTCAGTCTTTTTATATCAATGACGGGAGCATTTTTGTGTTTTAGAGTTTTTGAAAAACATCTCAAATCATGTCTCGGTTTACTTTGCAACAGTAAAAGTACAAAATTTCACCTTTCTGCCCAAGGAAGTTCTGTGAATCTTTGATTTATATTAGGAGCAATTCCACATACCAAAATACTCTTCCATATATTTTACCCAAGCACTGAACCCCTGAATCTCAACACAGCCCCATGGCAGATATTTAACCCTTCAAAAAATAAGTGGATGCTAAGCTGTACAAGCAAATACCTTTACTAATGACACATTTCTAGAAAAGGATTTCCATTTGAGCATTTCAAATACCTTTTTTGAAAAAGTATTCTTTGTTCTTCAGGCAACAATAGGAAAAGGGTTGATTTGGATTAAAGAATGCGTTTCTTTAGAATAAACTTATTTACTTGTATTCTTAGAAACCTCTTCCTTCGGTATGAAGCTAACAAGAAAAAGACATAAATAATTTAAACGGGTTAGGGTCAAAATACTGTATGGGTCATAATACTGTATTTAAAATACTGTACCTCAAAATACTGTATTTCAAAATACTGTATGTACAAAATACTGTATGGTCAAAGTACTGTAAGTCAAATTACTGTATCTCAAAATACTGTATCTCAAAATACTGTATTTGAAATTGCTGTAATTAGGCTGAAAAATAAAAATTGTTTTGAGAATGTAAAAAAGTGCTGGCACTTTTATATACATCCTTGAATAATGACATGTATCTATGATAATTCATTAGTCTTTGAATAAATTAAAACAAGAACAAAACAAATGGTATCTTCGTCTTTTTTCTCTATTTCATGTTCTCCTTCTTGATTATATGTATGTATCTCTCTCACATGTTAAAATTAATTGTTTTGATCATAATCAACAACTGCATGAGCAATTGCAACAGACAAATTAATCTATAAAAACTAGCACGCGTTCATGCAATCAGTAGATGTTTAAAGGTTTGCGCAAATTTAAGTGTTAAATGTTATTTTGCTCCAAAATGAATGTATCGATAGTGAAAGCAAATAAAGGAATGGAAGTTTAAGAACGGAATTATGCAAAAATACAGTATTTTTACACAGATTTTAGAGATACAGTGTTTTGCTCATACAGTAATTTGGCATACAGAATTTTGAACAACAGTATTTTGATCATACAGTATTTTGTACATACAGTATTTTGAAATACAGTATTTTGAAATACAGTATTTTGAAATACAGTATTATGAACATACAATATTATACAGTATAATACAGTATTTAGACCATACAGTATTTTAAAACACAGCATTTCGACCCGCTCCCAATTTAAACATTGAGGACAACTCGTTCAAGCAGTTGCCCCTTTATTAACAAAGCCTAATTTACTCAAAGTCACATCTCAAGGCTCTTGTATCTTGTTGAATTTTGTGTTGGATGCTTTGATAGTCTTTAAGTATCTATCTTGTTAGCTTAAGTTTTTGTGGAATATAAAAATAGAATACTATGGAATGACTTGATGTTTTTGAGTAGGGAAAAAAAAACATAAACATAAAACATAATTAGGTATGTGTACCTACAAAGGTCAGAAATAATATACGGATGTTTACGACGAAAATAGTTATAAAAGTTATCTGTGACCTCCCTTCGGTGCAAGTTAACTTCACTTTACGATTCGCACAAGTCCTTGAACACTCTCTTGAGGGTCATAGATAAACTTTTAGATCCAACATGTGTAACAAACACATTTCGTGGTGACAGAAAATGTCTGTTAATGCATGACGTGTACGGTGAACGACACGACTGAGAAAGTAAGATTTTCCATTTGACTTAAATTGGCAATAAACAGTTGCTCGTGTTGTGGATGTTTTGTTGATGACAAGACGATAGTTTTTGGAGCTATAGCAGTTGAAAATTTCACTACCAACAGTTTTAAAAGTAGAAATGAGAAAAGTTTGTTGACCAGGTTTGGCCAGTTTGCTGATTCTCATGAAACACGCAAATTGCTTTTAAAAACGAGTCCAGATTCTCTTTAAGGCCGTAGTGGATAGTGAGTGATATTGCGGCTTCCCATCAGATGGTTTTATAAAAATTACATTTTCGGTTCTTGACAACTTTAAAAACATTTCTTCTTGGTCTGCAGCTAAGGACGGTGTCTCAGTGGCAGCTAAACAGTGTTACTTCGGAGATAATAAGAAGGTTATGACCTCCGAAATACACACCTGGTTGTCAAGTTTGAGGTGTAAAAGGGCTTTTTATGTTATATGATTGTGAAAAAAACACTAAGCCTTTCATATTTTTGTAAACTGTAGTCTTTTTCACCTATTTTCCCTCATTTAATCCATGTGGTTGTAGAAAAGTTTTTCTTTGAGTTTGAGAGACATAAGGCTTTAAAAAGAATTGTGTTCTCTTTGAATGCTAAAGTGAATTAGACTTGTTTTGAGTCAAAATTTGTATGCTCTAAACTACTAATCGGATTGGAATAAGTGATAGCTCTTTTAAATAGGATTAAAAGCTTTCAGCTTACACAATAACCCAAATCCACCTGTGTGTTGTGACTTGTAGCCTACTATCAAATTGTTCCTGTAACTGCAATGGTATCATTTCAATGCCGAATCCTTTGAATTGGATTCGGGTAGATAAATACATTGGCTGAGTAGGAATACAAGTTACGGCATTTATTTCTGTGTGGGATAAATTTGCAAACAAGAAATGTACAAGTTGAGATGAAATGATAGCAGTTGAGAGAAAAGACTATAAATGTGTCATGAATAGTTCAGAAGATGCAAATATTACGATAACTTTGTGCGAAAATTAGTCATTCATTCATGAAGGAATTAAGCATAAAAAGTGTGGGTGTTTCTATCTTCTGAAGAGCAAATGTAAGTTTTTCGATATGCTTTTAAGGCTATGAGGATATAATTTTTTTTTATAATTGGCACGCACATCAAGGGATTATGAATACTTTCATAATGTTATAAGACACAGCTTTTAGGAAAACAGGAGAGGATTTAAAAGGAGACGCCGATTCACAGTGCCTTTGAATTTGTGTGAATTAATAACGGGGTGCGACTAGAATATGAATCTCTATATTTGACTAACGATCGAAGTTGGGCTCAAGGTAAAACTAATGAACATTCCTGGCGAGGCGGGTAAAAAAAATAAATAGGGTGGCGCAACAAAGCTAGGAACCCCATGGTCTAGTGCATTTCTCACAACCATGCCTTGTCAGTAAGTGCAGAAGACCTACAATTTTCTGCGGGTTCCGAACGGCTCCCTTACTAACGATTAAAAGCAATTGAAAAAATTCTATATAAAAAGATGTCAAAACTACACTTTTATACATTTTTCTCTGTTGAAAAAAAAATAAAAAATTCGCAAAAAAGCGTCAAATAGGCCTTGAAAGTGAGGCCCTCCTAAAGTGCATCAAATCATTTTTTTTTTTGCCAGATCTATTCACTTCTTTCCGTTTTTTTTTTTTTTGTTTTTGATTGCGCGTTGAATACTAAAGTGATTAAAGCTCTCCCACAATATTCTATTTTTTTCATTTTCACACTTGCAAAAATCAAAAGTCAGGTTAAATGCCGCGTACGCGTACCCCACGAAGGCACCCCACAAGTGTGAAGCATTTTAGTGGGACAGCTGTAGTCCCAATTAGATCACGATGCTCGTAACGTCAAGAAGGAAAAAGAATTATAAACCAAAAGTCACTATTTATTAAATGCTATAGGCTCTATGCAACAACGAAATGTAACACGACTCAGGTGAAACAAATATTAATTGAAGATAGAAGGTAATACAAACTATTCCCAATATCTTCATACATAGTGTATGACAATCCAGCTGTGTTAAAAGTCTCAAACCTCTTGCACTACTGAACAATGATGTTTAAATCGATTGTCACCTTTCACATGTAACAAAAAAAAATGGTGAAAGGAATTATTCATTACGTTTAAAACATATATTTTTTAGTTGCTCTTTTTTATGCCCAATTAATTCTTGAGTTGAAATATTGTTTTACAGTTCAACAAAACATTTTCTTATAACAATCGCTTTGTCTGTCTTTTTACAGATTTGTTTCGAAAGTAGTACAACATTTTCAATGCAATTAAAAGGTAAGTCAAAATATATTTACAAATGAGTTAACAAATAATCGCAGGTAAAAATTAGTTGGCATATAGTCATGTCACTCTTTTTCAATGCAAATGAATTCTAAAACTTTGGAAACTTTTTCAAATGTAAAATGCTGACTGGCGAATGGATCCACTTCATTCGGTTCGAATTAGGGTCGGGTTTCGGTAAGGCGGAAGGCCGATCCGAACGTCCACACTAAGTCGGTATTGCCGATCGGCATGTGAGCCGATTGATGCCATTCGGCATAGTGTGGACGCACCTTAAGATAATTTCATTGCATAGATGTTATGAAATCTCTATCCTGTCATCGTAAACAATCAAAACGAAATTTGATCCGAAAACTACAAAATTTTGAGTTTGGCATCATGGATGCCATTCCCATTCTTAAATCGGTCGGACCGATTAATTACTTCTAAGTTTCCGTACTTGATGATTTTGATCTTAGATTTAGATTTATTTAACTTACTGCAAGCGATTAGAACATAAATTTAAACTTAAAAATATTTAAACTTCAAAATATAAACAAATAAATATATGTTCTTTGGTTTATTTATTTACTAACGAAGAATCATAAGTTAAAGTATAAGGGCTTTCTCGATCCGGTGTTAAAAATGTAAGATTGTGAAATTGTACTTTTGTTTTTGGCAACGCTGGCTGTTGTAAAAATTCGTATTTTATATTGAAAATGACAGCTGGCAAGCTGTCAACAAAACCAAACAAGTCTTACACTATGTTAGTTTTGCTTTACAAAATGGTCATACTAAATTATTATTATTAAATTTAGATGTGTAAAAATGTAGAAAACATTATTACTCATATTATAAGTTGATATTAAGTAAATAAACCACTTTACAGTCATGCACCCTTTTCAATGACGCGTTTCAACTATAGTTTTTCTTCGCGTCACAATTGGACAGTCAAGATGGCTTTAAAGTCGATAAAGTCGATACGAGTCAGTAAAATAATTTATTTCAACAAGACTACTCGCACCTCCTCAAAAACCAGTTAAGTTTAGGTAAACATTTTATTTTATTTATTTTATTTCATTGAAATAATTCACAAAATTAATTTACAAATTATTTTGTAAAAGGCATCGGGGTAGCCAGACCATATGATGCCGTTTTTAAATTTTTTATTGTTATACAAATTATGTTTACTTTTAGAAATGAATTTTTTTTAAGGAAAAGAAAAAAAGAATGCAGAAAAGTATAAATCAAAAAAGTAAAAAAATCATATTTCATCGAATTTCTGGTGGAAGTGGCATCTCTAATGTGTTGGATGGACCCTACTTCAGAAGGGTTCAAAATTTCAGCAAGTTTTTCGGTTATGTTGGCTTGTGGTGTTGATACGTCAATCTGGCGAGATAAAGGACATTCAACAAGGATGTGCCAAATGTAGAGTGTGGTCCGACAATTCGAGCATTGGTTAGAATCTCCGGCATTATAATAATGTTGGGTGTTGAAAAGAGCTTTTCCAACTCTGATTCGGAAAAGTTTTATGCCATCTTCTCTGTTAATGGACCGATTGTAAGGGATACACGTGTAAGTAGGTTGATGTTTTTGTAAGAATGTTTCTGTGTTTCGCCAACTTTCAATAAGTTCCTTTTTATGGTTCACGGTGAATGTTCTGCGTAAGAGCTGGTGAAAACTGGGGTATTCTACAATAAGTGGATATTTAACAGCAACCCTGGCAGCAAGATCTGCTGCTTCATTTCACCTTATTCCAGAGTGACCAGGTATCCATGCGAGCATAATGTTTTTTATTGGGGTATAAACATCTTCTTATAACCTACAGAGACGGACAATTATTTGTTTAATTTTTTAGACCCTTGAGTATACCTAGACTATCTGTAAAAATCAGCGACCGATTTTGGTATTTTTGGGCAACAGAAATGGCTTTGTGAATTGCTGTTAGTTCTGCAATGTAGCTGCCTGCTGATTCTGGTAGTAGTGCTTGGTGAATGATAGATGTTTGTGCATTCGGCTGGAACTGGACTACTGCGTATGAACACCAATTTACTTTCTTATATGAGCCATCGGTGAAGAAGATTTTATCAGCGGTAAAGGCAGAGAGCATTTTAAATATTTCGTCAGATGTGTTTTCTTTTTCTTAATCTGCAAATTTTATATTGAATGTGAAGTAAACTTCTTTTCCAGGATGGTGGGGTTGCATCTGGCAACTGCGTACTATTGGATGAAAGTGACTAGAGATATCATTTTTGCAAGGGCTGAGATAGAGTTTTTCTTATTTGTTCCTTGCCTCTTCGGACGCCTTGAAGAGAGGATGTGTTGAATCTGTGAGTGCTTTGCTGATAAGATTGATTGTTCGTTTTTTCCATAGTTTTCGAAGGATTCATAACCTTCTTCCAATCATAGAGCTTCAATTTTTGTGGCTCTTAAAGCTCCTGAGGCTGTAGGTAAACATGTTCAGCCATTCAGACCTAAACTTTACAGTAGGTACAGGGTTTTGTTTGACATTTTGACCACTTTTGAACTCTTTTTATTTAGAAAAACACTTTTGGTTCATTCCACGCTCCACGGTAACACCCGGAACGAACACTTTTCGACTCATAAAATTGTTAATCCTTATGCTGATATTTTAGCGTTTTAATCTTTTTTTATTTTCTACGTATTTAGTTGCTTTATCTCAATTGTAAGATTTGAAGATTTTAGCAAAAGGATAAACAATTTTACGATAAACAATTTTATGAGTCGAAAAGTGTTCGTTTCGGGTGTTATTGTGGAATGACCCTTTTATTAGTATTGCCTCACCTACTTACTACAAATCAAAGAGATTGAGTCGAACAGAAATACATTTATGTTATAAATGCTTAAACAGCATGTGCCTGAAGTGAACGAAAACATTTCTTATGACAGCTGTTTTGTGTGAATTCAACACGCAACATAAACTTTTATTCTATTCTATACAACCACCACTCACTTTGCTATGGTTTTATCATAAACGACTTGAAATCATTTTGTTTATGAAAACTAAGGAAAATGTATGGGAAAACTTGTTAAGTTTTGAAATTTTTGCCAGAACTCCGTTTTTGTCCCGGTGTGAATAGGCTATAAGGTTCGTTTTTTTTTTTATTTAATCTCAATTTAATTTGAACTTGTTTTTAACTTACTCATATTTGCAAAGAGTAAGAAGAAAAAAGTTACAAAAAAGAGTTATACTTTCACAACGATACAAGCCTAGTTATACAGGGTGTCCCGTACTTCGTGTACCATCCTTTGGGGTGTGATTCTTGGTCATATTCTAAGAAAAAAAATGTATGACAGTAAAGCTCAATTCTCAACTTTGACATCACTTTTTGACAATTTAAAAAAAGGCTAACTTTGGTGTACCCTGACCTGTGTTAAATTCGATATCTCTGTCAATACTGATGATAGAGACCTAATCTTGGACTCAATTTTTTGTAGAAATAACAACCTTTAAGACTGTATTTAAATTAGGCTTCCATAGGTTTAGGGTTGCCAGATTTTCAATTTTAAGTGGTGTTCAAATTTTCTTCCCAAAACAAAGTTTTGACTTTGAGGTCATTTTTTTGGAGAAAAGGCCTGATAAACATAGAGTTTCTTTATTTTTTGCAGATGAACAAAACAATAATAAAGAAAAAACTCAGCATTAAGTTTGTTCAAAAACCCATACATTTTATGATACTTGGAAAAATACAAAATGGGAAAAATTTAAAAAAAAATAAAAAAAAGTTTTTGCTTTGAGGTTTGTTTGAATAAAACAATAATATGATCACTTTTAGTAGTTTTTTTATGTATTTAATACAAATACAATTATAACAAGTGCTCAAAGCGCCCTCCTTCGTTTTGAATCCATACCAGAGCCCGTTTTTGGATTTCATTGTGGATGTTTGCTTTAAATTTGGGGTATGAATGTTCAATAGGTAAATAAGTCGTATAAAAGAATAAGAAAACAAATTTGTTCATTAGTTTGTCAAATTAAGTCACGATTGCAGTTTGATCAGAGAGTTTTTTGAAATGCTTTCATTTACGAGAGAAGAATACGTAGATATTTTTTTTCTTATATGAGTTTTTAAATGGAAATTGAAGAAAAGCACAACAAAGGATACCAGGAACTTTATACTAACTGAAAATCTGGCAACCCTTAGCCTATAGGAGTCAAATTTAAATACAGTTTCAAAGATTGCAAGACTACAAGTAAGACAAGAGTTATCGACAGCAAACACCCACAATGAAATCCAAAAACGGGCTCTGGCATGGATTCAAAACGAAGAAGGGCGCTTTGAGCACTTGTTATAATTGTATTTGTATTAAATACATAAAAAAACTACTAAAAGTGATCATATTATTGTTTTATTCAAACAAACCTCAAAGCAAAAACTTTTTTTTATTTTTTTTTAAATTTTTCCCATTTTGTATTTTTCCAAGTATCATAAAATGTATGGGTTTTTGAACAAACTTAATGCTGAGTTTTTTCTTTATTATTGTTTTGTTCATCTGCAAAAAATAAAGAAACTCTATGTTTATCAGGCCTTTTCTCCAAAAAATTGACCTCAAAGTCAAAACTTTGTTTCGGGAAGAAAATTTGAACAGCACTTAAAATTGAAAATCTGGCAACCCTTAACCTTTGGAAGCTAAACTTAAATACAGTCTTAAAGGCTGTTATTTTTACAAAAAATTAAGTCTAAGATCAGGTCTCTATCACCAGTATTGACAGAGATATTGAATTTAACATAGGTCAGGGTACACCAAAGTTAGCCTTTTCTTAAATTGTCAAAAAGTGATGTCAAAGTTGAGAATTGAGCTTTACTGTCATACATTTTTTTTCTTAGAATATGACCAAGAATCACACCCCAAAGGATGGTACACGAAGTACGGGACACCCTGTATAGGATCGTGAATACTTATTATGATTGTAATATTGTAATGCGTTAATGCACTTTCAATTCTTAATTTCCATACACTCGTTTTTCTGTCTGAGATTTTAGTTCAATTTAATTCAATTCAATTCAATTCGAGCTCAAAACTATTTTCTATTTTAAATATTCTTTTTAAAAATACGAGAGTTGTGGTGAAAAAACTGAATTGGTCTATGTCCCAAACTATTGCCTTCTAATGAAGAAAGATGAAAATTACTGTGTATTTTGCCCTTAAACAATCCAAGGAAGTTCATTGTAATTACGTTTATTCGCGACAATCCTGTGAGAATGCTTAGAAACCCTGTATTTTTTCATATACCTTTCCACAAAACTGTATATGCTGCCAACGAACCAAATATCCAAATGTGTAAAGCCGAGTTCACACTGTACAATTAGTTGGACAGACTTTGGCTTGAACGACTAATGCTTGATAGTGTGAACCCTCAGACGACCGCTTGACCAACTTGTTTAATGGTTTTCAAATATTTTTGAAAACTTAGAAGTTGGACGGAGTGGAAGAGTATGTGACATAAAGTTGGACGACAAGCTTGATAAGTAGGAACGCAAACTACATCCGACCATCCAACTTCCATCAAACGAAGTTTGTCCAACTAATTGTACAGTGTGAACTCGGCTAAAGAGCAGCGAATTCTGTTTGCAATATGATTGATTTCAATCTCAGTAGATATCAATTTGAATCAAAATTATTGTTAATTTTAAATAACTTTGCTGGTGGTAATGTTAAAAACTTATTATGTAGGTATCTAGTAATCACTAAAGTAGTGTAACTTTGTTTGATGAATAAGCTAAACTACCACCTGAAGGACAACACTTACTTCCTCAATAATTACTCGATTGAGAAAGTTAGCACAATTTTCAAAATAAAAGGCGAAATAGCACAACTAAATTATATCCATCACCTATCGGATCTACCCATACTTTGCGATCTTTGCAATATGAGAGTAAGAGAAGATGTCCTACACTTCTTAGTCATCTGTCCAGTTTCTTAAGGAATTTAGAATGAGATTCTTTGGAAAGTCGGCCCTGAGCGAAAATGAGACAATCAACATTTGAAACGGAGCAAATGGCTGGGATATCTTATTCAACTTTACAAAGACTGCCCTGAATTATAGAGAATGTATTAAAGAAGGCAATTTTTAATATTTTCAAATTTTTCTTAATTTCCTTACCAACTGTATTTTTTTTGCGAAACTAATTTTGTCAATATCGAAAAAACAATTGTCATTCTGGTAGACGGCCATAGGCCAAACCAAATACACTTAGTCAATTCATATATAAACAAATTATATTGTAAAAACATTTCTTTTTGATGAAAATAAAAGTCTAACTAAACTAACTAACTAACTAAATAAACTAAACTAAACTAAACTAAATTATTCTTTTCACTCGACGTTCGATTATCTTCAAAAGATAGAGATCGAGTTATAAAGCTTTGAAATTATCAAGTCTTATGAGTTATCACGCCTTCTACTAGACCGCACCGAGTCGTCAAAGTAACGTACTCAACACCGCTCAATCGGCTAAATATTTCAGGTTCTAATAGTCACTTAGCTTTACTGGTGAAACACTCATTTTGTTTTCGGAATTTGCCAAATAAACTCATCCGTTAGTCAAATAAACTGCAAAACACAGAATTAATTAGATTTATGTCTTTTTTTTTATTTTAACACTAATGTACTTTTTTTCATCAGAAAATTGCAATTCAAAAACAGGCTCTTGAAAAACCTACAATCTGATAAAAAAAAATTGATTTTATTTAAACCAGTATTAAAAAAATTGACTTCCAGGATCAACCATTTTCCGCCATTTTTAATAGCCGCCATTCACAACACGTGCCATAAGTTTGAACTCATTCCCTTTAATAAAAATGACAAAATCACCTTCCGGGGATCAGGCACACAAGCGAATAATTTGACAAATTAATGACTTCAATAGAATCATGAATTACAAAATAACTCAGCTATTTTGTTTTCAAATAATGACTTCAAATTTGATAAATTCCTTTTCTAGGTAGCCCTTTGTTCAAGTTCACTAGGAATCGATTTAAAGTCATAAAAATATGCTAAAATAGAAGGTTACGTTAGCAACGCATGCATCGATACCTTAACACGAAATTGTATTTCCGTTGAGATACAAATTTCCACTTAGTTTTCTTCCTATTCTTTATTGACATTTCCAACATTCTGTTCACCTCACTACATTCGAATTCAATAAATGGAAATATAAAATGAAAGACTAATAAATCGCTACAACAAACAGCCTGTCCGCTAGTCAATTAATGTAAAAAAAAAAAAAAAAATTCTTTCTCGTTATTGCACTCGTGACATTGTTAAAAAAAAGAAGCTATACTCTCATTTAATTGAACGATGCTTGATGTATCGATTATAGAAATAAAGAACATCCTATCAAAATCGCTCCAGGAATACTTCTTTCGTAAGCACCCATCAACCACTATCATCATCGAATGTAGGAGCATTACATTTTTAAGACATCATATAAGGTACACTTATCCGGCAGCAGCATTTTCATCCCGGATAAGCCACAAAAAAAGAAACAGATCACAAGATGATATAAACCACTTTTGATTAAACCATAAATATTTTATTTCATAATTAAAATAAGGATGAAGAGGCGGCTGTTTAGGGAAACGTAAAATATTAATATCGAATAATAAAAAAAAATACTTAATGTCTTGGAATTTGATGAAAAGTCTAGGGAAGTGCTAATAATAGTCCTCTGTTGGGACCATGCATGGGGTGGAAAAGCAACGTACAGTAATTGAAAAAGTTTTTCAAATAAATTCTGTCGAGGATGTGCTCAATTGGATTCATAAATAGTCGACAATGTGACGGAATGATGATGAGTGCATGTCAGAGTGATTGACCTGAGCGAACATGAATCTGTTGAACAAAAGTAATCACAATCTATGCAGAAAGTTTTACACAGATGCTAACGAGACTTTGATGTAAGCTATGGGTGTGCTCATGTACTCGTATGTACCTACGAATATATCGATCCGAATAAGGAAAGAAGAATTCCTTTTGGTGTAAACAAAACAGAATAAATAGGAAAATGTAAGCAATTCAATTGAAAGTTTTTAGCTTTTAGAAAAAAAAAAGTTCATGGGCTACACTTCTGAAATATTTCATTGTAAACTGTTGTTTTGCACAAGCCCTTGTTTAAGAAATCTCCATCTATATTCTTGTGGATTGCATTCTAACTTTTGTGGCGTGCATTCAATTCCCATTTTGTCACCGGAACGGGTCAAAGTAATAGTGCTGTAGAACGAATATACAATGCACATAGCCTGAATATCTGACAGTCTCTTATAGATTCAGTAAAATTCATTGGTGTATGAAGCGACTACTTCCAATCAACACTTACTTGACTAACTTACCACGTGATTGAACCAATCACTAACCCAACCACCCTCTACCTCTCCAATCCTTCCATCTCCTCATCCTCTGATTTTCCCGGGGAGCACAATGGATCCTTGAGATCCGAGTGAGGTGCTGCCACTTGTGGCTGCACCCCCCCATGCAACCTAACCTAACCTAACTTACCACGCACTCAATGGCAATAAGGAGTCAAATGACACATCCGTCAGCTTCGCAGCAGTCTTAACAGACCGGTATTTTCTCTAAACAGTGTTGGTTTATAAAGTGGCAGCCCACCGAATACTGCATTGCATATGTCAAGTATTTTCTCCCAACTGCATTTGTGTTCGTGGCTGTTGGCTTTAACATAATGTAGAAAAAACCTTGAGATGAGGTATCAAAAAATTCAAATGTAAAACTTTAACGACCTAGTTATAGTTTTAAAATTACGAATTCAATTGGGCAAAAGAATCATCCTTAAGTATCAATTCGTTAAATAATTGAATTCAAAATAAGAATCCCAAAAAACAATTTAATAACTCTATTTCCATACATGAAGGCTTTTACGAGTGACTCTTGGTAATTCAACAGTGTTATCACAATAGAAACATCAAACACGGCTAAATGCGAAGAATCCTTTGATCATTTTTGTGCAAAACATGGGTATCTATAGACATGCAAAAAGGATAAATTGCGTGACTAATGTTACCCAGAAGAATACTCACACAATGCGCACCAAAATGTATGCTGCTATAGGCTAAATGCTAAAATGTATAAACTTGGACCTTTTTTCCTGTTTAACATATTTATATCATCTTGCAAAATAGGTAGGCACTTCTAAAACAAACAAGCAACATGGAAATATTGAATTGGTAAACCCATTTATATTAAAATTTATTTGATATACATGTTTTGTTAGTCTTGGAAATTCCCAATAACGAACAGATGTTTGTTGTCGTAAATGTCTGATACAAAACATTGTCGTCCTTGGAATACTAATAGGTTTATAACCAATTTGCTGTTATTTGCCATTTATATTAAAGACAATGTAAAGAATTTCAATATTTTAACGATACCTATACTTGTTGCTTGTTTGTTAGAGTATGCGGTTAATGAATAATGTTCTAATGGAAATGATCCAATGAAAGCACTTAACTTCCAAACAAATTATTCAGACTTATTGTGTATCTTTTGAGGATAGAGAGTGTTTGCTGTTTAAGTGTTCAACAAACTAAGGACTGCTTTGAATGGATGGAAAGGTTTTCAAAATTTCTAGAGAAGATGAAACTTTGTTTCAACTATTGTGTCTGTAAGTGAAATACAAGTAGTGAAAACTGTTGTTTTGCAATCTTTTATTTTCTGTGTTGTTTTATGCTTACCCAAAGTCACGCCTTTCTCTCAAACTGTAGTTAGGTTTTATTATTAATCTCATATAGTTTTACAAAATTCACAAAAAATTCTGATGATTCTCTTAATAGAGATATAGGTTAGGTTAAAATGGCTTCAGGAATACAACTGACACACTTAGACCAATATTAGGTCCATTGTGATACCATAAAAATTGTGCGAGGGAGTATCTCACTTAACAAAACCATTTGGAGCTTTTAATAAAGCGAAGGAGATGCAGGATATCTGTATTCGCCAGATCGCTTGGATCATCAAGAAAATGTTTTCCTAGATGCCGTTTTCTTTTAAAGGAGAGTGCAGTACATGAGCAGAGGAATAGTGGGATGGTCTCCTCCTCCTCATCATCTAAGCAACTTCTGCAGAAGTCATTAGAGGAAACGCCAAGGTTATAGCGTGTCTTCCTATCAGACAATGTAATGTCCGGTGATGACATTGATTACGGAGCTAACTTGCAATCTGGTTATGGATAACAAATGTCCTGTGCGTTTTAGATCTAGTCCTGGCCATATCCGTTTTGTTGCCACACACGTGGTGATATTGTTCCACCTATAATTTGTTCTATCCATTGCCTCTTGCTATAGCATAAGTTTACATGTAGCGATTGGTATACCAATATTTAACCTGCTGGTTGAGATCGGCAGAACGGTTCCTTTTCTGGCGAGTTCATCGGCTTTGCAGTTGTTACCCACGATATCTCTGTGCCCGGCAACCAAATAAGGTGAATATTGAACTGTTCAGCCATCTCCCTAAGAGATAGGCGACAGTTAAGGGCGGTTACTGAGTTCGTAGAAACAGCGCCGAGTGATTTGAGGGCTGCCTGACTGTCTGAGAAAATCCGGATATTCGATGAGGATATCACGTTTTCTTTTAGCCATGATAGGACCTCTTTGATCGCCAGAATTTCCGCTTGGAACACGCTACAATGTTTTGGAAGGCGGGAAGAGAGACTTACGTTAAGTCGGTTTGAGTACACCCCGCAGCCTACCCCTTCTTCGGTTTTTGAACCATCTGTATAGAAATGAATTGAATCATCTCTCAAAATTTCTTCGTCTTCCCAGGTCGTTCTTGGTGGGATTGAGACTTGGAACTTATTATCAAAAACCATTTGGGGGATGGTGTAGTTGGAGTGGCAAGGGATTGATCCGAATAAATTCAGGATTGTAGCGTGGCCGATGTTATTAACGGTCCATTGGGAGATAGCTCTCATACGAATGGCTGTACTGGCGGCCATTTGTTTGCTGAAGATATCTAGTGGTGTGAGGTCAAGGAGTGTATTTAGGGCAGCTGAGGGTGTTGATCTCAGCTGCTGAGATATAAATATAAGTCAAAATAATATTATAATTACTATTTTTTCGTTTATAATCTGTCTTCGATAGCTATAAGCGGTTTTTACAAAACTTGCTAGCGTTGACCAGTTCCTCGGCAGTGAGCATTGTTTTACTAAAGCGGAAATGTCTGATGCCATTGAGTATTGGGAAAATTCCGATGAAATGTTCCACATCTTCTGTCGCATGTTTTAGTAACGTTAAAATAATTATTTTTGAGATTATGTTCCAATGTTCGGTAGAGGATTCTGAATTCACTCTGCTTTGCTCTTTCGTGATAAATTTTAAACTGACTCTCTTTGATTGTATTCAGCAATGATTCCAACGATTTTTTCCATGTAGCAGGACTGTCGCTAACTTGATCCACGTTGTTTTCTATGCATAACCTTAACCATTCTACATGGAATTGGGTTTAGCGATGCATTACATGCGAAGCCACAATTTTAGGCAGTCTATGTTGGTCATACTCCAAGACTTTTCTTATATAGTTAAAGCGCAGTTTCATAGTGTGTACAAATATAGTGACGGAAGTCCAGTTTCCAAATGAAGCATGTACGTAGGTGTGTTTTCTGGCAAGCGAAACATTTTCTTTAAGAATTTTTTAAGTAGTTTTTCTACATCTTCGTGTTGGAAAATACCCAAAATTTGTGTTGCATAACACATAATAGTTCTCACTACGGCTTGAAATAATTTGTATTTTACACATATTGCAATGTTGTTTTTGCTCAGGATTCTTTTCCAGTAGCAGTTAATTGCAATTTTAGATTCCTGGAGTTTGGAATGGAAGAGCTTCTCAAGTGCTTCTCAAGAGACACCAAACTCTCTCTTGAGAAGAGGTCAAAATAACTCCTAGATATTTGTACTCTCTTACTTTCCCAAGTTCCTCACCTTCTCATGTCCTTTTTTCTTCACTAACATATCACCCCGAACAGTTTCTAAAAACTCGGTGGTATTAACCTTTAAACTCCATTGGCAACAGTATTGCTGCAATTTGTTGGCCATAAGTTGCATCATATTCAGTGTTTCTGCCAGTAGCACAATATCATCAGCACAGCATACATTAAACACTTGATGTTGATACCTTCAAACACAATTCCACCTGGAATGAAGGCTGTTATCTTATATCATCTAGATACAATGAAAAGAGTAAGGAGCTAAGTAAGCATCCTTGTTTCACGCCCTTTTTGGCATCAAACCAGTTAGATAACTGATTGCCATCCCACACTGCCGCTTGGTTGTTTTCATACATGCTTTGCATAATTTTTAGGTACTTAGTTGAGACACCTATATTGCTTAGTTTAAGGAAAAGAGCATTTCTGTCCACTGATCGAATGCCACTTTAAAATCTACGAAGAAGGCGTATAACGTCTTTTCTTTATCCAGATATGTTTTCGCAAAGCTTGTGAGAGTGAAAATGTTATCCACGGTTGAGTAATCTCTTCGAAAGCCTGCTTGGAACTCACTGAGAATCTTGTTTTCCGTTACCCAATTCGTTAAGCGATTGAGAAGTACTGCTGAGAATATTTTCATCACTAAATTCAAGAAAGAAATTGCGCGATTGTTGCCAGATTTCTTCATTACCTTTTTTAAATATTGGAAAAACAATACTTTTTCTGAAGTTTTCGTTTACCACTCCTTCGTTGAAAATGTGGTTGAAACATTTTGTGGGACCTTGTTGAAATTTTTGAGTGGAGCGCTTATAAAACTCGTATGGTAAACAGTCTTCTCCAGGTGCTTTATTGAGCTTAGCTGCTTTGATAGCTTCTTTTACGTTCGTTAAAGTAATCGCATCATCTAGGTACTCATTTTCTGTATGAGCGAACAGATGCAGCTTTGGGGTGCTAATATAGGGTTCAATAAACTTTTGAAATAATCCTCTAAAACTTCTGCTTTTATTTGGCTCCCGTATGCGTCTTTTCTGTTGTTTACTGTATACACAAGTTGAGCATCATTCTTTCATCTCATAGACCGATGAGTTGTACCTGGGCGAAACGTATACCTACTGGATTTGAGGTCACATGAACTTTTTATTTCGATTTTAAATCGAACCAACAGCAAATAAAGTCTCAGATTCATAAATAAACAGGATGGAGCGACATCCTTTGAAGAGCCTCGGAGGCTAAAGAACTACAAGGAGCTATAATCATCATCGCATGTAATTACTCTCGGAGGACTTTCCAATTTCTCGCGAAATGCGATAACTGTGGAAAAACAATTTTATAGAACTCACACCTCGAAATTCCACTTAACAGACGTTGATGTTAACCTTTCAGCCGCCATGGCTACAACAAAATCTTGATGTCCTTGCAACTTTGCGATTGATCAGTTTATTGTGCTTTCTCACTTTTGAGTTTTCATTGCTGTCTCACAGTCATATTTAGTGTGTGGTGTGGTGTGTATGTATATGCATATGCACATTGCAAGATGCAGTTCCATTCACTCTTCTGTGTAACATATTAACCCTAGTTTACAAACTGGGGTCCATTTGGACCCCAGAGCATGTTTGAACACTCATAACTTTTTTGTTTTTCAATTTTTTTAAATGGGATTTTTACTCAGTGAACAAAATTCAATTTTTTATTCATTTCTTAAGTTGAAACGATTATCAGATGCTTACAGATTTTTCTGCGATTTTTTTGTGAAAAGAACCCGTCCACCCGAACTGGGGTCCATTTGGACCCCAGTACTGAAATTCTATGAAAAATCATATTTTTTCTAATAAATAATTATTTTATTTTAAAAGCAGCCTAGTTTATGTTTAAAAAAATTTAACTTGAAGTTGTGGGCAGTTTCGGGAGACATTTAACACATAAGGTTCTAGTGTGGCAAGGGCAACAACATCTGCCACATCCATCGCAGGTGGTTCTGGTTTTCTTGTCATCTGCTCTTGGGCAAAGGTGACATCTGCTTCTTTTACAAGAGAACCTTTCAGGGACTGTTGGTTGTTTTTCCTGAACTCTCCCCAAAATACAGAGAGCATCCAATGCAGATTTTCCAATGCCAGATTGTGTTGCAGGTTGGGAACGGTTATTCAATTCTGACTCAACCAGTTCCTCCGCTAGTTCGATGAGTTTATCACTTCTGTACAGTTTTTTGTTTCTTCTAGGAGAATTGAAGTGTCGAAAAATGATAACAGTTGCTAGGGCTGCTACGTCCAGTAAGTTGTAGAATACAACCATCGGCCAGCGATTTGTTTTGCGTGTACATGAATAAATTGAGACCATTTGGTCGAATACATCGACTCCACCTTTGGTGCGGTTATAATCCAGTATCATTGCAGGCATACTTTGATGACCGGAAGTGGCTTTCTCACAGTTATGTTGTGTTGGTAGCAATACCACTTGTTTGTTTGGCTTGAGAACATAACTCACCAACGCCATTTTTCCTGAAAATCCAAAGATGGATGAGTTTACTGGACGATACTGCTTTCTGTTATTGACTTTTACAGGCTCATTCTGGTCATCAAGAATCTCCTTCGCTTCAAAATGATTAGGCAAAATCTCTTTTGTTTTTCCGAATCGTGTCAAGAATAGTGATCTTCTTATACAGCAACTTCAATGCTAAATACACCGACGTAAAGAAATGATCAATAGTGAGGTTGCGTCCAGAATTGAAATATGATGGCATCAACGACATCACCACATCATATCCACGACCAAGCCCAGATATATAGCCCAAAATACTTTGGTCTGAGCTACCAGTGTAGATAGAAAGCTTCAGTGGATAGCCCGTTTAGTTTTCATTCAGCCACCAAAACTTCAAGCCATATTTGTCAGGGTTGCTTGGCATGTATTGGTGAAATACATTCCTTTTTGAGGTCATAAAATTGTATGATGACCTGAGAAACTGAAATAATGACTATTTTTTTCTTTTGATAGGCATACCTGACAGGAGCAATTGATATGGATGAATTTTACAATCAGTAATTACGTAAAAAAGACATATTGAAAAGGATAAGCGGGTATCCCAGATTTGTGAAATTAGGCAATTTTCATCGTTTTTGAAATTGAAAAATTTTATTGCTGACCTCCTACATACCTGCATAATGACATCTCTGCTTAAATTTCTTTATCCCTGCTATATATAATACTTAGAAACAATTCATACAATAGCCAGAAGATCTATAACTGAACAATATAAGTCAGAAATCAAAAAAAATTCGAAGAAAAAATCGTGGGGTCCATTTGGACCCCAGTTCGGGTGGACACGACTTTTGCCGGTTTGTAAACGAGGGTTAAATGAACTTCCAATTACTTTGCAAGCTTAGGGACTCAAAGTGATTGAATGTGCTGATTCCATCGAAATTAAAACGAAACATTATATACTGCAACACTGGTTACCAACACCGTCGGCTGATACGCCCACGGGTGTGATGCTTACAGACGGTCCCCCGTCTAACCACTTACAGCGCTCAACTCGACTTAATTACGGTGTACTAAAGGGAACCGATGCTTTCGAGTGATAAGGCTGTTGTCTCATCGTCATAATAGTGTCGGGAAAGCGTGCTCATTCTTACTGTGCTATGCTATGCTGATATGTTTATAGATATGTGGTTTTCAAAAATAAATAAGACGCGTTAGTAAATTTATTGTATGGTATGGTCAAGAATTTAACTCTTAGAAAAGTCGCGTGGCGCGGTGGCTCGGTTAAATTTCAGCCGCGAGGCCCAATTTTCGACCACTTTACGCAGAATTTGAGGCCGTATGTCAGCAATAACACGCCGAGCTCTCTTCCGAGACGTCAATCGTCTCGTTCTTAACTACGTAGGGACTTCAGATAAGCCACAAAAAATAATCCAGTGGTGTTAAATCGCTCGATCTTGGATCTAACTCAAAGGTTTGAAACTCGAAATTAAGTAAAAATCGGCATTAAGCTAAAGAGGTTCTCACAATGTTATAAGAAATAAGTCCGTCATGTCTCCATAGATTATCCAGTGGCTATAAAAACTGCCCCCAGAAGACCGATACTTACTTCTTAAGCAAATTGTCTTGCTGTGAGAACCCAAGCAAAGTCCAGCGATCAGCCTGCACCATGGCCAACGTAGCTCTCCAACCAACACATTCAGCCACTTTAAATATACTCATTTATCTAAGAACCTTCAAAATTTTGAGGAATCAAACGCCCATTCGTCTCAGAGTAATTCCTTTCAATCAACCAATAACTCAATCAGCCATTTGTATTCAATGTGGAAAAGAGCATAAGACCATCTCCATTTTCATTTTCGAAACTATTGTACTAAAACCAAAATCTTGTACTAAGAAATTGAAAACAAGTTGAAAAGAAGCACCCCACGAATTTATTTTATATCAAAAGAAAACATTTGACTTTGCAAATTTTGAAGCCTTCTAAAGCTTGACGAAGGTGTAGGAATCTCATCAGAAAAACTGAATCTCAGTCTTTTCCTCCGCCTACCCGATCATTGGAAGCGGAAATTCTGGCGATTAAGGGGGTGCTGTCTTGGCTCAAAGAAAACGTCATATCCTCCACGGATATTGGAATCTTCTCGGGCAGCCAAGCTGCCCTTGAATCTCTTGCCTCTGTCTCTACAAAATCAATCACGGTCCAAAATTGTAAAATGTCTCTGAGGGAGAGGGCAAAGGGACATACCAATCAACTGTATGGCAGACAAACTATCCAAAAAGGGCACGACCACTTCCCTACGCTCAGAATGGAACAACATAGGTGTACCTATCGCTACATGTGAACTCCTATTTAGACAAGACGCTTTAAGGATAACAAACACTAGATGGACTGAGAGTAACAACTGCCTTGCAACCAAAAAAGTTAGGCCGTGTGTAGACTCAAAACGCTCGAAGAGTTTGTTAGCTTTAAAGCGCCTGTATCTAAGTTCTACCATAGGTGTTCTTACGGGACACTGTCTAATAGGAAGACACACCAAAAGACTTGGTGTGTATTCCAATGACTTCTGCAGAAGCTGCATGGACGAAAAATATTAAGAAACCGTTCAACACCTTCTTTGCTCATGTTCTGCACTACTTCATAGGAGGGAAACTCATCTCGGTGAATTCTTCTTCGATGATACTAGCGACTTAGCTTACATAGATCCTAAAAGTCTTTCGAAATACATTAAAAGTTCCGCGTGGTTTGACTAGCAGGTGATTAACCGGCTAGTCCCGTAAAGGAAGATAAATGGGTTATCAACTCGTTAATCTTACATCAGGTTTCTGAGATCAGTAGGCGATTAACTTGCTAATCTCTGTGGTATCACAATGGACCGTTGCGGCCTTAGTGTTGCAGGCAATGTACTCACTGACTGACAGCCACTTTCACCTAACCTAACCTACAGTTTGGCACCGTTTGTAGAGAAAGTTCAGAGCTCAAATACACCTAAAACCTAAATTTGTACTGCTGTTTCATGACTTTTGTATTTGAGAAGTGGGGCCGAATCACCACGCACGTATTCGAGTGGTACCTAATGTGACTGAATTATTTGGGTTTGGCATTACGCCTCACCTTATCGAGTACTTTAGTACGAAAATTTGACATTTTTTCATCAGCATTTGAATGATATCAATAAATGGAAAGCAGACTGATAATCTGCAATTTAAAGCGAATTTCGAAAGAAAAATGGCACTCACTCAGTCGATAGTTCAGCCCCTGAAAAATTCATCTCGTCGCTTTATGGTGTGACTATGGATACCATGCAATCTAGTGTTGTTAAGTTCAACGTCAAAAACCTTCACAAGAAGCAATCGCTATGACAGATATCGCAAACATGCAGTACAAAAAATCATGCCCATTATAAAAAAGTAAAACGTGACATGCACTACATAGTTTCTTTTACTTTTATTCTTTGACATTTGTTTGAATTTCCATTCAAAGCATTTTTCCGCATGAACTCTCTTTGGAAGATTTAAGATAAGTATCGATGTGCTTATAGAAATTTTTCTATAATATAAACATCATTGTATCTTCTGCAGAAGTTTTGGAATAGTTTTTCAATCGATTCACTTGCATATATGTACATATGTACATCAAAAAGTTTGACAGCAATTTTGCTGTTTTGTTTTTGAAATCTATCTCTTCAATTTGAAGTTTCTTTAGAAAAAACTTCGAAGTATGAACTGCAAAAGAGATTGACAGTGATTATTTTGTTGATTTGGGAAGATTGGAGCATTTCGATGTAACGAGGATAAGAAAATTGATAGTCTTACGTTTTTGACGTGTTAGTTTTCTGTACTTAATTAAGTTGCAGATAACGAGAAGGACTATAATTCACATTCTTCAACGATACCTGTTAGTTCCAACCCCTCAAAGTGAAGAAGTTTTAATGAAATTAGAAACAATTTCACGTTTCATTCAATTGACAATGTTCTTGACAGTTTCTTAACATACTTCAAGAAAATTTTCTCATTCTGTTTTACACTTAAGTTTTCTATAAAAGAGTAGAGTATAAAAAATCAAGTTGTTATTCTCAAGGAGAAAAAGAAAAAGTAAAAAGATAATTAAAATTTAACAGCTCTCCTTATATATCGTGCTTCGTCCAACCTAACCAATACTTTCTTCAATTTTTCAATACTTTGAGCTCTTCCCCGATAAGAAAAATGGTGAAAGCAAAAACATTGTAAGTCTTTCCAATATGAGCAAAAAAAAACTAATTAAAATGGAAAGTGGATTTCATTAAAAGTTTAACTTATTAAGGTGGTTTGTATACTCTAAATCGGTTAAGGTGTTTTTTCAATTGATTGCGCAACTTTAGATGAGGTATTTCCCTTTCGCTACTTCCCTGAAATGTGTTTGCCAAAACGAAAACCCATCGAGGTTTAAAACAACGCATTTTCAACTTTTTTTCAAGGGGTTGTCTTTGATTGAAACCGACAGGGTTAAGTGTTAAAGGACGTGTAGCAAGAAAGAAATGATAAATTTTTTGTGTTGGTTTTGTTCACTTTGCTTGATTCTTCTTGAACTTCGATCGATTTAGCTGTTTGTACCTAAGATAAATAAAGGGTGTTTTTTCAGAGATATAGAATTTCGAAATGAAATAAAACATAAGAAAATCGTTTTAATGTCTATCAATTTGGTTTTATTGGAAGGATAATTTTATGCCAACGTTTCTGGTTTGTTGTCGTAGACGAGCGACTTCACATATCCCCAAAGAAAATTATCCAATGGTGTCAAATCACACGATCTTGGTGGCCAATTGACAGGTCCATTCCGCGAAATTATGAGCTCATCGAATGTTTCCTAGCCTAGCGCATTTCTCACAACCATGCCTTGTGGGGAAATGGAGGGACCTACAATTTTCTGCCGGTTCCGAACGGCTAATCGAGAAAGCGCTTTTCATGGCAATGAATACTAACGGAGGACTTGCCAATTCCTCGCGAAAGGCGATACCCGTGGAAAAAACATTTTTGCCTCTGTTGGGATTCGAACTCGAACCTCTGGATTAACAGGCGGACATGCTATCCATCACACCACGGGTACCACTGCCTGCCTCTAACACCCGTACCAAAATTCGCAGCTAAAATGAAACTACTGAACTGAATCAAACTCCAGACAAATCGAAGTTACCAGTGTTGGCCTCAACTGGATATGCAAAATCAACACTTATTTACTTACTTAGGTGGGCATAACAGTTTGAGGTGAACCTTAGCCTCAAACCAACATCTTACGCCAACGATTTCGATTTTGGGGAAGCTCTCTCCAGCTTTGCACTTTTAGTTGGCTAATTGCGCCATCGCCACCTAAAACGAGGTCTTTCCCTTTCACGATTTCCCTTCAATGAGCTTTCGAAAACTCGTCGAGTCGGAGCGTTTGGATTCATCTGCTCTACATGGCTCAGCCACGTAGCCTCTCGTAGTATTTTTCAAAACGTAATCCCTTATCATCTAGTCTTGTAAAGGGCTACATTGGTTTTTCTAGAGAGGGGTTTATTTCTCAATTGCCTTCTCTCAACTCAAAGAATCAACGGCTAAATAAACAAATAAATAAGGTGGCGCAACAGAGCGAGGAGCCCCATGGCCTAGCGCATTTCTCACAACCAAACCATGAGAGGAAATGGAGGGGACCTAAAATTTTCTACCGGTTCCGAACAGCTAATCGAGAAAGCGCTTTTCATGACAATAAATTTACTAACGAAGGACTTGCCAATTCTTCGCGAAAATCGATACCCGTGGAAAAACATTTTTGCCTCTGTTGGGATTCGAACCACGAACCTTTGGGTTAACAGGCAAACATGGTAACCATCACGCCACGGGTACCACAACAAGAATCAACGGTTAGCATAAAAGTTATTTTCCATTTGATCCCCTCACTGATGTTGTTTTCCGTGCCCATAGCGGATTCAAGGTAATCGAAGTCCTGTACTACCTCGAAGTTATGTATCTAGTTTTGTCCAATTCGTTGATGTCCGCTGTAGGTTGAGATCATAATTATTATCTAATGCTGTTGGTTGTTTCGGAAACAAATGTTTTTTACGTGTTTGGGAAGTTATCCCCACGCATAACTCCCAACCTGGAGGGCCAGAAGGAGCTCATTCGGCACCATCTCTACTTCAATACCCTGGCCTGGTATTGAAAGACCCTGAAAGATCTTTAAACCAAATTAAGTCAGAGTTGCTAATTCAGGGATTTCTGCTTTTTTGACTGCTGAAGTCCACCGTCTGTAAGTCGAATTCATCCGTTGAGACATTCCCAAAAGCTCTGGTAGACCACTGAGGTTCGGGCAGTCAGTCATTGCTTGCAGAGCATAATAGTGTTGATCCATTTCTTCTTCGGCCCTTTGTCAACACTCGCACTTACTAGTTCAGCAAGTCACCTCCGTGTGGAGCATCCCAGTTTCCAGTGTTGGCCTCTTGAAGTTAGAGTAAGCACAATAGACGTGTACTATAAGTTGCAACATCTGGGTGACCGCTGTTAAGTTGACACCAATCAGAGCTTTCCCGAATGGTACACACCCAAGCACCAAGCATTAAGTTTGCCTTGGAGTCGATCTCCGAATATTGAAAGTAAGTGCAGTTTATTTTCTTTAAAGGACAAGTTAACCAATTTTGAATTTTCAGTGAAACCAATTCGGAATAGTTTATCGAATTCAGTAAACTTCAGTTTCATTTCTTCACACAAATCAAGATTAGAACAAAAATTATATAATATAACTAAATCGACAGAAAGACAAGCGTTTCTTTTTGGAAATTCTTTTAACGTATCGGTATTAAGGATACCGATTTCTGATAATCATGTTTTTTCATTAAAACGCCATCCCCATAGCATTTATTTCATTTCTTTTCATAGTATTTGTAGTCATTAATGAGAACAACGTAGACATCAAATCTCACTGTTTCATTATTGCCATCAATCCAAAAGTAGTCGGTATAATTGGATATGGTTGGAAGTAAATCGAAATAATCTATAGGCCAAATAAAAACAATCTTAATTCAATTCTAATGCCTCCCTGGGACGCAATTTCCTCGTTTGCTACGATTCTCTATTAAAATAATTGAAAAAACCAGATTAAGTAGATACATAAGCCTACTGGCAGTTTCTATCATTTTCGTATTTGGTTTCGTCTTGAGTAAATCCTCATGCTGGTTGTAATTAAACCATGCGTCCGCCATTTCCATTTCCTCATATATACACTCCGTTTCGAATTCACTGAAATATTTAATCGGTTTAAATACTTCACTAGAAAACAAACAAATTCAAGGACTTTTCTAGCGAAAGGATTATGATTTCCGATCTGAGGTTGGTTTATTTAAGTGTATGGTTATAAGCTCTGTTAATTTTCGAATTGCTGTGGTTCTAAAGAGATTAATCTTAATTAACTTTCTTTAAATTAAACATAAGGCTGTTTGAGTGCAGCCATTCAAAACATTACAGCTACAATTAAAGAGTTATTAACAGTTAGCTTTCCGATAATCGAATAAAGGAATAAATATTTGTGGAATAAAATCCTGAAACCAGCAGATTAGCATTAATTATTTTGGATGACCATAGACATTGTTTGTGTTTCCCGGAAGTCAATTTCATTTCCTAGTTTCAATTAAATAGACAATCGATGTACACACGTTTATGAACCTACGCTGAAGCTGTATTGAATTCAAAGAGTTTATATATTTACTGGTATAGTTATAGTACTCTGACTACAACAAGAGGCTTACATACATTCGAAAACAGTAAAGAAACTGAAAAGAACACTGAGTAGCACGCGACGTTGTGGAAAGCATGTCCACAGTTCGCCAGTTATGTGGGGCTTCGAGGTTCGTATTTTGAAAATATCCAATTGTTTTTCCACAAATATCGCCTATCACTAGGAATTTGCAAGTCCTTCTATAGTAGTTTATTTGCCATGAAAAGGGCTTTCTTTAACAGACTTTCGGAATGGGCAAAAAACTGAAGGTCCTCTCCATCTCTCAAAGGGTATGGTTCAGAGAAACCGATCTGATGCGCATACCCATTTATTTAGTTTTCTTTATATTATATTAAATTCGCTCAAATGCGTTAGGCCCTGAGGTCCTTCGAGCTTGGCTTGACCATCCTATTTATTCATTTAATTTGGCATTATCACTCCCGGGGAGGTAGTAGTCTCTCCATTCCCTCACAAGGCATGGTGGTGAGAAATGCGCTAGGCCCAGGGGCTCCTTGCTCTGTTGCGCCACACTATTTTTTTTTTTTTACCACAATGAAGAAACCATGAAAAAATTCAAAGCCCTTCAATTGAAGTCCTCGACTTCAGGACTGTCTTACGCCATCCTTTTCCATGCGCATTTTAATTAATGGCTTCAATAATCCATCAATATGGGAAAGCAAAAAGCAGTTCAATAAAATTGTTTAACAACATGAAAAGCAACCTCAGCTTATTTATTACCATACGTTTACAATCTAAATAAACCAAAGTATGTACACATTTGGTCTCTCCTAAACTCTCACTACGACAAAGATTTCATTGGTGTATTAAGAGATTTATTACTGATT
The DNA here is from genome assembly GCA_949752695.1 of Melanostoma scalare. Lineage (NCBI taxonomy): Eukaryota > Metazoa > Arthropoda > Insecta > Diptera > Syrphidae > Melanostoma > Melanostoma scalare. The sequence continues at coordinate 12,857,047 of OX456984.1, read as the reverse complement.
TTGTTTTAATACTCGTAGCGTGCAGCTTATTTTAGCCCTTTCCAAATAATGATTCCTCAGATTTCTTTCGAAAACCAGAATTTCCTCATTTATTTCCTGAGGACAGATTCGAGTTACTCAAGATCCTGGGTAATATTTCCCCGGGAAGCTAATACCAACGAAAGCAATTTACCACACAGTAGTAGAAAACCAATCAATTTTCCATATACAGCCCCAATAATATCCTGCTCGTTTATGGGTGATATAGAACCAAAGTTATAGCTGCAACAGAAAAAGTTCCGCTGTGGATGATATAAGTTCACACATGCTACATAAACCATTAATTGGCCTTTCACCGAGATCTCTCACATTTTATGACCACCACCCATCCATTATCCATTCAATATTCTCAATCAATTATGGACGTTACTGTTACAAATTAAAAGACATGAGTTGAATGTGTGAGGAACGAAGTCCTATACGCTTTTTGTTTATGGCTTGGCATCTGATTTTTGCCTTCGATTACATGAGTCATTTCGTGTTCTTTTGTGTTTGTAAACTTGTTAATTAGACGTGAAATTGGGAAGTTGTAGCCGTTTCACTACAACTTCCTTTGAAGTACTGCCACCTTGCTGCCATTGAGCTTTCAAACAAGCAAATAATTTTTCATAGTTGTTGGGTGATTTTCAATAGCTTTTGAATTCCTACCTTCCTCGTCTTAACCTGTAATATACAGGGTGTCCGGTAATTCGTGTTACATACTTTTTGATGTGATTCTTGGTCATATTTTAAGAAAAAAATTGTTCTACAGTAAAGTCCGTTTCTCAACTTTGACATCACTTTTTGACAATTTAAAAAAAGGCTAACTTTGGGTGTGCCCTGACCTGTGTTAAATTCGATATCTCTGCCAATACTGATGATAGAGACCTAATCTCAGACTTTATTTTTGGTAAAAATGACAACCTTTAAGACTGTATTTAAGTTAAGCTCCATAAGTTTAGGGTTGCCAGATTTTCAATTTTAAATGGTGTTAAATTTTCTTCTTGACTTTGAGGTAATTTTTTTGCAGAAAATGCCTGATAAACATAAAGTTTCTTTATTTTTTTACAGATGAACGAATCAATAATAAAAAAAACTCATTGATAAGTGCACTCAAAAACCCATACATTTTATGATACTTGAAAAAATATAAAATGGGTAAAATTAAAAAAAAAAAATTTTAGTTTTAAGGATTGTTTGAATAAAACAATAATATGGGCACTTTTAGTAGCTCTTATATGTATTTTATACCAATGCAATTATAACAAGTGCTCAAAGTGCCCTCCTTCGTCTCTTGTCTTACTTCTAGTCTTGTAATCTTTGAAACTGTATTTAAATAGGACTCCTATAGGCTTAGGGTTACCAGATTTTCAGTTAGGATAAAGTTCATGGTAAACAATGAAATCCAAAAACAGGCTCTGGCATGCATTCAAAACGAAGGAGGGCACTTTGAGGTCTTGTTATAATTGTATTTGTATAGAATACATAAAAAAACTACTAAAAGTGCACATATTATTTCCCACGGGAACGGGAACGTATACGGGAACTTAGAAACTACAGCACTGAGTTCAAAAATTCTTCCACTGTTAGAATGCTACACTATCTCCGAGTAACATAACCAGTAACTCACCCCCATATTCCTACAGGAATGGTCACCATATTGCCATGGGAATGGGAGTCTTTACTAATATTATAAGTCTGATATTAAACCTGTCTGTCTATTTTTCTTTGTTACCAGCAACCGCCCAAAGTATTAATCCTGTTTATATGAATTTTGGTACAAAGATTGTCTAGAACCTAAGGATGGATATAGGCTATATATGTTGTCCCTATATTTCCACAAGAGCGCGAACGTAAACGGGAACCTAAGAACTACTGAACTGATTTCAAGAACTATTTCCCCGTTAGCATGCTACACTATCTCCAAGTAACATAAACTTTAATTTGTCCCCATATTCCCATGGGAACGGAAGTACTTACTAACATTATAGATCCAAAATCAACTCCGTCTGTCTGTTTTTCTTTGTAACCGTCTACCGCCCAAACTATTGAACCTAATTGTATGAATTTTGGTGCAGTGATAGGCTGTATTTGTTATCCCTATGTTCCTACGGGAACGGCAACCTTGAAACTTCTGGATCAATCTAAGTTCTTTCACCGTGAGGTGATTTCTGTCAAATTGTCGACAACACAGTTGATCTGAGAAGAAGTATCTATCTTGATCTTCAAATAAATATTGACAATCAGGAATGGCTGTGCGAAAGGTCGATTTCTGCGCCGACTAATTATGTCAGACCTGGTGGGGAATGTTGTCACGCATCATACCCTATAGAGTTTTCTAATTCCATAGGAGTATCAGGAGTGGCTGCAAGTTTGTGTTACAGTGCCAATAACGAGAAATCTAGAATTTTACACTCCTACAAATTACACATGTGGAATGCGGCACTATTAAAGTTTTAATAATGACTGAAATGGCAAAAAGAGAAAAGTTTTTGATTCCGTATTTCCCGTTCTTCCCGTATTTCTTTAATTCGCACTGATTTGTCATTTTATTCAGTTTCCTCTGAAACCAGTAGGGGAGAGTGTGGTCGAAAGTAACGCCTTGCAATTGTAACATTGAATTTTAAAAGAAAAATGAGCCTGTATCCGTTCATTTTTAAATGTAGAATTCTTCGCTGTTTGGGGCTGAATGCACCCACAAAACTTCAACTGTCTAAATACTGAACTGTGCCAAATATAGTTCAAAAAGTGGAGTTTGTTTATGAAAGCAAATTTTTATGGTGGTGAGTTTTTGAATATATTTTTTTGAATAATGAAGTTTCGATTCAGCGGTTACATTATTATTTTACTTAATTTTATTTCAAATTTAATGGCGTAAGTGCTTTTGGAATCACCGCAGTAGTTTCTGAATAAACTTCATATTCAATCAAAAAAACGAGATGTGGACAGTTGTAACATTTTTTGAGTGGACAATTGTAACACGTTACAACCGTCCACACGAAAAAATACCCACTCTCCAATGCGTTTTTTAATCTTCAGTGAATATCGTAGCTATATCCTCTTTCGCAAAAAATATGCCACGACAAAGAGTAAGAAGAACCTCCCGAGGCATGTTTACAAAAGAAGTTATTGTGAAAGCAGCAGAAGAAATCTTAAGAGAAGGAAGATCTATTCGAAGTGTTTCAAGTGCTCACAACCTGTGTCACGTTACACTCAGTCGTTTTGTTCAAAAAACCAAATTTTCTTACGACTCCGGTGGAACGCTGACTACCCAGATGTTGGGTATAGGCCTCACAATCGAGTTTTCACCGATGATAAAGAAGTACGTATTATTTATTATATTTATAAATAACTTGCATTTCGAATTTTTCTTTGCAAAAGTTGCAAACATATATAAATCACTGTGCTGATTTAAACTATGGCTTGACAACCACATGCGTGCGAAAGATGGCATACCACTTAGGAGACTTTTATAAACTTAAGGACGTTTTTAGTTTTTAATTTCTAATTTATTAATTTTGATTTAATAAATATGAAGTTGAAACAATATCATTCATTTATTTTTCAAGATATAGATGGTGTTACAACCGTCCTTTCTTGATGTTACAATCGAAACACCGTAAAGGACGGTTGTAACATTCGACTTTCACCTCTGTTTCCCAGCTTTCACCCGGAGAAAGTAGAAAGTTGAAAAACTTAGTAACTTAAAAAGATAGCCAAATATCCACTTGTCAACATGCGCGTTGTAGTAATTTTCTATGTTTCTTGGTTCAAAAGCTATAGAGCCAAATATGCAAATTGTTACTTTCGACCACACTCTCCCCTACTATTAGTATAAACTATAAATAAGGCTCAGACGCTTAAAATTGCAGGTGTTCGTTTAGAAAAAAATCCCATGGCAACTCTATGTGGCACGGTCACGTGTATCAATCCCGCAAAACCTCTTTGTGTATTTCGCAAAAGAAGGAAAAAGTAAGAACGTCGTGTGCAAAAATGTACTTCATTAAAATAATATAAGTAAAGGTAAATTTAACGCATGAATGTCTTTTATTTGCAAAATAATTAGCCTAAAAATAAAAAATGCTACCGAAAGTCACTATTCTACAGCGGACGAATTCGCAGGCACAGCTAGTAATTAAATACATAAGCAGTGTCCTATTTATATAACAAACCTGATTTGTTAATAAAAAAAAATTGGTGTATCTTATTTTATTTGCAGTGCAATCTTTGTAAAGTTTCTCTTATATTTTTATACTTCATGTTGTCTTACTTTGGCAAAATAAACTAAGCTAAACTAAAAAAACAATGTGGAAAAGGTTTTCTTCACTATTCTTATAATGGAATATTTATTTTCAGTACTGAACTCGAATTTCAACGAATTAGTATTTTGCATCAATTAAATTAATTTTTTTTTTTTGTCCTTTTCAATGAATACCTAGAATACTTTGTATTTCTAGTCGCATGTCGAAAAACTGACTAACATCTTTTTATTAAAATATAAATTCCTAGAAATTATATTCTGAGTTTTATATTTGCTAAATTACTTTTCCGAAAAAACAGTATTAATAATTCGTGAAACAGAATCTCTATAGAAGATAACAATGGAAAGCGGTTACGTTACAGATTTCAGTGTACAACATTTGCATAAAGGACAGGTTATATAACTCATTGATTGTTTTATACTTCCACTAAATGTTGGATGCAGGTAACACGTGTGGTCCTACTCACTTATGTTCATATTTTGCAAAATATACAATTGAATTCACAATTGACAAACAAAAACTCCCAGTTTGAGGTGAGCAATCAAAAATAAATGCAAGCAATCAGGAGTAACGTTAATGAACCATAACGGCTGATTACAAAGCCAAGGACGAGTATACGTTGCATGTCAACTTGATAGTGCTGATGTTCTAATTGAAGAGAATGAATAGGTACTTTATTGTTGATGTTGGAAAAGACAAAGCCTTGTATTTGATTTCGTTCAATTCAAATTTTGAATATAGTTTTTGATGTGATGTTTAGTTTCTATGTAATGAGACTCTGAAAATCAACAGAATCAAATGTAATAATTTTGACTGAATCAAGAATGAATGGCTTTTTGTGTTGAGCTGATTTTGACTATGTATGAATAGTCAAAAGAGTAATCGCTGATTACTCTACTTGCACATGTAGCCAAACGAGTGAAGTCATCGCACAGCCCTTTTATTAACGAAGTGGTGGCATGAAGATGAATCTTTGCAAAGGTATGAGGGTTGCAATTGTAATAAAATACATTTGTGAAATTAAATCAAGTCATCAGATGAAAAGAACTGAAAGCTGCTTGCATACCCAGTATTTTTGGAAATTGTAAGAGTTAGTTGTGTCATATTTAAAATTATCTTTGTGTAATTTCGCTTTCATCTCTGTAATGAAGAAAAAATAACCGTCTTACAAAAATTTGCCCAAACATATCATCATTTTGGATGTGGACATCAAACCTATAATTTTCTGCGACATCAAGTCGCACGACGATTTCATCGGAGTTTTTGTTCAAATCATAGACAAAAGTATAAGCCTTAAAGTAGATGGAGTGAATCGATCTACGGCCCAACTCATTTTTCATATTGCACGATTTTTTAGTAGATTATCATCAACTGCAACGTAAGATTTCCTCTTCAATTGCTTCAAAATTTCTTGGTCCTCTTTTCCAACTCATGTTCTCGTAAACCAAAGCTTTCTTGAAGTTGCGGCAGCTACAGCAATATACAATTGTATAATTGTATGATTGTATTTTTGTCGTGTCGGTGTGGGTATTCTCATTTGTCGCTGTATAACTGCAATTGCCTATTGGTTTGGGAGGTGCTTTAAGATATTTTTAAATTAATAGCGGTTGGAAAATTTGTCTTCCTTTTTTGTAATAAGACTTTACAAAAACGTTCAATTTCCTCTTCAAATCCGAACCGGAAATCTTTCCAGGGTAATAAAACTGAATTTTTAGTTTCTGACAATCTCGAAACCATCGCGAAGACCGAAAAAGAAAGACAGACCAAAAAGGTCCTGGTACAGACACATTTAACTTGGTTGGCCCCAGACATGGCACAATACAAAAACGGGAGGATCTTTGACTCACTCTGAGGGCAAGGTTCCACAGGCGAATCATGAGCATTGTGATTCTGAAGAGATCACAGGTTTCCTACTTATCTGAGTCTCACAAGTAATCCGTCTGTGGGATACGCACTTTGTAATCGCCGATAGACCAGGAGTTCTTTGCACGAGAATAACATTCACTGCTTTTCTATGGACCTTAACTTTAGCCTTGCGCAAACCAACGCGGTGAGTGCGTGCGATGCGATTGCGTTAAGTCAAATCTCTATGCATTAAGTCAAACGTCCATAAGATTACATAGAGATTTGACTTAACTCAATCGCATCGCACGCACTCACCGCGTTGGTTTGCGCAAGGCTTTAGTCAAATTGATTCCCAAGTTCATTGTCATCATTGTTCATCATTTTTCTTAAAATCAGAATCACACATCACAGATTGCTGGAAGGCGAGTAAAAATATGAAACAACTGTATACCTATATGAACTCCAAGAGGCATTTTAACTATTCACACCTACTCCCTACATAATTGTCTGCCAACATAACCTCAATAAACGTCTTGTCACATTTCTCACAGCCATGTTTTGTTAGGAAATGGAATGGACATACATTTTTTCGACGGTTCCGAAAGACTATTGAAGAAAGCGTTTTTCATGACAATAAATTTACGATCGAGGACTTGAAAACCATTTGTTGGTTTCTTTTGGGATCCAATTTCAGTGCTGAAAAATTAACATTAGCTAAAAATGTCTTTTCGAAAAACCAATGATCAAAATGGATTTGTTTTTAAAAGAAATTTGGATCGAAAATCGCAACAAAGTTTAGAAATTAGACGTGCAATTCTTAATATACTAGTCAATTTCAATGCACGTGCAATACTATAAACTACACTATCTACTATACTATAAACATCACAAAAGCAACGTGCATCGATGTCTTCTTTCATATCCTCTCCTATTTTCCTAAATGCTCGCACTGCGTTCTATAACATTATAAGGGTAGTCATAAACCCTTGATGTGCGCGTTAATTATAAAAAAAAAAAAAGCATTTGCATTAGTGGGCCCTTAAACATACATAATATATAGGTAACATGGGTTAGAATTAGCTTCAACTAAATCCACTACGACTGAACTCGCAAATACATAAAACTTAACCCTGCACGAAGAATGGAAAAAAAATTGCGAGGATGATGCTAAAATCTAATCCAAAGGATGTCCGTTTTTGCACATTACTTAGAGCTGTTATAATCGTTCGGAATTATACAAAGCTTTGAATAAAACTTCATTTTTTTACTTCTCGACACTCGACAAGGTAATACCATCGCCAAAAATGGTTAAAAGCAAAAGATATGGGCTAGTGCAAGCAGTTGAGTGCCCATAGAGGAATTTAGTTTTTTTTTTTGTGCTTGAGGATTTAATTAAACGAAAGCATATATATGTATGTACATCGGGTGTTTCTTTAAGAGGTTGCTGTTTCTCAGTTCGCCAACTCTAATGTCATTTATGTTCAGTTCGGTTTGACATTTTATTTTGAACAGGTTGACAAAAGAACTTGCATAACGTGCATATTTATTTCGAAAATGTTTCAGTTCGCGAAGTTTACCGCAAGCTCCGTTCATTTCATGGTCGACATAATCGTCCATCAGAGCAATTAATTCGGTTAAACATGGATCGTTTTCGCACAACGTTTAATTGATGTGATAATTCGCATCCGCAGAGACGTCAAACAGTGCGCACCGAAGACCCGAATGAAACGATTCGCCACCGTACACAGCAATTGAAGCTTTGTCCATCATCTTTATGGAAGATTTTGCGCAAAGGTCTGGGCTTACGACCATACCAGATCCAGCTTGTGCAAGAATTAAAGCCGCGAGACCATGCAATGCGTCGTGATTTTTTTGTGTATGGGCCGAATATGAGATTGATAACGACGCTGATTTTCATCGCAAAATTTACTTCAATGATGAGGCTCATTTTTGGTCGAATGGTTACGTCAACAAGCAAAGTTGCAGTATTTGGAGTGAAGAGAATTCACATGAGTACCATGAGACGCCATTACATCCACAAAAACTGACTTTTTGTTGTGCTCTATGGGCTGGTGGAGTCATTGGGCCATACTTCTTCCGAAATGATGCTCGCGAGCCAGTTACCGTTAATGGAGACCGGTATAGAGCCATGATAACCGACTAAGTAAGTAAGTAAGTAATTCATTTTATTTTGTTTTTCCATAGTTGGTTTATAATATAATGAATGAATTTAAAGCTATGGCATTGCCGTCAGCTCGGTTAGCAATTTTATTCAAAAAACATTTAAATATATATATATATAGTTTTTTTTTTATTTTATTGTTATTATTAAGCTTGTTTTTTTTTTTTTTATTACTTAGTTAAAAAATTTGCAAAGTTAATCATATTCCGTTATCAGTAGAGTTCTATACTTGTAGAGTTGATATACAAATTTGTAGAGGTTTTTCCAGTTGAACTCGTTCAAGGTTATAATTGTTTCTTGCATAGTTAAGGTTTTCTTTCCGAAATATGCAAGGCGCTGAGAAGAGAATATTGGACAGATACTTAAAAAATGGAAACAATCTTCTTTTGCTTTCAGGTTGCACAATGAGCAGAATTGGTTGAAACTTCCGTTGTATGGACTTCCATTTAGATGAAGGAGTTCACATCTTGTTTTGAAAACAAGAGATATTTCTCTGTAGCTGTACATATCGTTGAAATAATTCATGCTTAACAAAGTAGTGTTTAGTTGCGAGTATATGATCCTACTCTCAGATTCTCGAGCAATAGATGAAAACTCATCACGAACAGAATTTTCATACTTTTCAATAACTCTATAAAATTGTTCTTTGATGCAATTTAAGTTATTCGTGTCTATCGAAACGATTTCTCCACAAACGATTCCTAAGCTTTTCCACTTGGATAGCCACCAATCGTTATTTCTTAGTTCATAAAACATCATTTTCTTTGTCAGACGAGTATCTGCGTGCGAGACAACTTTGGTAATGTAGTCGGCGTGCAGTTTAAGAGTATATGTGAAAAGCTTTGGTAGTCCTGTTTCAAGATAAATTGCGTAATTGGGTGTATTCAATGGTAAGTTAAACAATTTTTTCAGGAAGTTCCTTTGAAATTTTTCGATGGACTCGTATTCATCAATTCCCCAAACTTGTCCAGCATAACATAAGGAGGACTTAACAACAGCATCAAAAATTTTATACTTTGCTGAGAGACTTATTCGATCATTAAAAAAGATTTTTCTCCATGACATATTGAGAAGGCTTTGTGATGAATTTGACTTTTCTTGGAGATGTAGGTTAAAATCTAGGGACCGGTTCAGTTTTACACCAAAATATTTGTATTCGTCAACGGTCTCCAGTTTAGTACTATTATAGAACCAGTTGTAAGATATTTGGCTTCTGGTTGACGGGCTGAATATCATTACTTTCGATTTGCTTGCGTTGATTACAAGACACCATTCATGACAGTAATCCGACAGGCGGTTGATCATAAGTTGAAGGTTTTCGGGTGACTCAGATAGAATCACTAGATCATCAGCATACATTAATACATTTATGTTTGAATCGACTATTCGAATTCCACCAGGAAGGCATGCAACCACATCGTTAATAAATAGTGAAAACAGCATGGCACTGAGAAGACAACCTTGTTTTACCCCGTTATCAGTTTCGAACCATTCCGAGTAACTGGATCCATCCCACCTAATATGATAACCGACTATTTTGCTCCCGATTTGGATGGCATGAATGTTGATGAGATGTGGTTCCAACAACACGGCGCTACATGCGCACGTCACAATCGTTTTGTTGAAGGAAACATTCGCGAGCGCAGAATTTCGCGGAATGAACCTGTCAATTGGCCATCAAGATCGTGTGATTTGACACCATTGAACTATTTTCCTTAGAGATATGTGAAGTCGCTCGTCTACGTCACCAAACCAGAAACGTTAGGGGGCTTGGAAGCCAACATTCGTGGCGTAATTTCCAATATGAGGCTTCTAATCCTCATAAAAGTGGTTAAAAATTCGACCTTAGACTTAGCTTTATTCGAGCCAGCCACATGACCCAAATCATTAATCTATCTATATATATAAAAATGAATTGCTGTTCGTTAGTCTCGCTAAAACTCGAGAACGGCTGAACGGATTTATCTGATCTTAATCTTGAAATGTTCGTGGAGGTCTAGGGAAGGCTTAAATGTTCATCCCTATAATCCCATGAGAACAGAAACAGGAACGTGAACGGGAACCAGTTACTTGACAGATTTCGAAAATTCTTTCAACTCTAGGATGCTACATTATCCCCTCAGTGGCATAGATTTATATTTCAATTACATATTTCCACGGGAACGGAAGATTCCCACAGGAACGGGGTTGGAAATGGAAACTTAGAAACTATTGGACAGATTTCAATAATTCATTCATGACTGGGATGTCCCATAATCCCTCAGTAACTTAGCGTATATTTTATCCCTATAATCCCACGAGAACAGAAACTGGAACGAGAACGGGAGCCTTAAAACTGCAGACCCGAGCAACGCAGGGTGGCTCAGCTAGTTAACTATATAAAATTATCCTTCTAATAAAGCCGAATTGATGAACATTAAAACGATTTTCTTGTGTTTTATTTCAATTCGAAGTTCTGTACCAGCGTACAAACCCTTACGTCAATCGAAGCAAATTTACTTCGCTTTTGAGAAAAATCTATAATCTACTTCGCCACTTCGCTTGAGTTGAGATCTACTTAACTTTTTTCACACTGAAAAAATACCCACTTTGAAATAAATTGAAAGCTTTCAAATGTCAATCAGTCTCAATTTTCAATCCCTCCCTTGACTCGATTTTCAATTTCAGCTAAAATTTCATTTTCTTTTCACTTTTTTTCATTGAACCGACCTCAAAATCATTTCAATCTTGTATATGAATCAAACATATGAAATATGTCATTTCCATTATAATAATAGTCCATGCATATGAAATCCTTACACTATTCCTGAAAACGAGAAAAGACTTCAATCAGTCTCTGCTCCGGTGAGAAGCCCACAACCTTACTTTATACGAGCATTGCATTAAATAAATTTTTATTATTGATACTGTTTATAATAACTTGAGCTTTTTTTCGATTGAAATCTACTTCGCAATTTTTCCATTTACCCTACCTTTCCATTTACCTGTACCCTTTACATACAGGTATATAGGAATATGTTTTCTGTTTGTGAATGTAGCCAATTGTTTAGTGTGGAACTTTCCACACTAATTTTCATTTTTAGCTGTCAGACTTTGCATGAACCTTTGCAAATGTGATTTCTACAGTTCAATTTTCATGGACGTTTTTGACTTTTTTCAACTTTCAATACGAAGGGTAATTCAAATAAGAGCAAATATTAATACATATAGATACTAAGTACATAATTACATTTTTCAGCAAAATTCAATAACAGAACTAACTTTTTCGCAGTTCGTAATACCTACATTTTTCAAATTTTTTTCTTAATATGGTAGCTGAAAAACAATATCGATGTTTTGTGCATGAATGACCGTTTTCTTGAAATTCATTCTAATTTGGCATACGTCTCAGATTTTCATAACCAACTTTCCAGAACTTGCCTTCATTTAATGAACTTTTCAGAATTTTTTTCAAACATCTGACTCAAAACCACTGAATCAACGCTATCAGACAATTATAGATTCGCTTGAAAATCGCTCCTTCCTCATGCAGTTCTTATGTTATCCTGATATTTTTCCAACCGAGCACAAACAAACTAGTTTGTCCTCAATTTCGTTTCAAGGAAATCATCACTAAAGTTTCAGTTAGTCTGAAGCAACCACTTCGGCAACTTGTCATAAAACTTCAGTTTTCTCAGATATACTCAGTGTCTCTTAACCACTACTCCTCAATAATTTTATTTCATCCTTTGCAACGAAGAACGAACTAAATGGAACTACAAACAAACAAGTGTCTGTACGACTAGGCTTGGCATCTTATGTAATAATCTCTTTTTATGTATGATTATCTCACCTACACAGCGTACGCAGAGGAGGACTATAGGAAACATGCCATGCAATGACACAAATCCTTATCGATTTTATGATTTTTTTCTAATCCTCCGCCGACACTTCACTATTTCCAACTTGACAATTAACAAAGGGGTGATGACAAACAGAACTACAAGTGCCTTTCGGTTGTAAGATGTCCTTGAAATCAGCGTAATCATACCGGAAATCTTTTATCGCTCATTATAAATTTTAAACAAGTACCCACTCCTTTTTGTTCTCTCTCAATTTTTTGCTATTCACAGCACTTTTAAGTCGTGGATTGTCCTTTTTATGCCCAGAGACAGTATACAGCATAGTATCCCTGACCTTCAAGTGATAGCAATTGTGGCGATAGTTTGTGGATAATAAATTCACCAGTTCAACTATAGGAGATTAAAATCAATTTATGGTTAAAAGAGGAACTGTTCTAAAGTGTTTTTGTATTAGAAGAATTAGATGCGGTTTTAATTAAAGTTTGTTTACACTCAAGGAACCCAAGGTGGTATATATACTTACTTTTGAGTTCAAGGTGTAATTAGAAACGAAGGGTGTTCGTTAGGGGAGGTGTTCAATATTTAAATTTGCAAAATCGGCGGCAACAGGTGGATGCTGAGATGAACATACAAATGGCTTTTGCATTTATTCAAATATGTTGTCTTTACATCACACCCCAGAGAGAGAATGTGTGTAGGTTGTTTTGGTTCAAAACGGTTCTACTACAAGTCAACGCGTCTATTGATTTTGATTGCTTGTTTGGTAGAAAAAGAAATAACACAGCGTTATGATATGATGAATATGGTAATGCCTGCTTTGGCTTACCAAAATATAGAACATTTATTGCACAGAAGATACAAGTGTGTCGATGTTATTTCGGAGCAGTATTCAAGTAAATCAAATCAAATTAATAAATAAATAAAATAAATAAATCATTCTTCGGTATCACAATACGCTTTTATATAAAACAAAATCTTTCGCCTTTACTGAAAATCTTATTTATATAGAAGGTTTAGCAGATTCAATCAGAAATTATTTACATGATGTTGGCGTCGATTGCTCATATATGTATGACCAAGGATTCGACGGAGCTCCGGCAATGAGTGTCAAATACCATTCAAACCCATCTAAAAAATCGTATCTCTATATTTATATTTTGTGAAATAATAGCGATGTTACAATTTCTGATTGCGCTTCATGAATATTCAGTAAAAGAACTAGTGTAATCTATCATGATCCAACAACCGATTTTTTGCCTAAATAGTCCCTTTTATCGGATCGAGTCACATATGCAAACATCAATCTGACGATATTTTTAAGTTTATCAATAGCAAGTCGTTCAAGAATGTCGATTATATTTTTATAATCAATAAAGTTCCTGAATTTATAAAATAATAATATTACTTCTCCTTTACTTTTTTGTCTTTCTCATGCTATATTTTTCCGTCCCGTAACGAAATTTGAACATAATTAGCCGATAAATGTTACAAATAACATCTTTTATTTTCCCGATTGGGGGGGGTCCGGACCCGAAAACCCCCCCGTGGATCCGCCTATGGCAAGCACTGTTCATAAAGGTTCCATTTCATTACAGTTTAGCTTTCGGTAGGTTAGAAGGTTGGTGGCTTTATGGGGTAATATCCACCAAACGCTCAAAAAACAAGCACAAAAATAAAAATTGAATTGAATTGAATTGAAGGCATTCTTCATGATTTTTTTCTAAAGGACATTTGAGATGTAACCCCTGGTTTCCACATGCTTTAAATCTATCGCAGCTATTACAGCAGCCTTTGTATATCGCAATTGGAGACCATTATAGTAGCTTTATCTTCATATCGCTGGGTATCTATCGAAGCTATTAAAGCAGAGGCAACTGTCATCTGCATATGTTTTTCCACCATTTTGTTACTTCGTTGTTGTGTTTGGTATAAAAAAAGTATGCTACAAAATGCCCAAAAGCCACAACACAAAATCCGGCAGTTGCTCTACTTTCTTGTGTCCGTCATATTCCTGCTTTTTTTATGAATTCAAAGCAAGTGGAGACACAGCGTAAGGTATATAAAAAATATATCATTGGACTAAAAATTTTTTGTTGGTAGTTTTTTAAGTGAAACTTCTTATGCGACTTGCAAACATGAAAGCGTTATTGTTTAACACGGAATATAATCGATTGCATACTTTTTGGAACTACTAATAAGTTGCTGTCATCAATTCCGCGCCATTCATCCCGACGATGTCATTGTAGTAAAATGTGTTTTTCGGTGGGAATATTTTGAAGAAAATCATGTCTGTGCGTGCGAAAATGATTTCAATTGCTCAATGAAAAGTCGATCAGTGTTGTGTTTTCTTTTCTTCTCCAACAGAATAGAAAATATTTAATGCAGTTCTTTTAATTTGTTTAATATTTTTACATATTTATGTATGTTGATAAGTGCTTACTAAATGTGTAAATCGATTAAGTTAAATTATTCTAACAAAGAACCATTTGTGAAATTTCTCCTCGAATGTGTTGACTGCGGAATTTTATTTGGAAGACAATATACAAATCAGAGCTTTTGGTGAGAGGTTGCTGTAAGATTTTATTAGAATTTCAATATAGTAATGATTATATACTAATGTTTGATCATGTCTAAACGTGTTTGATCATATTTAAACATGTTTGATCATGTCTAAACATGTATGTATGTAAATGTTCTCCGTCTTTTTTTTTTTTTTTTTTTTTTTTGCATCTCAGAGACATAAGTCGCACTGGGCTTAGAGCAAGCCCATTTGTACGTACTTATTTACGCTCTTCATCATAAATGCAAGTGTTAGAAGTTAGTAAAACGCCTACACCAGCACAAAGAGAGCGTATAAAGCAAATAAAAACAAAGAAAATTTATAGCTACATAACATAAACAAATTAAACAAGACTAGACTAGATAATATAAAAATTAATACAGATTACAAATGAGATAAATAATAGAAAAAAAAATCAAGTATGTGAAGCACTGGTTTTAAGGTTTTGTTTCTTGGGTTTAGATGTTAAGACTACCACTGACATTGACCAATCAACGGTTTCAGAAAGGTTCCTGGTATTGTATTCCATACATACAAGTACTATGTACATTGTACATATGTACATAGATCTTTAAAATCCTCGTTTTCCTCTTCTAATCTCCACCAAAAAATAAAATATTGTTCTCTGAAATGGTGTTAAGTACCTATCCCGTGAAAATTTACTCCGATCCATCTCTGTTCTTTTTCTTTTAAAGAAACAATATGAGTTCACTAAAAATCAATTTCTACCCTTTCCTAATTTCATTTCCACATTAGGAAGTTTCACTTCTTCCGCGCGGAGGGACTCCACGCACTTTTTTTTTACAAACAGCGATTGCCGTGAACCGCTTTTTTAAAAAGTTCTTCCGCGGCGAGCAGTAGAAGTCATGCCCAGCTCCACCTATAGCAAAAGAATTTTTTTTTATTATCTACATAAGTGTCGCTAGTGAAGTACACATGATTATATTTTTAGATTTTTTTTTTCGTGAAATGGTAGGTTTAAAAAAAAATTGCTCATCACTTTTTATTGTTTTTAATCAAACGCTCAAATCGAGTGCACTTCACTAGCTAATCAAATGAAGAAGCTACAGTTTTACGATTTTAAAAACATGGTTTTGAGAAAAACGAGTTTAAAATTGATTTAAACGAATTTTGAGTTTAGATCAGTGTACCTACTTTGGCGTTGTAGATTTTTATTCTAGGATATTTTTAGCCAGTAAAAAAAAAATGGAAAAAATAATCTGGTGGATATCATCAATGGAGAAATGAAACCTTTTAGCGAGTAGCCATGGTAACCCCTTATAAGACTCTGTTATCATCCCAGTCCTGCGCAGAAGAGTAGAGTTTATGTAAAGCGGATGTTTCGAAAGATACGTAATCCGAGTTATGTGTGGAGATGAAGATCAAACGAAAAACGTTACAAGCTGTAGCGCCACATAAGCAAAGCTATAAACGTGTACTTATCTCGAGAGTTCGATGAATGGAACAATCATGATCATATAGAGCTGATTAACTATACATAGCTCTCGCTCGATGGGTTTTCGAAAACACACAACAGGGAAGTTGCGGAAAGGAAAGACCAAATTTAAAATGACAGAATCAAGAAAAGGGAAAAGAAAAAGGACCTCAACCAACTTAAAATGCAAAACAGGAATGATATGGCGAAAATTGTTGGTTCAAGCCTATCAAAGA
Organism: Melanostoma scalare; assembly: GCA_949752695.1. Lineage (NCBI taxonomy): Eukaryota > Metazoa > Arthropoda > Insecta > Diptera > Syrphidae > Melanostoma > Melanostoma scalare. The sequence goes on along the minus strand of OX456984.1, from coordinate 12,840,667 downwards.
TAAAATAAAAGGGAGCCCCAGGGCCTGGAGTATTTCTCACAACCATGCCTTGTGAGGGGATGGAGGGGAACTACAATTTTCTGCCGGTTTCGAACGGCTAATCGAGAAAGCGATTTTCATGGCAATAAATTTATTAACGGAGGACATGTCAATTTCTCGCGAAAGGCGATACGCGTGGAAAAACATTTTTGCTTCTGTTTGTTCAACCCTATCAGATGACGAAATTCGCCTGACTGCCATTTCACATTACTTTCGACACAAATTTGTTCATTCCCTAGTTGCATGCGTACACGCAGCAAACATTTGTTTAAAAATATAAGAACATACTTATGGCATTTACAAAGCATTTTTTAATTTTGTAAAATATGAGATAGCTTCAATAGTAACAATGAACATTTGAACATATGTGTTAGCCTTAAACAAAGAAAAAACCTGATTAAAAAGGAATTATTTTGTAGCAAAAAATGGGATCCTTAGACAACAAAATACCATTTAAGATTACACCTGACGAACTCCGCAAAGGCCTCATCTTTATCATTAGAAAACCAATTTGAATTGAAGAGGTATTCCATATGAGCAGCTTCGAAGATAAGATCCAGATATTAAAGCTTATTTATTTCTTTTTTTAAATAAACAGATATAATCTTCTTTATTTTGAACCGAAAACATCAATTCTTGTCTATTCATTTTTCATGGAAACCAAAACATGAACACGCAGCTTATTTGCTTTGTTCTTTTCTATATCTAATGAAATGAAAATACACTCTCAAGTACCAACTGCGATCCTTCTCAGAGTGTACTCTAAGAGAATTTATCTTACTGATGTTTGTAAAACTTTGATTAGTGTTTTCTAAGAATTCATGCCATTAGTTTTTAAAAAACATCATTGTACTAAAAAAAAATAAGGATTACACAGAAAATAGCTTCTATAAAAGTTTCTCTGTTGGCTGAAATAATTACTCACTTCCTGGAAACATCGTTAAGGGAATCTTTTGCTAAGTCGCTTCAGCAACTTCAGTGGTCTTGATTTGGTTAAAGAAAACCACCTATTTCAAATTTAAGTCATGATAAAGTTGCTCGATGGTGGAAACATTTGCAGAAAACTCATTCTCAAGTATCTAAGCTCAACATAGAAACCAATGAATTTTTTACAACAACTTAAGAAAATTATTTGTTCTTTTTTGATCAAATTCAATGAAACATAGTCAGGAGCCTTGGAAAAACTTAACGTATTTTCTGAAGTGTTTGATGAAAAAAGAAATGTGTGTTTTCTCTTCAAAAGCAATCCCATCTACGTTGCTTTTGAAATAATTAATTAATCCATTACTTTTTGTTAAGAATTCTTCCCTATTCCCTCATTGGCTAATACCGGTTTCACACTGCGCCGAAATCCGGATTTCGAGCGAAAAAAGTAATAAAAAGCCGAAATCTCAAAAAAATCGACTAGTTTCTCCATACAAAATTTACATTTTTTCTAGTCTATTTTTTTCGGATTTCCACAAAATCTCCTCCAAAAAGTAGTAAAACTGAAAAATGGTGAAATGGAACGAACCTCAGAACAGCGAACGAAAGTGAACTCTCAGAAAAAACAACAACAATGCTTAAGAATCCTGACACTTGTCATCGAAAATTTGCATTTTGTATAGTAATCGAACACTTCAAATGACGACATGCGGTAGTGTCACAGGAGTACATTTGTTTTTAGAAAAATGTTTCTCTTGTTGTAAGTTTTGTTGCTCACTTTTTATATAATTAATAGTGTTGATGTTGTTTTTTATAGAATCTTTGAATTGCTCCAAAATATGCGCACATAATGTTGGTTATTTTTAGTGTAAAACAGGCCGCAATTGTGTTGTCTCCGTTTTCTGGTGTAAAGCCTTGGCCAAACCAACGCGGTGAGTGCGTGCGATGCGGTTGCGATAAGTCAAATCCCTATGCCTTAAGTCAAACGTCCATTAGACTACATAGGGATTTGACTTATCGCAACCGCATCGCACGCACTCACCGCATTGGTTTGGTCAAGGCCTAAGTTGCTGTCCAAAGAAGTCTTGGTCGACACATTTCTGTTGTGAAGTCAATGGGGCAGGGTTATTGGTGCCCATCTGTTGTCAATTTTGATAATAATCTTAATGCCCACGTTGCAAACAGTATATGGGAGCATTGTTTATTGGATTCAACTGGTAAAGCAACTGCCAGAAGAAAACCGTCACCAAAAGATCCACTACATCCGACAAAGTCGGATTTTATCAAAGCCAAGCATGTAAATTTGGCTTTTGAACCGAAACCGAATCTCTAGGATGATGAAAGTTTCAATGAAAATATAGAAACCAAACGGAGCAAACAGTTGCAGTGTCAAGACAAGCAATCTTGAGACGTCTCTTCGTTTGTTAGTGCAAGGAGTTGATCCGAACTTTTCCATGAGGTAAATCCCAACTTTCTTTTCTAATAATGTATTTGAAAAACAAACGAAAATGTATGCATTTCTACTTTGATAGGAAAAAAGTCAAATGCGATGCATGTAGCTGCGACATTTAGACAAGCTTCGCAGATTTAGTTGCTTATAATTAACGGAGCCGATCTGAACGCAATAGATTTAAGTGGCAGTACAGCATACGAAGTGGTCATGACCAACAATCACAACACTATCGCATAACAACTAGTACAGGCTATGTATGATGTCACTGTAGTTTTATCTGACCGATTCTTACAGAATGCAAAGCACATCAGCATTCCCGTTTCGAACAACTCAGAAATAGCGGGCAGCTAAAAATCGCTCGCGGTAGACTTCAACTTGTGAAAAACAAAATGATCGAAGAGCTTGTTATGGACTTGTGTGACAAAGAAGGAAATATAATAAAAATTTCGAAAAGAAAAATAAGATTCGATCTCAATATTTTCTTCAAAACATTATTGAGAATTTTGTATCCGGTTAAGATATAAGTGCAATATTGTTATCGTCAATGGGAGCGGGAATACCTACCAAAATTCTCATTGGAAGGCATCTACAATTGAATCCGAAAATGTATCCTCATTCTTTTTATTACAGTCTTTCAATATTTACGGGAATAATTAACACAACATTTGCGATAAAATTTGAATAAACCCTTCATATTTATTTTTCATAAATAAGTTTTAATAAATGGTTACAACCAATCCTGACAAAGTGTGTTTATCAACAGATGATGGAGCATGGAGCATGTTCGCTGGCCACTATTTTTTTTTTGCAATCTCTTTTGAGGACTTCGTTGTGGTAGTAAGTGGGTGTTGTTGCTGCTGCTGTTGTTGTTGTTGCTGATGGGCAGAATTAACTTTTTGAAGAATTTCTGTTCAATAAAAAATTGAAAGTGAGTGAAATATCTCAACAGTTGTGCTCCTCCTTACCTGAAAGAAATTACATTGAATATTCATCCACAGTGATGTCCTAGATTCGATCACGAGTACCATCATCTTCAGCATTAACCTGCTCTAAAGTTTCGATATAGGGTCATATCTCGCAATCATCATCTGGGTTGTCCAGACTGAACGCAGTACTAGCTAGCGGTGACTCAGTTGGTCTTTTTGGGTGGTCAACGAAAAGGCGTTGAATGGTTTCTTGCATTGGATAGTTTGTGATCTGTGCAGCCACCATTTGAAAAATTTTAACTAAAGTATTAATTCGGGTTCGGCAGCTTAAGACGAGCCAATGGAGTTAATTAATTCACTTGAACTCGTCATATTCGGGGCCAATTTCCTGAAATGAGCAAGAAGTGAATAACACAATTCTTCAAATCTTAGGCATTCAAACTCATACCTAGAGTCATTGGATTGAACCATTGATGAATCTACATCGGAGCAAGCTCTTAGGGCTTCGTGTAGGTAAGCTTTGTGACCCAATCAATCTGTGCGTTGCGGTCCTTGTAGAATGGTTCCAGTTTCTCCTCCAATTTTTTGATGAGATTTCTAAAAGCACTTTTGTGAATTTCGATTCGGACACAAGAGTAAAAATAAATTTAGGTATGTAATACTCTTTTTTTGGATGATTTGTTTGGCTTATTTTTAATACCACTTTCCATGTTAAAGGTCTCTCGGTTCAGGGGATTGATTTTTAAGGTAAAATCCTCAGTAAACTCCTAATTTTAAAAAAATCTCGAAACAGCAAAAAGCATTTGTTTGTTTATTGAAATTATAACGACAACTTGTTTTTAGCCTCCCGGTTTCCAAATTTGATTTTCGCTTGCCGGTTTCCAAATTTGATTCTGCTCTTGCTGGTCTAACAATACGCTTTTTAAATTTTTAAAACTTGTGGACAAAATGTCCACTTTTCACTTTTTTCTTCGCGAATTATTTTTATTTCTTGAGAATAATTTTATTTTGATTTCTAAGAACAAAGAACCAAGCCACAAAATTAATTCACAGGAAAATTTAAAGAGTGAAGTTAGTGTCAGTGTCAAACGTCAAACGAAATCTACTCTAGTACTTCGCCGCAGTGTGAATGGGTTGAATCCAGTACCACCCAAATCAAAATCAAAATCTGGATTTCGGTGCGGTGTGAAAAGGGTATAAAGAAGAAAAAACAGAAAAGTAAATAAAATAAGTTTCACGGAGATGACTCTGTGTCTGCACTGAATGGGCATTTTGCTTAAGTTTCAGCATTAATAGATGGGTATTGTTGAGATTTATGAGAGCTACTGAAAACCATGTCCACCCGCATCAAATTATTCTGGGTAAAACAAAAAAATTAACAAGAATCCTTGCAACACGCAAAGAACTACACGAAAATTCCCTTACTTCTCAACGATGATATTGTGTGACTACTCACTCCCATTCTTACAAATTCTCGGTTCATTCCGCAAAACAGTATCGCTTCGCAACTTGAAACGTTTATTAAGGTTAAAAGCGGATCTGGTATATGTAGGATGTATGTATGTGCTTAGGTATAAGGTTGAATGATGGAGTACCTAGTCCTTGTTGCAATAAACTTAAATTTTACTCAGATCCTTGAAAAAGCTAATGTGAAGCCTTTTTAAAGCCATTTTGCTGCTTGGTGAGAAACCGTATCTAAATTTAATCATTTTCGTGTCGATAGAATGATTTTCTCATTAAGTCGATAGAATGATTCTCATATTAAGAAATGGGAAGGTAGGAACATATAGCTAATCTAAGATAAAAATGATTGTTGGTGTGTATCATGGTTCCCCTTGCTTTTCCTTCTATCTGTCGGAGTGTAATATCGTCAAAAAGGGAGCAAGTATGAAGGATAAAAAGGTATAGACGGAATTGTGGCCTGGAAAGCCATTTCAATGTCAGTTTATTTAAATTTACATAAAAAAGGAGACGTTTTTCTCGGCTAATGTGTACTCCTCGTTTTTCGGCGATTACAAAGTCCGACTACATTTTGCCAGTAAATTGTCATCATCTATCCAGAACATTAATCATTAAACAACGGAAGTGCGAAGAAATCGACGTATATTGCAAAGTCAACTAAATTATTATTAACTCAATTTAATGTTGGTTATTACAAAGGTAAATTTTCTTAGAATAACAGCTAAGACTTTGTTACGAGCTCAATTTTATGAATGATGAATGTACACACGCACACACTCTTATTTCAAGTAGATCCTTAAATTTAAGAAATAAGTAGAACTCTAGCACTGGCCCATCATCTCCGTTTGCCATCGAGGTTAATGCCTTTCGCGATTCACTTTCTGGCAGTCGGTTTAAGCATACTTATCACTCTAATAACACACTCGCATAACTTACATGAATCGTTATCGTCCTTGAAAAAAATGAAATGGTTCCGGTTGTTGTTCGATTGGGAAATGGAAAGCGGATGGAAAAGCAATTCAGTTAGGAAGAAGTTATATTGTTTATGAATCTTCAGCTAAGGATTCTAGATATCACATATATATAACATAAGTGGGTTATCTTTTTGTCAGACGCAAATGTGAGCTTCTGCTGACCTAAAGAGCAACACGTCTGTGCGTCTGTGCGTCTGTGCGTTTGTGGTATATTCATATTTTTGAAATTAACCCTCAGAAAAACGAACAACGTACAGGAGCGAAACAATTTCATGACGTCGGCGTCGTTAATCTTATGTGGCCAATTGTAACTTATCAGTTGAAAAAATACATCATAGGTACATAGAGTTTAGTTTCTTTTAACAGAAATTTAAAGTGGCTGCAGTTTCAATATCATTAAAAGTGACTTTTCATTTTCTCACTATGCAGCACAGCAGGGGCCCTTGTGCTGACCCTTGTAGGACCACTAGGTAAAGTACATAAAGAGGGATGGATTTCATCTTGAACTTAAATATACGAAACTGTAATAAAGAGAAACACAAAAAGCTGGATTTACCTTTAGTGCTGTCAAAAAGAAACCAATTGATTTGTTGGGCAATGTTCGATAGCAGCTGTCAGGCCTTAGGACTTACATAACGTTAGTCATTTTTATTACTATTCAAAAATTTTGCTGATCAGCTTCTTTCCTAAAAAATATTGCGAAAAATTTCAGTTTATTGACTTCTAAAAAAAGGATCTACCATCTACTGCGAAAAAATTACTTTGCTGGCGAAGCTGAACCAAGCTAATGAGGCAAGTTTTGCAATCGTGCAGAAAAAATTTTGAGATAACAACAAAACATGGCATTACGATGATAGAGAATATAAAAAAAAAGTGGGTCCTGCAATTCCGTCTGTCTGTCCGTATCTACAGCCAAAGCCGCTTGACCGATTTTCTTCAAAAAATGTCTTACAACCCTCACTCACAAAACCTATTTTTCTCAAAACAGCTCTAACGATTTCGATAAAATTTTCTGTGAAGGATTATTTATTAAAGGTTTTTCGTATGACGTAAAAAATTAGTGTTGGCAACGCCCCTAGACAATCTACTACTAAGTAGGTTCGTCAGAACGTTTTGAGAGACAGACAGAACTCGTGGACGGCAACAAGCAGCAACTCGTGAAATTGGAAATATAAAATTAAGTTAAGAATTGTAAAGAATTGAAACAAATAAAAAAAAAAGAAACTAATGTAAGTACTTAATCCATAAATAATATGTAGAATACATAAACTAAATATTCCTTTAATAAAGGTTGTAACTTATCAAGCAAAGCAGAGCTACAAAAAGAAGGCTTTTTATTTTTTGTTAACGACAAGTTTCTTCTGTTGGCCGGAGCGCCAACAATTTGTTTGCAAAAAGTCTAACAACGATACGCTTCATAGTACCGTTTTTTAAAACCGACTTTCTCGTTAGTGGTTAACACGAGTCTGACGAAATGTTATATTAAAGAAGTCCTAGGTGGTTTAAAAAAGATTGAGAATCAACACTTTAAAAACTTTAATTTTTGAAATTTTAACTAATTTAGTTGGCTCAAGGGGCAATTAGACTAACCGCCAATAACTCCAAAAGAAAACCATTTCTTTCAAGTTTATTCCACTTGTTACATCGAGCACACCTGATTTCATAAATATTGACAATTGCGACAGTCGACAGGTGACAGTTTGTAAATGACAACTTGGTAATTGTCTATATCCTGTCCCATAGAAAAATTGACAATTTTTTGGAATTGTCGGGAAATCTGCGACAGTTGTCGTAATTTCGTCTCATAAAAAAAATGTCATGACAATGAATTGTCAGGGATTTTTTAAAAATTGTCACAAATTCCTCGACAAATTTGTAGTGACAATTCTTTTATTGAACAGAAAAAGTTGTACAAATTACAATTTTGTCTGTATGTAATTGACAATTGTGACAGTCTTTTGAGTTTCGGTCGAAAAGTGACAAGTTGAATTAAAAATGTAAAGTATTATATTGTCAAATGAATGTGATGATGAATCTGAGATGCAATTTCGTAAAATACGTCGTCCTCGAATTTTCAAAAACAGAATTTAAAGTGATTTTGCTGCTTTAAGTGATTTTCAATTTAATGAAAAATTTCGTGTAGGCGAAAGTATAGCGGAATATAGTTTGATTGAAATCGGTCGACATCTTCAACATCCCACAAAAAGAAATCACGCCCATTAGGCTAATATCCAAGTTTTATGTGCGTTATTGTCATGACAAATTTATCATAGTCTGACAGTGACAAAAATGTTACGACAAATTTATCACAATCTGACGGTGACTATATAAAACAAATAAATAAATAAATAAATAGGGTGGCGCAACAGAGCGAGGAGCCCCTGGGCCTAGCGTATTTCTCACAACCATGCCTTGTGAGGGAATTGAGAGGACCTACAATTTTCTGCCGGTTCCGAACAGCTTATTGAGAATTCATGGCAATGAATTTACTAACGGAGGACTTGCCAATTCCTCGCGAAAGGCGATACCCGTGGAAAAACATTCTGCTGGGTTAGCAGGCGGACATGCTAACCATCATGACACGGGTACCACGACAGTGACTATAGATAAGTGCGACAAAATTGTAGAACTGTCACTTGTCAATGTTTATGAAAAAGGGCCCTGCTTGCTGAGTCTCATATTGTCTTTCGCTGGTGTCGGACGTCATTCGGGTATTATCCCCAAAAAAACGTTTTTTCGTTCGTCAGTAATTTTTTTGTTTCCTTTTTTTTTCTTCTTTCTTATGGGTGTTTGTGTTCAATGTCAATTTTTTTTAGAAAAAAGAGTACAGATATTGTTGCTATTGTTAACAGCTGGTAGTTGTATTTTACCCCATACATTTCGAAGTACCAAAAAAAGTCGTTGAGTGCTGAAGGACCGAACGTGGTAAGTTGACTTTTTTTCGGAGTAAGTTGACTCTTTTTTTGTAATTTAAAAAAAAAATTAGGAAAACTGCGAGACCGGCGAAGCCAAAGGTTTTTTTTAGTTTTTAGTTTCTTATATCACACGAAGTGGGTTCAATTTGTTTATTTAATTTAATTTTTTTATTTATTTTGTGACACCACAATCCACAACTAGTGGATTGTTTGTTAAATTAATTTTATTTTTTTTTTATTAATTTTTTTTAATCTAGTTTTTTTTTGTATACTACACGAAGTGTACTTATTTATAATTTTAAGTTTCAAATGAAATTGCCTTTTCATTCTATTTGCTTGTAGCCTTCGTATCAAAAAGATGGACATAAGAAATAGTCAACTTAATACCTCATAGCCTTGGCCAATTTACTGCGGTTTTGGGGTTAGTTAACCAACTTGAGGTCGTTTCGAAAAATTAGGAAAAAAATGGGCACGACTGGGTCGCACGAACTTGCGATTGTGTGCATAATACCAATACCAAAAAATTAAGGCTGAGTAAAAGGTTTTAGTATTCGCTCTAAATATTTTTGGTGGGCTCAGGGTTGCCAACTACATTTTAATAATGAAAATTAAATTAAATCACGCAAAATATTGAAAAAAATTAAAATTAAATATTCCAAAAGTTTCAATCAAAAATCCAAAAACGCCATTCTTTTGCAATTGCTAGTACTTATAAACGTTGAATATTTAACCAAAATCGTTAGAGCAGTTTTTTAAAAAATCGGTTTTTTATTTTTCATTTTTTAATAAAAAAAGTTTTTTAAAATCTAGGTATGCAAGTCTTAAGATCTTGCCAGAAGATGTTTTGACAAGAAAATTGAAATAAATCAGCAATACGGTCGATACTTTTCTTTGTCATATAATTATTGTTTGCCATACAAATTGTCCATATATATATGGTATAGTTATAGTGTAATATCACTTGCAATATTTACAGAAAGTGTGCCATACATTATATGACAACGTTGTTCATATATTTATATATGATAGTGTAATACCACCTTTAGTATTAACAACGTTTTGAAGACATATTTTTTTATAAAGCAAAAATGTTTTTCCACGGGTATCGCCTTTCGCGAGGAATTGGCAAGTCCTCCGTTAGTAAATTCATTGCCATGAAAAGCGCTTTCTCAATTAGCCGTTCGGGACCGGCAAAAAAATGCGTTAGGCCCAGGGGCTCCTCGCTCTGTTGCGCCACCCTATTTATTTTTAAAAATGATGTTTTATAAAATGCTTTCTTTTGTCTGGTTAGATATCTCTCTTAGTTTTTTTTTTTTTTTATAAAAAAGATAAGAAAACTCTTAGTCCACTAGCCCCGATCTCCCCTAATTGATTTTTGAAAATCTCAATTTATAAAAAAAAGTGAAAAACGGTTTTTAACAAAACTGTTCTAACGATTTTCAATGTTTATATGTATTAAACTCTGCAAAAAAGTGGCGTTCTTCGGTTTTCTCTAGAAACCTCTGAAATATTTAATTTAGGTTTTTCGATATTTTTTTGCGTCTTCATTCAATTTACATAGTAAATGGCAACCCTGTACCACCAAATGTATTACGAAGAGCGTGAAACCTTGCACCCTGCCTCAAGACTTCGATATTGTACTAAGCACAATCCCAAGTTCGTGTGACCCAGTCGTCCCCATTTTTACTTGCGATTATAGGTACTATAAGGCAAGTCTTGCAATCGTGAAGAAAAAAAATTTTGAGATAACAATAAAATCTGACATTACGATGGTAGAGAATACGAAAAAAGTGGGTCCTGCAATTCTGTCTGTCTGTCTGTCTGTCTGTCTGTCTGTCTGTCTGTCTGTCTGTCTGTATGTCCGTCTGTGTGTATATGGATCTACAGCCTGAACCGCTTTACCGATTTTCTTCAAAATTTGCAGTTATAGTCTCTGGGGCAACCTACAGAGGGGTTTTTGGAATTGGATCTCTAGGTCTTGAAATAACGGTACCTGCCATACAACCTTTATGATAATACCTATTTTTCTCGGAAACGGCTCTAACGATTTTGATAAAATCTTACGTGAAGTATTATTTTTGAATAACTTTTCTTATGATATAAAAATTTTTTTCAGAAAAAGTCTATGAACGGTACCCCCCATAGTACCGTTTTTTTCAAAACCGACTTTCTCGCTGATGGTTCACACGATTGTGACTAAATTTTATATTTAAGAAGTCGTATGTGGTTTAAGAAAGACTGCATATCAACATTTGAAAAAATCTAGTTTTTTCGAATTTTCAATAATTTTTTTTTAAAAAAATTTGTCTTTTCGAATATTTTCTAAACTGTATCTTTGATTTATTTCAAATGTTTTATCAATACTTCTTTTAGCAAGATCTTAAAATTTGTGTACAAAAATTTTTGAAACCTCATTTTTAAAAAAAATTAAAAATAAAAAACCGGTTTTTTTAAAAACCGCTCTAACGATTTTGGTTAAACTTTCACTGTTTATTTGTATTAGCAACTGCAAAAGAATGGCGTTTTTAGATTTTCGTTTGAAACCTTTGGAATATTTAATTAAATTTTTTTAAATATTTTGTATGATTTAATTCAATTTTCATAATTAGTGTGTAGGTGGCAACCCTAAAATCACCAAAATGTATTTAGAGCTAATTCTAAAGCCTTTTATTCAGCCATAATATTTTGGTATTGTACTTAGCACACAATCGCAAGTTCGTGCGACCCAGTCGTGCCCATTTTTTATAAGGTGATGACAGTCAAAAAATATAACGATATACCGCCACAGTAAAAAACTTCAAAGTGATTTAACATTTTTCTTTCAAACTTTTCTTATTCTTCTGGGTTTTTAAATCAAAAAAGAAATATTTACCGAAATTCACAAAAAAAAAAAAAAAAAAGGAAAACCTTCCAACTTTTCCAAACTCCTTAAAGCCTTCCAATCAACAGTTGTAGCACAACTTCCTGCCTAGTCCAATTTATCAATCACCCGGGAAAAAAACAATAACTTTTCTCATTTAAGAAAGCAGCTGTTATAACGTGCAAAAAAAAAAACAAGTTGTTTGCTCGTCACTTTGCCGACACATTAACTCAACTGGCTTTCATCCTTGTATAAGTAATTATTTCAGTATCTGTGTATCTGAACACTGTCTGTGCAAAAAACTTGCTGTGAATCATTACAAGGGATCCCATTTTTTCGTCAAAATTGATTCACAAAAGACAAAAACAAAATATAAATGTCTGTGCAAAGTTGAACATGACAAATTCGACATGATTACTTTATTGATTTTGCGGGTTCAATGCTAACTCTTGGAAAATAACTTGCACGTCTAAATTGCACACCATCGACATCCCATTTCGTTTGGCTTGAGTTGTATAAGCCCGAATTCGACAAAACCACCGGCGTTTCTCTGAAATAAGAAATTAGAACTTTCACTTACCCAAAGGGTATAGCAAATTGGAATGTCAGTTGTCGGTTGGGAAATGTTTTGTTTGGCTTTTGCACGCGAATTACTCAGTACAACCTATAGCAATAATCTATAATTTGATTAAGCTAATTTAGATACCTATTTTAAATAAAGAGTGGGAGTTGATTGTGTGGCAGGTAGCTGTTGGTTTGATCAGTGAAGCAATTTGAGAAGGAAATTATGTTTCGCAATTATAACATTTATTATGATTACCTGTCATTTTTACAGGAAATTGTTGTGGTAACACAGTTCAACGTTATATCGATAATAATTTTTAACTTGTATCCTACAAACGCTTAATTTCTTTAGTGGTTATTATCAGACGTTGTTAATCAATCTAAGTACACCAACCTAACGTTTGCCTCTATCTTATATATAAAAATGAATCGCAAAATGTGTTGGTAAGCGCATAACTCAACAACGCCTGGACCAATTTGGCCAATTCTTTTTTTGTTGTGTTTGTTATTGTCAGGAGAAGGTTCTTATGACATAAAAAATTTAAAAATTGATATTCCCACAGGAACGGGTTTGGGAACGGAAACTTAGAAACTACTAGACAGGTTTCTAAAACGATTCCAGCATTAGGGGTGGTACATTATCCCTCTCCATGAGTAACCTAGACTATATTTTATCCCTATAATCCCACGGGAACAGAAACGGGAACGAGAACCGAAAGCTTAACGTTATTTGACCAATTTCAAAAATTCTTTCAACTCTAGGATGTTACATTATCCCTCAGTCACAATGACTTATAAATGGTTCCTGTCAAGGTTTGTTCCCCATATTCCCACAGGAACGGAATTTAAAAAATTGCGCGGATATTCCGACAGCAACGGGTTTGGAAAAGGAAACTTAGAAACTACTATACAGATTTCTATAACTCTTCTCTTCCCCTTCCTGCACTAGGATTGCTACATTATCCCCCTCAATTAGTAATTTAGATTATATTTCATCCCTATAATCCCACTGGAACAGAAACGGGAACGAGAACGGGAACCTTAAAGTTACTTGATCGATTTCGAAAATTCTTTCAACTCTATGATGTTACATTATCCCTCAGTGACACAGACTTATATTTCACATATTTCCACGGTAATGGAAGATTCCCACAGGAACTGGGCTGGGAACGGAAGCCTAGAAACTACTGGAGAGATTTCAAAAATTCTTTCGTCATTGGGATGCCACATAATCCCAAAGTAAAAACGATTATTTTTCATCCCCAAGTTCCCATTTAAGTGGAAAAACGAGAACAGGAACCTTAAAACTACAGACCCGAGCAACGCCGGGTGGCTCAGCTAGTTCCAAATAAAAATATGGTGCAACAACAAAGCTCAAGAAGCTAAAAGGGTAAAAACTCACATTTTTCACCGATTCCGGTAGAATGCTTTTCATGGCAGTGTAATTATTCTTCGAAAGGCGAATTTCGAGCGAAGGTCGATACAAGTCAAGAAACATAGGATGCTTTTCATATTTGAACAACAAATTCTCACGTAATAAGCAGACATGCAGACACCTCTGTCCTTATAGAGCAAGATCTTAGGCTGGTAATGCGAAATTTCTTGAGAATAGAAGTAAAAATCACTCTTATCGCAGGGCCCGACGGACTCTAACCAAGTTATTTTAGACTACTAATGCCAAAAAGGAAATATCATAGAATTTTATCGAAACTAATGTTTTCAAACGAATTCGGAAGAATTGATCTAATTATTTAGAGGAAATATTTGAGTGAAGTACAAAAGCGTCTTTGATGTTTCCTCCCTGGCATTCATAGTGCGAAATTGTTGCTACAGGATATAGTGGTAAATGTATACATAAGTAACAAACAAAATGAGAATATAAATAAAAAAATATAAAAATATTTTAACTCCACATTTCAATCACAAAACTAATAATAGCTCAAAATTCAAGTGAATAACTCAATATATTAGTGTTTTTCAGCATGTCACAAAGTTAATGGTTGGAAGGAAAGAATGGCACAAATAATCTTCAAATAATCTCTAGAATCTACAGATTTCAATTAAGCACAGTTGATACTTTAGATCTATTGAGGCCGTGATACAGGTTGTTCGCAGATAAAAGCATAAAATAGCTTAGGACTTCAAATAACCCGAAATATTGCGAACATTTTAATCAGACTACTAAAAAAAGTAATAGAAGGTTGTGGAGGTATTGTTAAAAAAGAAATCCCCGAAAAATCAATAATTTTCAAAGTATCACCAAAAAAGTATTATCTGGCATCACTTTAATCCTTCTGATATCCTTTTCTTTTCTAGTACAACGCAACAATGACAACATTCAAATGTCTCGTTTGAGGTCGTGTTACACAACCCAAAAAGGCCCACACCGCACAATGGGCGCATATAGATACTGTCTTTACTTTTAGCGGTCTTAAAAAATCCGTCAAAACCCAGTGCGCACTCCGGATGTAGAAAAATGTGTAAGATTGTAAAATTGTAATTTTACACAAATTGTAAACACATCTTTTCAAATTCTAGCTGCACTGTTGTAAAAAAATTTACTTTGTTTTGAAGATGACTGCTGCAAAAATGTCGACGAAATCAGACAAATATTAAATATTGTTTTACAATGTTATCAGGGTATAGTAAAATAGTAAATACATGCTACTGCTAACAATTGTTGTTGGGGTGTAGAAAATTGTTATATTTTTATAACGATACAAGACTATTTACGGATTGTGAATACCACCTCTATTGAATGTTATTGCTGTCTTGCGATATCAAACAGTTTCAATATACTCATGGATTTAAGTCGAAAAAATAACACCATTGATGTCATCAATCATCGTAGCTTTGCCAATGAGGCACCATTGGAACAGCTACGAACAACAACTTTTTCTAATAAATGCTTATTTCATTTTAATGCTTTATTGCTCTGAATTCAATATATGGTAAACCAAGATGGTAAATCTAAGGGAGTAAAAACATTAATCATTTGTTCACTTTTCAATTTAATTGACATTCAATTAAATGATGGATTTTTCACACAGAGATCAACGAAAGTGTTTACGGAGTGATGAATAGATGAATAAAAGATGTTTTACAGACTTGTCAACTGCAACGAATATGAATATCGCTTTATTTTGACAAATTAATTCAAATTTATTGCTTTCTTTTTACCCTGAGTTAACCTTTGTGTAAGTTCAGGTTCTATGTCAGACGTAATGCATTGGTTGAAGGCTCATGGTCGAAAGGATTTTAAGGCTGAAAATGCGTTGTGTTTTTTACTTGTTTACTGTCAAATTTAATTGGATAGGTTTTTCGCCATTAGTTGGACATAAAATACAACACAGCCAACATTTGTTTTAACTTAAATAAAGTTTCAAAACTTTAATTTAAGTAAAGTCTCAAAAATGAAAGCAAATAAAAATGATTTTGCAAAGGTACGAGTACCTGCAGTCTTATTTGATAAAAATGAATGTCTAGAATTCAAAACAAAAATTTGCAATTTTTCCCTTCCAAATGAAACAACATAAAAGATTTTGGACTTTTTAATGAGAAGTTTCAGAAAAACGCTTCCAAAATGAGGAAATTTACTTTGAAAGAGTAAATCTGTTTGCAAACCATCAACTAATTTATCATCCTTACTTCTTTTGAAATGAGGAACCATTTACAAAACAAATAAATGTGCAGTTTGCAAGCTCGTGGCATTATCAGTAATTTTTCTTTCGAAATGAATGAGGAATAAAAGTAAGCTGCTGATACGGTAAATGGCAAGCCCTATCGAGGCATACTGACATATTTTTGTTTTTTTTTTTTGTTTTCAACAACGCAACTTGCCATTCAGCGCTCTTAGTCATCAATTTATTGCAAAATTGATTCATTTCCAGAAGTAGTCTTGTTCACTGGCCCCCACGTTCATGCGGCTTAACGCTTTTCAATTTATTTCTTTTTATGGGTTTATATTAAGTTAATGATTTAATATTTATTTTATATTTATGCCGAAAAACAGCAACTCTTAAAGGATTGAAAGCTTATATTGAAGTAGCCACGGGCAGATTTAATGGTCTATGTAACTCGTAAACACGATGAAATTATCTAGCAAATTATAAAAATAATAAATTCATTCCAATAATACGTATTTCTGTTTTGTATTATTATTTAAAACTCTCAAGCTTTTAAACAAAAATAGTCTGTTATGTTGAGATTCGGATACCAGAAGCTTTCAAATAATTTTCCACTGGTATTACCATTCACGAGGAATAGGCAGAGAGTATAAGCTGCTATTGGCAACAAATTGCAGGTCTACTCCATTGCTTACAAGTAAAAGGGTTGGTCCTCATAGGTCTCTTCACAGTTTGTCACCTCCATTTGTCTATTTATAAAAAGAAGTGAAATATTTTGTTTGTTTTGAAAGGCTCATTTTTGGATTTTTTCTTTTGCTTTTTACTTGATTCAAAAAAGCAAAATCCAGTCTGACTAAATTTCAAGCTGGTAATACTGAATGGGTTTGCACGTAAATGAAAAATGTCGACATTCCTTCACGACGAGGAAGTACACTAAGGAACAAAAAGGCGAAAGTTCAATGAGTTAAGGGGTTAGGGGTATTCAGGAGCGTGAAAAAATGCCATTTTTTAATAAATTTTTTTTACTAGTAATTAACTTTTTATGGTACCCGTGGCGTGATGGTTAGCATGTCTACCTGCTAACCCAGAGGTTCGAGGTTCGAATCCCAGCAGAGGCAAAAATGTTTTTTCCACAGGTATCGCCTTTCGCGAGGAATTGGCAAGTCATCTGTTAGTAAATTCATTGCCATGAAAAGCGCTTTCTCAAAAAGCCGTTCGGAACCGGCAGAAAATTGTAGGTCCCTCCATTCTCTCACAAGGCATGGTTGTGAGAAATGCGCTAGGCTCAGGGGCACCTCGCTCTGTTGCGCCACCCTATTTAATTTATATAACATTTTTTCATGAAAGTAAAAACATAGAATTATTTCATCATATTTTAACATTATTTTACTAAAATTTCAAAAAAAAATATTAACTATCTTACAACTTATGGCGGTTTAAGTTCGCAATAGGTTTTAAAAATGGGTCCTTTCGGTGACCACTATAACTCAAAAACCGCTGGATAGATTTGAATGAAACTTATACAGTTTTTAGAAAACATAAAAAGCTAGTGCCTGATCTAAGGATTTTTTTTTTTAAATTTACAAGATAGCGGCCTCAGGAATTTTTTTTCTGATTTTCGGGAAAAAATCAGCAATTTTATAAAAAATCTTTCGATCAGGCACTAGCTTTTTATGTTTTCTAAAACTGTATAAGTTTAATTCAAATCAAAAATGGTCACCAGTTCAAAAAACATAGTTTTGAGAAAAACGCATTCAAAGTCTTACAGTCGATTTATGTACAGCAATGAAAGCTGAAAATAAAGCTGAATAACTCGAAAGATATCTGTTGGACTCACTTCAAACTTTCAGAGAATATTTTTAAGATACTATATTTTAAGAAAATGTAAAAAAACAAAAATCAATTTTTTGAAAATTCTTAGTACCCCTAACCCCTTAACAACTTTGTTCGCAGGTATGTTCCTATTTAATAAGTTTATTCCATTGGAAATGGTCATAAATTTTATCTGTAGTAAATAAAGCAGTGGCGTAATTGTTAGCATGTCTTCCAATTACATTTTACATCAGTTCGAGCTCCGAGGTCTAGAAACATCTTGTTCACGTGTTTTCTATGGGTATATACCTTACCGAGGAATTGGCATTGGATAAGTCCTCCGAGAGCAATAACACTCCCGTGAAAAGCATTCTCTCACTTAACCGTTCAGAACTGGTAACAAATTTTAGGTCCTCTTCACTCCTTAAACTCCGAGGCTCCCCAGTCCCCACTCTATTGAGCCATCCAATTTATTTGTAATTTTCAAAAAATTGTAGCGACAGCGACTCTGCGTATTCAAAAAATGTGATTGATAGTGTGCAACTAACTTTTCGGAATTAGTCAATTTCCATTTCCGGTAAGGATTTATTTGTCTTTAAGAAATAACTTCCTATACGTTTCATTTGACCGTACCAGATGATGATAATATTTTGGTATTGCTTATCGCAATCATTGTTACCGAAGGCTCACTTGACATTGTTTCTTAATTCAATGACCTAGAACTGTTTATTATTTCCAAATTGAATTTCAAACTTATTTCGAGATTGTGGCTACAATTTACGAGTTTCTCAACCCAAAACAAAGCACCTGTCATTGACATAAATGCATAAAATTATTCAATAATTGTCAATAGCTATAGTATATAATTGTCAATTTATTGTGAGGTTTTACACCCAGTAAATCCTGTCCAGAAATGTTTTTGCCTTCAATGCTTTTATCGTCAACATATTAATTATCAAAATCTATTTAAAATGGACTCCCAACTGAGAGACATAGACAGAGACCATTGCTGCCCTAAGGAAGTCGGTCATGAGGATTTAGGTAATTAGTGTTCAGATTTTCCTTTCAAGACGACTTCAAATTTAATAATTACATACATAGTATAAAATTGACACTTTGATAGTATACGTTACGTGTGCCTATAATTAGCACTTAACAGTTTAATACACTCTGGAAATTATTCAATTATTAAATCTCCCATCAAACTGTGAAAATCACAACTCAATTGCACATGTAATGTATGTATGTATGTAGAGTATACTCATATTAAAAATCGATACTAGTTGTTGTTGTTCAATTCTAGTTGTCGAAAAGTGCTGCTTTCCAAACGGAGTCTGTAGACCTAACATTTTAATGTGCGATTTCTTCTTCGATGGTATCGTGGTGCATTTATTTTGCGACTGTTATTCTAACATTCTTTTCAACACTATCGTCAATGAGTCTATTTAATTCTGGGGTCTGATCTATGAATTCGATTTGCTTTTACATAAAACTGATTGAGTTTCCGAATGACCGAGTATTTGAATAGTCAACGCTTAAGAACCGGACTGATCGTATTGCCATGTCATTTTCAATTCATTGAACTCAGGAGAAACTACACTGTCAGACAAAATAAAGTGCAAATGCACTTGACTCATTTTACAAATGCAGAGAATAAACAATGAGGAAGATTAATCACTCTATTTAATGTTACTACGTTATATTTTGTCATTGTTTATCAAACCTTTATAAATACTCCGTTATTTTTGCTCTCTTTTAAACATGAACTACATTAATTTTCAAGCAAATGACATTGAGCTCGGACAAAACAAAGTGCAATTTTTTAATACATGTGCAAAGTATAGCTAATAATAGTCAAAAATAAAAATTTAAGCCAAAATGATCAGAAGGTGAGGTTATCTTATGCCCGTTTGCAAAAATTTTGTTTCAAGTTGAATTTTATTTTCATAAGCTTTGACATGGAACAACTCTCACCCGAATTGAAAGAAGTTTTAGTTTCGGACCGTTGACGTGGGTTGACCTTCCGTAAATTAAGTGAAAAATATAGTCTGTCAATTTCTGGAACCAAGAAGGTTTATTTGAGCTTCATTAAACGGTGATCTGCTGCCAGTTTTCGAAGTCAAAGTGGAAGAAAGAGGAAAACAACACCGCAGAATCACAATAGAGGCCAGAAAAAACCGTTATCCACAGCTAGAAACATTGAAGAAGACCTACAATTAGACGTAAGACCAAGGACAGTCCAAAGGTGTCTTAATGACAGTGGGCTACGAAACTATTTGGCAAAGAGAAAACTTTTGCTATGCCAAATAATTATAAAAAAAAGACTTGCTTTCGCAAAAAAGTATTTAACAAGACCACAATCGTTTTGGGAAAGCATAATTAGGCTTCATGAGTCTAAATTTGAGTTAACAAATTCCAAATCAAGGAAAAGAGTTTGGCGCAAGCCCAAGGAAAGGCTAGACCAAAGATGCATTAAAAAAATCGTCAAACATGGTGGTGGGTCTATTATGGTTTGGAGATGTTTTCCCTTTGGTGGCGTTGGGAATATTGTCAAAATTTACACCAAAATGACGGGTTCTCATTACGTCAACATTATTAGAGAAAACTTAGCTTCTTCGGCATCAAAAATATCGCTGGACAACTACATTTTCCAGCAAGATAATGATCCGAAGCATACTTGCAAAGTGGCAAAGCAGGTTTTCTCAAAACAACGTGGAAGTATTGGAATGGCCACCTCAATCCCAAGATCTCAATCCGATAGAGCATCTTTGGTCCATATTAGATGACAGAATTCCGTTAGATGGTCGGCGAAACATACCATCTTTTTGGGAAATCCTCCAATTTGAATGTGAGAGGATTCCATCTGAAATTTTGAGAAATCTTGTTCGCAGCATACCAAAACGACTTGCTGCTGTTATTCAAAATAAAGGAGCAGTCACCAGTTACTGATTTCCTATGAAAATATATGTTTTTTTGCTGATATTTTGAATTTGCACTTTATTTTGTCTTCTCTTTTTCATGATTTGTTGCAACACATATTTTTTGTTATTTCAATTTTGGTTATATTTTGTTTATGAATACTGATATGTTTGTAAAAGAACTTAAATAAATTAAATAAAATGACTTTTTGAAGTACAGTTCATGAAAACAATACAAAATAAAGTGAGTTAGTATCTTAATTCCGGTTTGCACTTTATTTTGTCTGACAGTGTATATACCCTTGCCTTTATTTATTTTTGCAGGCGCAAATAGCCGTTGGGGTGTTTTCAAGCATTCATACATTGAACATAACAGCTGATACAGCTCATAGTTTTTACGATGCCTTAATATTATTTTTCTTCGAAAATGCAATCGGTGTTGGTCTTTTCATTTAGATTTAAGTTGAAACTTTCGAATTTACATGATGAGATGGATGTCGTAGAAATGTATGGGAACAGAAAAATTATTGCAAATAAACATAATGGAGATGATTGAGCAAAGGATTAGCTTCACTTTTCACGCTTCACGAATTGTAAGTTTGTATGCCTGTAGACTATTTGATTTGAATATTTTATTAAATCGATTTATAGCCAGTAAATTTAATTGGATCGAATATGATTGCATATGGCACTCAAATTTAATCCGAAATCATTATTTGGTTGCATTGAGAGTGTCTATTTCATACCAGGGGCCCATTTCACAAATCATACATCATCATATACAAGGTTTTAAAATTTATTTCACAGAAATGTTTTGCTGTCATTGGTTGAATGATTCAACTGGAATATTCCCAGTAAAAATTGTGTTTCGCAGAATTTTGTCATACATTATATGTCTACAATGTATGATAAATTTTCATACATTTGATACAGGAAACAAAATGGTGGTGTATCCTTCGGTTTTTTCTTGTTGGCAGCCAAAAACTTGCTCTTTGGAAACCTTAACGGGGCTTCTAGATTGATAAGCGGGATTTTATGAATATGAATATGAATGGCCGAAATAGAAAGAAAATTGGTATCCTAATTTGAGTCCCATTGGTGGTTTGAACGTCTTGAGAAAATGCCAATTTCTTCCAACAGCATTCCTTTTCTTGTCTCGCTTGAAACTTGTCGGAGGGTCCCGTGTCGAAGGACAAGTATTAATTTAAATTTATCCTGAAAGGGATAATAAGTGAGATTTGCAAAGCTTGGAACAGCACGAACATACCTAACCTAACCTAAGTTCACCCTAGCAGCAAATGACCAGTAAGCACTCGCCTTACGGCCTGAGAAGTGCATGAAGCGATGGTAATTCTATGAATGAATATTAAAGAAACGCAGTGCCTGATCACATGAAACTGGACACGATGCTATGCACAATGGAATAGTTACAACAAAAATGAGCGGATAGTACTAAGCAACGAAACCATTTTATTGAATTTGAAATTTTACAAAGAAAGACCATCTTAAACTTCTATAGTAATGGTTGAAGCTCAAGGCGACAACATTCATTCTTGACAGATTCTGCATTAAAGTCCTTTTTTTTGTTTATTTGCGTCTTGGAAACATTGGCATCGTAAGCAGCAAATAATAACCTTGAAAGGTGTGTTTTTCGATGAAACTCTCTTACACCATTTGTAATAAACACTATTCCCGCTCAATTGGCTTGGAAATGGAAGTCAATATCATGGTTTCGGAACTATGCACGGAGTTTCGAAAGGAACTATTTGTAGTTTTTTTTCCAACTCCTTCAGCGGCAATGGACATCTACAGCAAGCAAACAGCTGCGAGTTCGGCTATTCGTTTACAAGAAGTCTCACAATGAACCAACAACAATATTGGTCATGCCGACATTCTGAACAAATTCAGAATCCCCAAACTTAAAACAGACTACACCACACTCAAAACCGATTTTGACACAAATTTACGGGCGATTATTTCATCCAGAACAGACTGGGAGGACCAATCATTCTTGGAAAACGAACACGTCCATTTGTTTACAGATGGTTCAAAATCAAATGAAGGAGTAGGTTGTGTTCTCTATTTTGACGAAATGAAATTGAACATCTCGTTTCCTCTCCCAGACCATTATACCGTGTTCCAAGCGGAGATGATGGCAATTAGCGAAGCTCTATCTTGGCTCAAAGAAAACATGATGTCCAAAAAGGATACATAAATCTCTCAGACGGTCAAGCAGCCATCAAATTCCTTCAACTCTATCTCAGCCCTTAACTGGCGATCATCTCTCAGGGAGATGTCTGTGCAGTTTAACATTCACCTGTGTTGGGTGCCGGGAGACATACCAGGAAACTGCAAAGCAGATGAACTTGCCAGGAACGGAACACTTCAGCCCTTCTTACCGAAAACGGAGAGTATTGGCATTCCAATCGCTACATATGAACTCCTGTTCAACCAGGACGCATACAAAAAAAACTAATCTGAGATGGTTAAGCAGTGTAACGTGTAACGCAACAAAACAGATCAGGCCCAAGTTAGATCTTAAGTGGTCGAACGTCTTGATCTCTCTCAAAAGAAAGCACATCAGTGCGACGATAGTTGTCATCACAGGACACTGTTTTATTGGACGACATGCCACAAAGCTAGGAGTCACCTCAAACGAATTTTGCAGAAGCTGCATGGAGGAGGAGGAGGAGGAAACTATTTCCCACCTTCTCTGTTCATGCCCAGCTTTAGCTTACAAACGTAGGATACACCTAGGTTCGTATTTCTTTGATAACCCTAGTGATCTTAGACACCCTGCGTCTCTCCCGCTTCATTGGTTCCATTAGGATAAGAATACATTAGATCCATTGTGGTATCAAAATGGGTCTAACAGGCCTAAGTGCGTTAGCCAAGCTAACAGCCACTATAACCTAACCTAACGTATGTGAGTAGAAGAAAGTGGAGAACTAAAATGCAACAAACTCGCAAATGTCTAAATGTGGTATTAAAAGCCATGGCTTCTTTTCTTTGGTTGGTCCTTTTGCCATTACATATTGTTAAAATCATACATTGTATGTAATGTATTATCTATAAAACAAACCCCAGTTGCACTGTTTTATGTTGACGGACCAATTTAATCAAATGATGAGAGAACCGATTTCTTTTGCACAAAACTTTCAAAATAGTGTTCATATGCTTCTGCTTTCAGTTCGTTCACTTCCTTGAATTGTGTATTTCCATATCTTATCTTAATTTGTGATAGGAAGCTCAAAAGAAGTAATTGAGAATCGTTTTCTTTCACCCTTGATTAGCACTGTGTAAAAATTGCTTAATGAAAAACACATCACGAAGGATCGATTTCCTTATTTTTCAAGCATCTGCCAAAGACCTGTTTATTAGCAGAAGATGCGTACATTTGGAAATCAACATCCTTTCACACATGTGTAACTTCAAAGAAGAGTAAAAGAAATCCACCTTCGAATCAAAGAAAAAAGAATCCCAAAGATGAACATTATATAGTGCCATGATACCGACATAATAAAGTATCCTTTGAGAGATCAATTGATTCCTAACTTAACACAGAATGCTTAAGGTGATGATTTTCTCATCGACTCCTTTGGCATCCCTTGAAAGCATTTCGGATTATTTGAGATTGATAGGCGGGATTTGTACATTCGCTTCGTTGGTTAGTTATTCATCCAAAATGATAAAGCTTATGGTTGCTCTCGGAGGTGCGGTTTGCACTTAAGAAAATTGATGGTTTTATCACACTCAACTTCCGGCGCAAGAATTTGTTTGATGTCTAGAGTTTTATTTGAAGACATATTTTCTTTTTCTGGTATGTAGATGTGGAGTTTTGAACCAGAAATTTTCAAAACACGTGAGTGAGCATTAAATTTTTTGTTTTAGCAAAGGCGAAGAATGAGGTGGGTGGGTTAAGGTTCCTGCTTATTACGTGATGATAAAGTGGTTATAACTTTACCACAAGGAAGTGCAAGGCCTATCAATTGTAAACAATAGCCCATCGTATCTTCAAGGATATTAACGACTGTTTTTTTTTAAAGCGCTGTAATTTAATTTTATCTCTCAAAGTTCTCATTTTGCAGCGAGCTTTAGGAGTCCCCAGAAATTAAGTTTCAGTTAATGAGTTTCATAAAAATATGAATGTTAGTCAGATCAGTCAAGGTTTACTAAGCAGCAGTAGAATGAATCTGAACATCTGCATTCGTATACGTATCCTTGTGTGGATTCGGCTGGCGCCAGCGGTGGCGAATGGCCAGTGCAGTTCAGTCCAATGGGAAGTAGCATCCTCTCTTATGATGACTTCATCGTCAGCAAGGAATATTTAATGTACATTGGTGTTCTGTACTTTATCTTCCAGCAAATAGTCAAGATGTTATAAAGAGCAGAGGATTCAAGATGTAAATTTACTTGGAATGCTTCGGTGGCTCCAGCTGGACTTTTGAACTTCGACAATGGTCTGTAGGTCTGTAGGTCACATAGGTCTGTAGAACTCCTCTTTTTTTAAGGGCCCCACAAATTAAATCCACCGGTTGTCGATCGAATGCTTTTTCGAAGTCAACCAGCACAACACGACAATCCTTCAATAAATAACTAGGTTTTTCCATTAGGATCCTGATACTTATTAATTAATTATAATTAATTTTAGATTTTCGTATCATATCATGTCGTGTGTTCTAACAATTTTCAAGACATTTTGTTTAGATATTCACTAAATCTGGATTATTGTTTATAAGTCCAAT